>CM021766.1:111721523-111772268 GCA_011076525.1 Nettapus auritus | reverse complement strand
AAAAAAAAAAAAAAAAAAAAAAAAAAAAAAAAAAAAAAAATTATTGTCTCTATTCCAGTTTTGTCCAGTAATATAGCTTTATATAGCTTTATTCATTTGCTCTTTCCTCTGGAGTGATACGATAATCTTTGTTAAGGTCACCCAGAAAGCTAGGATAGATAGATGGTTAGGTTATATAGGAATCGTGCCTCCACCTCTGTCCTGCACATTCACCTTCTCCATAAGGCTATATTCAAAAGTAAAGTGAGGAACCAGTCCCAGTCCATAAACACTAGCAACACCATTCCTATTCAGAGCCACAAAATCTAAATCAGTTATGTCAATCACCAGTAAGCAAGAATCACTCTCATTTTCCATTACAGCCTGTGACCAAAGAAACTGTGGGACAGTTTCTTGTGATATTCTCTGGTCTCTTGCAATCTTTTCTTGGCCTTTTTCAGTAGCTGGTGTTGCTGGCTTAGAGACCAGGCTTGAACAAGCATCCTTTGGTACATATGACATCCTACATCTACCTTTTGCATTACAGGTTTTTTGGTTTTGCTCAAGAAAGTGTTTTAATTGAATCACCTCTATTGTGAGGCCCTGATTAGGATTAATACTCTAAATTGTTTCTAATAAAGTAGGTGTATGTACTTGCAGAAAAAGAAACTCACTCCAAACTCCTCACTCCAAACTATTTTCTCAGACACATATACATTTTTCTAAACATGTTATTCTTGTCTAATTTGTCCTGCCTGGCTTGATCTTGTAGGTAGAAAGCACTGCACAGGTGACTACATTTAGATTTGTCTAATTTGGCATTAGTGTGGACTGTTCCTCTGAATCTTTTTTTTTTTTTTTTGGTTTTATCCCCTGAAGTCTCGCTATTGTTTTATTTCTTCTCTGTATATTCTTTCCTTTCTCTACAAGCACTTTATTTTCCCATTGCCTTGTAAAGAGGAATCCATGAATTTAAATATCTCACAGTGGATAGTTTAATGTACCAAACTGATAGCTTTATCTGCTTACATGTTATCATTACAATTATTATATTTGGATAGGACATCCTTTCTTTCAGCTTTTGAAATTCTCAAGAAAATAAATTTGGAAAATAAATTGGAAAATAAAGCTGTCAGTGCAGGCTTGCATAGAACTAGAAAGGAAATGCTAAGTCTTTTGATCACAGCCCAGTGCAAAGGCAAACATTGTACAGGCAGTACAACGTTGCACCATCCTGAGGAAACTGGAGGCAGTCTGGACTGGACATCGAGCTGCCTCAGAAGTATGGATTGTCACATATGTTCAAATGCTCTGGAAATTTTTATTATAACTCTTTCTGTTCTGAGGAGAACTGTGGGACCTTCTTCCTACTCTGTTTCAGGTTGTCATTCAAAGGAAGTATCCCAAAAGTTGCCCTTGAGCTTCAGCTGCAACATTAAGTGCTTTCCTGCGGGGAGGAGGTAGGCCAATTTAATGGCTAGGTGCCAAAAGGTGAGTCAGTGTGGAAAAGACCTTCATCCTTCCTGATGGTTAGTTGTCTTTAAGACTCCCCTAAGAGTTTTGGGTGGCCTTCAACTGTAGTCAGCTATCAGATCAGTGTGGGAGTGTATACAGTTGAACACTCTTCTCTCAACAACCAGGAAAGATAATACATCTCTAAGATAAGAATTTTTTACTTGGCTTGTTCATCTTTGATCTCTTGTCTTGTATGCTGCTTTGTGACCTCCATATGACCAGAAGCAATTCTGTCCTTCCTTTGTGACCTGGGGAATCCTCAGCATGGAGAAGGGCTGGAAGTGTCTGCCTCTTAAGAGTAACACTGCATTTGCAGAAAGCTAAAGCTTAACAACTTGGTCAGCCACACTTGCAGAGCCTTACTGTGAATGTAAACATGTAGCATTTTTCATATCATAGCGCACAAGGAAGTTCATCCTGCTTATCAAACTGAAAATCCTTCCTAGTTTATAAAAGACACAGCAACGAACAGGAAGAGTCGAACCAAAGCCTATATACGATGGATCTAAGAGATATCCTTCTGTCATGCTGAGACTTGATTACAGCCCAAGTGCTGTCAGAAAGGACATATGTTCCATTCACAGTGTGGCTTAGCCCTCTGTGGGCTTAGCAGGAGTGTACTATGGCTTGGCAATTTGTCCAAGGCACATCATGAATTGACTAAGATAAAGAGATTAGGGCCCTGATCCTCCAGTAACTTCCACTGTATGCAGTCAGTGCAGAGTGGACATGAATTGGTACTGTTTGGCTTTGATAATGGTCGCTTTGAGCTCATTTTGAAAAGGTGAAAATGACTATGGAAGCAATTAGTCATTGACCTTAATTTGTGTCATGTATATCATTTGTGCTTGGGTGTTTCTTCAATGACTTGTCTAATAGTAACAGCTACCTTTGGAAAAAAAAAAAAAAAAAAAAAATGGAGAGCAGAAGGAGAAGGGTGGCAGGCTATACTATGTCTTTGACAGCATTCAAACCCAGGAAAACTGATCCCTGCCTGATCATTAAAATCAAGAACAGAAGTAGCTAATTGTTGCTTAGGAGAAGATTAATGAAATAACTACCAATAATTTTTTTAAAAATATGGATTAGAAAATTCATGTGCTGTCCAAGTGCCAGAATCCTTCCTCACCTTACCTACTACCCCATAATCCCTCTTATTCTGTAATGGCATTCTCTTGTGTGCTTCATAAATATAGCTTGTAGGCTCCTAAATTGGTGTAGTAAAGTCTCATGCATGACTTCTGGCATAATGATCATGCCCAGATCCCCACTAATTCTAATGCAAATTAGTGACTCTGTTTATAAAGGTTAGAACTGCCAAATGGTAACAAAATTGCAACAGCAGGCAAGCTCTGTGGAGTTAAGGGTTTTCTCATGATTTTTTTTTTTTTTTCATGGAGCCCTGTAGAAAATAACTCTGTCTCTGTCACAAAGAGCACAACATTATGACTTGAAACATGATTTTTATGAGTCAGATGAAAAGTCGATAATATAGTAATGTACTTGCATCTAGAAGAGAAGGGGAATAAAATGTCAATCTCCCTTTGATTTTTGTTCTCAAATAAATTCAAAATAAACATGGTCCCCTGAATCACAGGTATGACTCAGCATCTCACCGATTTTTTTCACTAATTGGCACCACACTCATTTCTTCAAAAGTGCTCTGCAATTAGTGCAAACAGGACAAAAGGAAGAAAGTTAATATAGTATTATAAGATTAAGCTCCATTTGTAATAAAGGGATGACAGTGCAAGCAGGTACAAAATTCTCTCTTTTGTCATATGAAAGGACATTCAGTCTGTGGTTTCTTTTACACTGGACAGAGTTTGATATTACAGCTGTATTGGAGTTTTCAGGTTTTTTTTTTCTTAGTTTAGAAAAGGAAAAGACCAAAATAAATTCTCTTTTGCTTTGACTCAAAAATGAAATGTCATCACTCAAATGGCTGGCTTTAAACAAACAAACAAACAAACTTTTTTTCTATTTTGTCTTAAATGGCCCCTTTTTTTTTTCCCTGAAGTTTTCTTCTTCAGTTAATAGGATGCCTAAATACAGTAGATGACCATATAAACTTGCCATCTTATGCAAACAAGAGGAAAAGAACAGCATGAAGAAAAGCTTCTTTTATTAAGTGGTTGGGATAGTCTGGAGATGACTGACTATTTTGTGTGCTCCACATGATCCAAAGCAGTTGAGGATTTAACATTTTGTTCTGACTATACAAAGGCATGGAACTACTAATAGCTTTCCACTTGCTAGATCCTTACCGTGATCAGTATGTTTTGCTTGCTGTCTTAAAACTCTTTTGAAAGCTTGGTTTCATCCAAATTTGCAATTAGAAAGTATCTGCAAAGAAAAAATCCTGAAGTCCAGGGAGGCATCTGCAAAGCAGGAGAGGGAGCCATGGGCTCAGACGATGTGTCGATCTTCCCTTGTTTTGCATGGTGGGGTGGTGAAGGCCTGTATACTGCAAGATCAGCCTCGGGACATGGTTCATTCCACTGGATGTAGTGCTGGCAGGACTGGAGTGCTTAGCAGAGTGAAAAGCACAGTTACAGTGTGCAATGCCTTGGATGGTTTGCCTTTTTAGCTACTCTGAAATGGCAGAAAATGTATATCCTCCACAGTGTACATACTTAGACAGGACCTCTGCTCTTTTTCAGCTGCATCAATCTGTGTGCACCAAGAAATACCAACCTCTGATGACCTGTTTGCTAGTAATTCACAAACAGAAGAACACAATTCATCAAATACAATCCTATGTACTCTAATTTGTTCACCTCTAACATTAACTATTTGAACACTGTCCTTCCGACTGACTGTTCTGTTATGCCCCATGCCAGTTCAGCTTCTCCCTTCTAATCCTCATGAGAGCTCTGCAGTATATTTGAAACAAACTCTTTGGACTCTAATTTCCTTCATTGCTGCATCCTGCAAGTATGCTTCAGTGATTTTCAAAAGTGTTCTGGGAAGACTTTGGAGTCTGAATTCTTTTCTAGTTAGTGTACAGAAATGACAGGCAAGCCACAACAGTGCCCCTCCGCTTTGGAAAAGAGCCAGGTTCAAAGACCATGGGATCTTTTATAAAGCTCTGTTACCAGAATAGATTTCAATCCTATGCCATTCAAGCCCATTAGACGTGTGCTCAAACACATTCTTTCCCCTTCCGTAGCACAGTGGGGTACAAGGCGAGACAGATCAGGTTCAGCAGAGGGGTATTACCGTTGCAATCTCAAATTAGAGTGAAATTGGTTTGGTCGATTCTTTCATTGTGCTCCTATGGAGAAAGCTTGTCCTCGGTAAATGTTTTTTAATCGAGTGTTTTGAGTGAAACCTTGAAGTACTGGAAGTGGAACTTATTAAATAAATAAATAAATAAATAAATATAATAATAATAATTAAAAAAAAAAAAAAAAAAAAAAAAGCGCCTCTCTTCTTTGTTAAAGTTTGATAAACAATACAGATTTTAAATGGAATTCACAAACAGGCAAGTAGTATTAGAATATGGAACCTGTACATCTCAACAGCTACGTAACAATGCACAACTAACAATTTGTTACTACACTGAATATTGCCTTTCATCTGCTCTTTTCCTCTTCCTAAAATAGATGTCACTCAATAACCTTCCTACTTTTGGATAAAGAGTTCGATAGGCAGTGGTATCCCTTCTCTTGTCAGACATGAGGTTATTACTGAATAATGATGATAATTAAATCTAACTGATGTGACTAATAAAATAAATTCAGATTAGTGGTGAAGGACAAATCTCAACACATTATTTTGGGTTTGGATAAGCAAGCAAGAGACTGATTATCCAAATGTTATCCAAAGAGCGCATGCTAAAATGGGAGCAGAAACAATTCAGATGAAAATTTTACGATAGCAGCTGCTTCCTGGTAAGTTCTTTCTTGCAACTGGAGAAAGAACTGCCATAGTTTATAAATGAAGGTAATATAACCATGGATCAAAACAAGCTGGTATACGATACCTTCCCAGCACTTGTCAGAACTATACTCACACATATTTACACTTTTTGAACATTGTTGAATAGCTTTCAATGAGGTGGGGTAGTTCTAGCTTTCCATTTTGACTACTGAATATAAATAAGCTTTGTTCTGAAGTTTTAAGAATATATGTAAAAGAATTATTTGTATTATATTTTACATTCAATTGTATTAAAGAATATACACTTATTTTGTAATGTATTGTCATAAATGTATTTCATATATATAGAAATATTTATAATCTTTTTGTTACAGTCTACTTTTACATGATTGATGGCAGGTTGAGTCTGTTTGGTATGCTATTCCACTGTCTATAACCATATCTTTCAGACTATTTTTCCAATACTTTCAATTTGTACTGAAAAAAATTATTTTTCCTATCAAATTCAGATTTCAAAGATGTCTACAGCTCCAGGTGTTGCTTATAAACACTGGTCTCATAAAAAGGAAATACACTACCTTCTCTATCTATATGACAGCTCTGTTTGCTTCTTTCTCAATATAAATGCAAGCCCTTGTACTACTTCAGTCATATTAGTCTATTTTCTCTCAGATAAACACTCTTCCCCTTTACATATTTGAATATATTTCTCTTTAAGACCTATCTTTCCAAAAAGCTGTTCAAGAAATCAGCCAATTTTCTGAAAATTGAGTGAAGAGACAGATATGAAAATTTATCACTCATCTTAAACAGATAAAATAATAAGGTGAATGTGCTTATCTCTAATTAAGACTGCAGTTATTCAGCTGTGTTTTTCTCCCATAATTTAGCACTGAAAAAGTCCCTGACACCCTTTGGTGTAGTGGTATTAGTGTAGCCTTGATCTGAGCTCTGGTGAGAGCATGCACCTCATCAGTAAATGAAGCAGCAAAGATTCCCTTCCATTCCTGCACTTGTATTGCATACTGTACCTAATTCTTTTTTAATGTCTTCATGTACTTATTATAATAAATTATGAGCTGTTGAATGAAGCAGTTTTGGAATAACAGGCTAAAATGCCTTACTGTAAAATGTATTAATTTATTTCGCACAAAATCAAACACAGCAATTAATAGGGAAAAAAAAAAAAAAAAAAAAAATGAAATTAACCAAAGTATTTACCATGAATAGTTCACCTTGTTCTAAACCTTGTTTAAAGGAAACTCCCAGCCATAACTCAAAGGCCTCTGATTAGAAAGCCTGGGATTTGATCTTTAGATTTTATTCTCAAAGTATATTATTGTGCTCAAATATAGTAAATGATGTCAGTTTTACATTATCCCAAACTCATGATGATAATGGGAATGGATATAACGACAGTTATCTTCCATTTTTGTCTAAAATTCCCATGAAGTGGAAAACCAAGAAGAATTACTTAAAAATGAACAGAAAAAAAAAATGAAATACCGAAGAAATCCCTTCAATTTCTTTTAAAGAAGGCTTTCACACTGAGTGCATTAAGAAAAATAAAATCATAGAAAAAGCAATTTCCTTAGATAGCAACATTCTTTATTCCCATTGCTATTAGTAAAGATGCTAGTGTTTGAATAGCTTTCTCCTTCACAAATCAGCTTTTTCTTTAGCTGAGGGAAGTCATAAACATAAAGTTTATGATATCTCATGCTGTTTCTCCAGAAATAACTGTAGTGCCACCAATGCAGAAAGGATCATAGAGCCAATGAAGTTTTAATATGTTAAATGCTCCTCCTGACTTTAAAATCTGTATATTCAGATCAGGTTCACCATGGCTTCCAGTGGTGTGCAATCAGAATAATATACCTACATGTCCTGAGTGCACAGAGTGGAGTACATGAGTTTCTGAGCCCTTGAGGTGGACACGAAAAAATAAGGGTGTCAAGTTTAAAGCGAATGGTTACGGCCAGTGAAGAAGAGAAGTTCTGAGATGCTAGGTATATATCAACTATATCAGCTTCTATTCAAAGCTCAGCATGATCTGGCAATGTACACTTGCATCCCAGAAAGCCAGTCATATCCTGGGCTGCCTCAAAAGAAGCTTGGCCAGGAGAGTGACGAAAGTGATTCTCCCCTCCTTTCCTCTACTCTCATCAGACACCATCTCAAGCACTGCATTCAACTCTAGGGCTCCCAGTACAAGAAGGACATGGACCTCTTATAATGAAGCTGGAGGAGGACCATGAAGACTATCAGAGGTCTGGAGCACCTTTCTTATGAAGACAGCCTGAGGGAGTTGGGGTTGTTCAGCCTGGAGAAGAGAAGGTTCCAGGGAGACCTCATAGCAGCCTTCCAGTACCTGAAGGAGACCTACAGGAAAGCTGGGGAGGGACACTTTGTCAGTGTAGACAGGAGAAGGAGTAACATTTTTGAACTAAAAAAAGGTTAGATTTAGACTAGATATAAAGAAGAAATTCTTTACTCAGAGGGTGGTGTGGCACTGGCATGGGCTATCCAGAGAAGCTGTGAATACCCCATCCCTAGAGGTGTTCAAGGCCAGGTTGGGTGGGGATTTGAGCAACCTGGTCTGGTGGGAGGTGTCCCTGCTTATGGCAGGGGTGTTGGAACTGGGTGATTTTACGGTCCCTTCCAACCCAAACTATTCTACAATTCTATGATTTTATTCAATAAAACAGAAACTGAAGATTAAAAATATCCCGTTTCCCACAGATAGGTGTATATTTGCTCTCTGGCTTAATGGTGTCTCTTTCAAAAGTGACACGTTTTGAGAACAAGAAACTTTTTGTAGAAAGTAATATGATGGTACAGTCATCCATTTTCCAACAGGAATAAATAAATAAATAATCAGATCTAAACCCAGTGCTATTATTTAAGATCCATGGTTTACAGTCAGAAGCTGCTGTTATTTCCTGTTACATAAACTAAGGCTACCAAGAAGGACTGCTAGTAAGAACATTTATTTTTAATGGGAAGCAAAATTAACTAAGTAAATGATGGAATATAGCTGTGTGTTTTCTTCTTTGGGAAAACAGGCATTATTTTTACATTCTCCTTGGTGTAATGACGTCTTTTTTAAAGCATGGAACAGTTTCTATGGTAATTTTCTAATTTTACAAAAGTGAGTGGAATAGCTCTTCGCAAATGTATAGAGAAATATGACTTAGGTAAAATATATTGTCAACAATTTTCAGTGGGAGAAATACGTAATGAGAAAAATGAGGAAAGAACAAATTCAAAGCAATGCTGTTTTTTAGTTTTGTTGTTGTTGTTGTTGTTTTTGCCTAGCAAATTCAAACCTACACTTTAATTTACTTGAAATACTGTTTATCCTCATGACATACTGTATCAATCACTTGAATCCAAAAAATAAAGGGCAAGAAATCACCTTCTGAAGAGTTCCACATGGGCTCTGGAGTAATTGAAATCTCAATGTGTGGCTGAACAGGGAAAACAATGCATAGAAAATAGCTTATTAATTAACTTTGTGCCATAATTACCAGTAAATCCAGCTTAGGGAAAAAATCTAACATTATATCCAACCACCTCTCCATAGTTTCAATGACCTTCATTGACATTCAGGCCTGGTGGCTCCCCAGTCACCACACTGAAAGTGAAACAGATATTTTTATTCCTCTGACTACACAGCTGTCCCTCCAGTATGGCCTCCAGCACTCACTTGACCCCTCAATAGAGAGCAAGCATTGCCTGGTGAGACTTGTATGGCAGTCCTGTAGTGGAAGATAAGAACTCCACATCTTAAAAGAACATAGCAACAATATTTTTCTCTCAAAGCTCTCCCCACCTCATGACATACAAATCCAGATTATGGAAGAATGTGGGAATGTGGGGAACATGAATCTGAATCCCCTGGTGCTATGAAGAGTCCTGGCTCATCTGCTTCATATTGGACAGATGTTTTTGAACTGGACACTGAATGTAAATGCATCATGTAGTCAAGACAAAATTAGGGATATTTATCTATTTTCCTTTAGGTTTGATTGTATTGGCCTTTTACATTGTCATAGAACTTTTTTTTTTAAAAAAAAAAAAAAGTGAGTATAGGTACATAAATCTTGGGTATTTTCCAATTCTTTATGATGACATGGAGCTTTTATTTATTTATTTTATTTATTTATTTATTTATTTATTTATTTATTTGCCTCAGTTTCCTTTGGAGTCTGTATTTCTTTTCTTTAAGATTAAAAGATTCTTTTATCTTACAAACTAAAGCCACCAAGAAGATAATTTTCAAATTTAATTTTAAAAGAAATTTTTTAAAAATTCACATTCAGTCTGAAAACTGCCATGGCCTTTCATCTCCAGGCCAATTTATATGACTATAAAAGCTGACCAGTTGCATTATAAATGGTTTTAATTCAATGATCCAAAAGAAATTAAATGTTCAAAACACCTGTGAAACTTGGCAACTGTGGAACAGAAAATACTGTGCAAACTTCACCCAGTGACTCCAACAATGAATAAAAGTCTCCACTTTTAAGGAGATAGACACTACTCCTCACTTCCGTTTGTTTATTTTCCACATCTCCCCTTGTTAACACTGAACTGTTGAAAGTAAGGGGGAACAAGATGGGAAATAAGAAAGTTCAGATCCTGTCAGAGGATGAAGTGACCCTGAAGGAGAATGGCGATTAATTAGGTGGCTGATTAGATACCGAGGATCAAATGGCAGCAGATAGTTTGCTTGCTTTGATTTTTTTCAGTCTTTCGTGTGAAAAAAAAAAAAAATAATAATATTTTAGGAAAGAAATGGAAAATCTGGTTTTACTGAGAACTTAATTATACATATTTTTATTTGAAACACACCCATCTTCAACAACTAGATTTTTTTCCATTATTAAAGAGTCTTTTTAAGTTTCTGGAAAGAGGTTATTGCACATGTTTTTAGAAGCAAGAAGCAAGATGACTAATTTAGAAATCAGATCTAGTGTGATCAGCCAGCAGAAACACCTAAACCTTATGGAGAAAAAAATATATATGTGGGGAAAAAAATAAATAAAATAAAGATTAATTTTTTTATGTGTTTGTTTTTTTGTTTGTTTGTTTGTTTGTTTTTTGCTTTAGTCTTCAGATCATCTTTATTTGGATCAAATGAATGAAATTAGCAAAAAAGTAAGTCTGATTTTATCAGTACAACCCATAGCTCATACAAGTCACATTTACATCTATAAAGTAACTCAAAATAATTATTGCCTTCTTTATAGAGAGCTTTTACAATGAACTGATCTTCAAATAATTATCTAAAACATCAGTTTTTGAAAATCCAATAATATTTTTTTGGAAAAGTAAAGAAAAAAAGACAATGATTTAAGATACACATATATGAGAGTTGGAGTAGGCCTATCTTCTTCTCCCATCTCTTCCATTAATTTGTTTAACATCTTTCAGCTTCCTTGTCTTTTTTTTTTTTTTTTTTTTTTTCCCTAATATCTAGGGGAGTGTTTGGATAATCCTGTTTAATCCTAGGACCAGCTAAATAGATTCAGATTCAGAAAATTAAAAAAAAAAAAAAAAAAAAAAAAAAAAAAGCATTAACATAACATAGGAATTAGGAATAGTAAATAGGAATAATAAATAGAAACAATAAAATTTATAGTATTTCATCTCTTATATCATTCTTTCCCTGTGATATTAGTTTTCAATCTCTCTCTTGAATTTCAAATTTTCATTCTTCTCTCTCTTTTATAAAATACTCTCTGGAAAGTCATCTAGAAACTAAACTGGTATCTTCAGAGAAACTCAGTGTTGAACTGTCTCAGCTCCCGGCAAGGTAATTTTGAGTTTTACCATTGGTGAATAGGGTGGTGATAACCCTCCAGCTCTCTTCTAAGCCAGTTTATGTAAAAACACAACTACAGTATTTCAGATCTTCATTGTTGCTTGCCTTTGGAAAATTTCCACCTCTGTAACAATAACACTTTAAAACAAGAAGTTAACTTTTGTGTTCCTGATTTTGTAAAATGTGGTTTAAGTAACTACAAATAGCGAGCTGGGAACAAAAAAAAATACATAAAGGTCATGCTGAAAAAAGCCCCCATGTCTACCATCAGATTAGTATGAGATTAAGTGAGACCTAACTGGCATTTTTTGCTCCTGTTAGGTTCAATTCTGACCAGCAATGATGAATTATTGTCAGAAAATCTAGGAAATAACAGGATTAACTAAGAAAAATCAAGATGCAGCATTCACTTGTTTTACTAAAATAGAATAAATATTTTCAAGAAGCTTATCAGGTTTTTGTTATTCATTCTTACTCATGACTTGTGCAAGTACCAGATGCTTATGGAAAGAATACAAAAATCATAGGGAAAAAAAAAAAAAAAAAAAAAAAAAGGGGGGGGGGGGCAAATCACTTAAATGTGCATGTCTATATTTTTGAAATTTGGAAATGTTCTTAGCTAAGCGAGTTTGCCCAATAAAATATACATGAGTTGATGGGGGTGATCTCCCAGCTACTTATGTCAATTTTCTAGTCCACTAATATTTTTAAGGTTTTATTTCTTGTTTAAACATTTCTAGAAATAATGGACTTAGCTGGAATTCTGAGTATGTATATACATATTCACAATGTAGTGTGAGGAAAACCTTTAGCATGCAATCTATTCATCTAATACAAAGATGAGAAAAAATATACCAGTCTTCTAGTTTGAGCATTGAATATACATGTTCACACATATATTTAAATAAGGCAGAGAGGTCAGAAATTGGCTGCAAAGGTCAGGCAAATAATTCTTCTACAAAGAGAAGTGTATCAGGAGAAGAAATAGATTTTCTGACAAAGGAAACCTTTCAAGAACACAGGAAAATATCATTTTCTCTTTTTCTTTTTCATTTGCAAACTAAAATTCCCTTTGTCTCCCCCAAAAGACCTTGTTTTGGTTTTGCTGCTCTTAACTTTACTCTGAATTAAACAGAAATTGAAGAAAAGAAACAAAGACTAATCAAATTCAAAAATTCCAATTCAAATTTCAAAATAGGACATAAAATTAAATGTGAGACTTTTTTTTTTTTTTTTTTTTTTTTTTCCAAAAGCTATTTGAAATGTCTTTTTAATACATGTTTTTTAAAACTTCCTGTTCTAAGATATCAGCCTGCTGGGGTGAAAGCAAAAAAATAGGCCATTAGAAAATTCCAGTGTAATATCTCTGATGAACCAGTTCCTCCTCTCAGCTGAGTCAGGAACCTGTGTCAGGAACCTATACCAACTGCTTTTTATAGTTCTTTTTAGTCAGTCTGTTGTTGCAGGAAGAGGATATTGCTACAGTGTAATTGGTATGAGGACCATCATTGCATTAATATAAGTAGATAAATTTTAGGTAGCACTGTAGTTGCTGTAAGTATGGCCAAGAGCAGTACTATAGATTAAGTAGCTACATATGGTTCCGTAATGCTCCACCTCTAACTTCCACAAAGAACAGAGTTCATATGAAATTATCTTGCCCTTTTTGTATGAGTGTGTAATATGGCCAGGTAGGTGGAACGTTTGATTGCAGATGCAATGCATTTTCAGCAAAAAAGCTCTTATAATTTCAAAAACTTAAACCACTTAAGTGATTCCTGCCAAATGAAATTACTTTAATGGTAAGGTGGAGCTGACATTGGTAAATGACTGTAAAGCTGATCTTGAAACACTGGTGAAATCACTAACATTTTTAATCTCTATTGAGTATTGATTTTCAGGACACTTTTATTAATCATTAATACTAATGTTTTTTATTGATTAGTAGGCTTCTCTGTGTATGGGCCACTCTGTGCATAACTTCTTTCTCAGAGTCATATAACAAAAGACCCCCAGGGCTTCAGAAGGTGGACATCACTTGAAAACTACATAGCAAGTGTTAAAGTTTCAGCAATTAGCAGCTGAAAATCTATATGTGGTACAAATCTTTAGATTATTGTAATAATCAATGTTTTGGGAGAGAAAAAGATGGGAGATGAAAGAAAAGGGAAAGAGAAAAGAACAAAGGAGGAAATGTACTCCACTTATGAATATACGTCCATCCTTTTGTCCTTATAAATTACATTGCACTATTCATTTTAGCTTGTAACTGAACTATTTGCCTAACACAGTTCATAGACAATGAGTTCATAGACAGCTCCAGGTTGAAAAACAACTCCCATCAAAATAATAAAAACAAACAATTGCAAAACTATTTAGGGCTCTTCTTGCCCAAATTATTCAATCATTTAATATTTTTACAAAAGTTTGAATCGGTTTAGGAGACTTGCAAATACAAGAAAAAAAAAAAAAAATTGTTCACAGATATTAAAGTGAAAGAATTAATTAATATCTCATATGTGTAAAACAATGAAATTAGGTTCTGAACAACCCTCTTGATGCTTTATCATTTTAAGGATATGGAGGAATGCATCTAGTACTTAGATCTCTGGAGGGTGGGAGGGGACAACTTCACTTTGTGAAATGATGTGGGGAAATATCAGCCTCCATGTTGTGTGGTTTCTGTGATGAGGAATTCCAGGAATATGGAGAATGGAGGAATCCTGGTGCTCTCCTGATGGGAAAGAATGAGAACCTGAGCCCAACACAGTGTACACATACTAGTCAGTTCATATGAAGTAACTGATCTTAGATGCATAACTGTCTCCTCAGAATTCAACCCAGATTTTCTGATATCTGTGATATTTTTGCATTAATCAAAGAATAGGGAAGGAAATACTATCCATTTCTTGAAGTTTCCAAGAAACATTTTGTCACAATTAAGTAGAATTTTGCTGTCTTTTAGGCAGGCCTGGCAAAAGAAAAGAGAAAAGGTGGGAAAAAATCTTTATGCCCTGCTGACTAAAGCACATATCTACGTAAGCAAAGCACAATGACCACAGCTGTTGAAGCAGCCAGAGACTTTTAAGTGCTTCAGAGACTAAGTAAAGCAAATACTTATAAATTAACATAGACCAACTCCTGTAAATCAGTCTGTTACTTACTTACCTGAAAATAAATTATTTTATCCAATAAACTGGAATTTTTAACAATTGATAAATGTCTCTATGAGTCACTGAAGTACAAAGTCATGAAAAAAAAATGCTGAAGGACTCAACCCAGTAAAGGTGGATGTACTATCTAAAATAAGAGACAATTTAAGCAACAGAACAAAACAAGATTGTGAGTTCTTTGCAGTTTTATCCTGACACAGAATAGGTGCCTAAAAAACCCTTTTGTTGTTGTTATTTTTACTATTATTGTTTCTTAATAAATATGTAGCTTTTTGCTCACTAACACCATGCAGAAGATTAAAGGGACTGTGTGATTTGGAAACACCTGAAGAACTTGATTTGGAAATATAAATTTTACCATTGAATACTGGAGGTGTTCACATGATAATACTCTCTCCCTTCTGTTCCCACAGCAAAAAGTCTTGATATTTGCCTGAATAATGCCCACTAAAAGCAAAACAAGAGAACAAGGGTGATAGTTCCACTGATTTGGGATCTGAGGGGTTTGGCCATACTTTTCTCCAGATTGACAAATCACTTTCCTTTTACATATGATCACAGTCAAGGCCTGGAAATTACACAAGCCCAAGTAAAAACTAAGTTACATAGTATAGTCTTTTGAAACTTTCATTATTTATTAGTATTGGTGAAATCATTAGATTAAGTATTGATTTAAAAAAAAAAAAAAGTGCTTTTCCTAATTCTTTTTTAGAATTTAGAATTTAGAATTTAGATGTAAAAATGGTTCAGTAACTGAACCAATACTGAGATACAGTGATTAGAAAAGAAGAAGGAAAGAGAAAAATCCAATTTAAATGCATAAAACATGCACACACATATATATTTACACACATACATGTAAACACACACACATGCATGCACATGCCAATTGAATATACAGCATTTACACAGCATAAGTTTCTCTTTACCTAGGAATATTTTGTATTAGCTGAATCATCTTTCCAAGAAGCAAGTAGGCTTATATTATTGGAAATAATAATAATAATAATAATACTTTCTAGCATATACTGGCTTTGTGAACGTTATGAACTCATAAACTTTTTTATGAGGCTTGCAAAACTTCAAACCACAAAAATGAGAATGTAGCCCAGAAAATACAATTTATCCTAAAAAGTTTATTTTCAAGCCTTCCCACTTCCCTTGCTATCTTGATTTCACTTTCTAAGCCTTGATAGACGCATGTGATACACCACACAAATTGCTAAGTCTCTGCTGAGCCAATTCAAAGCTGAGGTAAGGTAAAATGGGCAAATCATACGTATTATTTAAGGTGGTCCCAGGTGGTTATGGGAAACCTACTAGATTTCTGACCTAAAATGTAATGCAAGATTTAAAATGATAAGAAACATGCTGTAGAGATCTGTAATTTCAAGATTACTAATTTAGATTCAATCCTTCCTAGCACTGTATAAACATTTGTACTATAGGGACAGCATCAAGTTGTGTACTATATCTCAAGACTTTATAGACTAGCTTGTTTTTTCACAGTTTTGATTTCTAATGTGAACTTCCCTAAGTTAAATATCATAGCTCTGTCAGAATGACCCATATCTATCTCTGTCTTATCAAAATTCTAGAGAGTAATAGTTTGGTCAGGAAGAAAATATGAATAAGCTTCTCAATGAAAGTGATCTTGAATCATCATGAATCTCCAAACCAGGCAAGTTTTACACTGCCAGACAGTGTCAGGCTTGGATGGGACTACATAGGGGCTGGCCCAGGTTCTTGCTTCCAGGAACTTCCCAAGAATGAGCTCAGGCAATTTCTCAGCCCAAAAGTGGCTGTAAGACTCTGTGATACTCTTCATTTTCAACACGCAGTGAAGAGCAATGGATAAGGTTAGCTAAGTCATTATGAAGGTGATATCACCATTTTCATCAGGGCAGTTCTGAATTACTTTTCCTTAATATTTTCCTGAAATGGGGTCTTGGATGAGAATGGTCATGACCAAGATAAAGCAGAAGTGAAGCTAGTTTATTTTATTTATTCATTTTTTAAGATCTGGTAGCCATGATTTTGAGAAATTATATTTGCAGAATAATTTAGGTTAAAATATATCAATATTCTTGTTTGCCCTGTATTCCAACGTGGTTTTACTGCCTTGCAGTGTTTTTCTTTCTTAATTTTATGATCAACAGAACCATTTCAGCAATTTCTCTCAAGTGGAGAGTTCATCCCAGTTACTGGTGCCACTGTGACCTACAGAACAGACCAGTAAAAGGCACCTCCTTAAAGTAATCTCCGAGGAAGCAGTTTTGTCTAGAGGGGCCATCACGACCAGTCAGCTTCATCACACAGACCACAGGGACCTCATTAGGCCTTAAAATCCACTTTCAGAAGTTGTTCAAGGGCCAGTATGGTCCTTTAAATCTCCCATCTCTGCTGAATCCTAAGTGCCCAAGAACCTGCTTCAATCCCTGTGACAGTTAAGTCTAGCTTTTGGACACTTGCTAACAGTGGTCACAGAAACTCTGCTATGACTGAACCCAGATGATTTTCACAGCCTTAACTCTCTCTCCTCTCAGCTGCCAGATGCTGAGTAAACTGTCCATCAAGAAATAGTGAAGGGCCCAGCCACACACTTCAGCTGCTGCCTAGTAACCTTCTTTTTGAGCTGCCAATTACTAAGTTGTTCTAAGTTATTTTGACATAAACTTAAGGGAATAGGATTGTTTAAAAAATGAATACTAGTTGGACAAGATAACAAACATCCTAGAGCTTTACTATTTTTTGATGTATATATCATCCTATGAGTATGTTGTTCCAAATATTTTCCAAGTCTTCAGGTGTCTATTTCATACATTGCTTGCACTACTTGTGTTAATTAACAATCCTTTTTTTTTTTTTTTTTTTTTTTTTTTTTTTTTTTATCCTGTTGGAGAGCACAAGGATTAATAGATTATGAAGACTCCTTAGCCCTGCCATTCTACAAGGCAATGGCAGAGAAGCTGTTCTGGTCTTGAAGCTCCATGGATATTTGATCATCTTCCCTAAAACTCCTCTCAGTCCAGTAATTAACATAAACAACACTTTCACAAGAAAGGTTTAAAAACAATAGTCATATGCAAGGGGTGAATAGAAGAGACACTCTGGCTGCCTTACAATAAAATTAGATTTCAAATAAAATATGTTTCCAGGTTCTGTTATCTGGGGCCATCAAATCCAATGGGGTCTTGGTTGACAAGTATACGGGCTCATCCCAGTTTTGTGAAGAAATAAAGTGAGCATATGTAATTGCCAATTATTGGCTCTTCTAAACCAAAATAAAGTTTCAGTGTTAACCTTTTGCATGTCACTTGTATCATGAACTACAAGGTTGTCTGCTCTCCTTATTGACTTCAATTTACAATATACTTATTTCACCATCCCATTCTGTTTTTAATTCTGTCATAAGAAGCCATGCATTTTAAAGTTATTATTATTTATGTACACCACAGTACTGCCTATGCACTTAATAAAGGATCAATTGTACTATGTAGTATACAGACATATAACAAAAAAAAAAAAATCAGTCCCTGCCTCAGGCAGTTGCAGTCTGTGTGGCAAATACAGCAGGTAAATGCAACTGACAAATAGCAGAGGACTGGATAAGTGAAAAATAAAATGCATTACATTTATCAGAAAACAAACGTCCCAAATTCCTACCAAGGTTTTATATTTCTCTTGTCTCCAGATTCAGAATCTAGCAGATGATTTTAAGCTTTTTTGGTAAGAAACCTAATACTTTATGCTTGCATGCAGATAAATTTCATGAATAAAAATATGATAATTTTGGATATGCTTAGAAACCATATGTATATGCATTACATAAAAAGTTAAAAATTAGTTAGAAAGACTACTGGCAATCACAAAGCTTTCCATGTATGTGGCATGCATCTAATCATGAGCTCATGTTGCTGTTTTTCCTGCACATCTCAGTTCATTGCATATATACGGCTAATGCATATTAATATACTTCTACATCATTATCCTATTTTGTACTTGCAAGAATGGAAAAGAGGATAGAGAAAAGACTGAATAAATGGATTGCAAAAAGTAGCCTAGAGAGCAGCAGGCAGAACTGAAATGAATGACAGAGTGACAGTCTTGAATCCCTGTCCATTTATGCACTCACTAGAATGTACTCCTCAATTTTCATCATAACTGTTGTTTAAGGTGTACATTATATCAACTCAGTTACATTTATTTCATTGAGAGATTATGTTTTCTAATTGAAGGGGGCCTTAACATAAGAAGTGCAGACTGAAATTTAGGTCTATCAATCATAGATGTACCAGCAGCAAAGTGAGTCAGTGAAAAAATCAACTGCCATATTGTAAAAGGTACTGGAAATTAAAACAGTTTTGTCTCATTGAATTCATTGAGTTGCCTCTTCTAATTGGGTTGTGCCTATCTGAGGTACAAGCAAGGGCTGTGATTTATGCACATGGAATGCTTTGGCTACTTACCACCATCTCCATGTCTCCATATCTAGCAACTAGTACTGTTCTCTCCCCCTTCTTTGCAAGAGAAGTAATTTAGAAGATTAATGCCTACTTTATGTGTTTGATTAAATAGTTGCATTTAACCTCTTCTTTTGTTTGTTTGTTTGTTTTTTGTTTTGTTTTGTTTTGTTTTTTGTTTGGTTAGTTGTTTGTTTATTGTTGTTGTTGTTGTTTTTCTTCTTTTTACAGAGGGAGAAATGTATATGGATAAATCCAAAACTGTAATGAGAGTAACCTGAAGACAAGCTGACATCTGATCTACTTCTGTACTCAAGAGAGAGATTCAGGCAGAGAAAACATCTGTTTCCAGACATTGTTGCTTTTGCAGACTGACTTCTGTAGAGACCTTTTATATGGAGGGTAACTGAGGAATGACTTAGCCTACACCTATTCTACAACATAAAATAAGACTGGGGCATGGTCTGAAGTATGACACAGTCCACCATGCCATGATTATTGTATTCTTTTATCACACTTCCTAGTGCAGATTTGGTAGATTCCAGACAATGCCTGGATTGTTTGAGGGGAAGAGGACTCCTGTCAGGAGTTATTGCAACCAGGCAGCTTGAAAGCTGTCATGCTCTCTTCTGAATGAGGCACACACACACTATGTGGACACAAGCCAGGGCATACCATTTGTCCCCAGAAGCAAATAATAATCACTGGTCCATTTTATTTATTGATTAGACATAGCCTTTTGAAGTACAGGACATTTCCCTCCATGAGAGTGTTGAGGCACTGGAACAGGCTGTCAAGAGAAGTTGAGGATGCCCCATCCCTAGAAGTGCTCTAGGCCAGGCTGGTGGGGTTTAGGCAACCTGGTCTGGTGGAGGGTGTCCCTGCCCATGGCAGGGAAGCTGGAACTTGGTATTCCTTAAGGTCCCTTCCAATCAAAGGCTCTATGAGGATATTTTTGTGAAATCTACATCTGCATCTCTTCATAATGACTTCCCCTAAAGATTCTTCTTGTACTGAAGAAAGTCTACATATCACAAAATAGATTTCAAGATGAAGACCTAGAAAAGATCATCGCTGAATGTGTTGTGTAATCTGGACTGAAAATAACTAAATGGGATTCTGTTTTGCTTGTATGGATAACTAAACATTGTGGCTATAATGCTTCATGGAGCCTTAACTATGAACTCCCTATACAGTAGTCCAAAGGAGAGAGGCAGAATTCAGGCAGAAGATGCTGAATTAGAAGGGATTTACAAAGAGGTATGCATGAGTGGAGTGAAATTGCATGAAGTGATCAGGAACAGCTATTAGGACTGGCATGAGAGATGAGGATATAAGGCAGGAAACATAGTTACTGTTGCCCAAAACTGCAATATGGGTAATAAATTAAAGAGTGTATGGTCAGGTTCCTGAGAAATGGAACTCATTCTTCTATAGCACTGAGTTCCTAGAATCACTTCTGGTTTGTTTTTGGCTCAGCCAACTTGCATGTCCATACATTAACAGTCAAACAGCAATTTTCAATAAGTTTTTACGATTCTCTGTGACAAGGACTATTCCCAATAGGCAATACAGGTGAGGTGAGCCCGTGCTGAAGGATAAAATATTTTATTATATGGATGCAGGGTACCCTATGCCTATTGCCATCAGTGGAAGAGAATGGTCCAAGGGTCTTTAATACAACTGTGTCATCACAGTCCTGATGGCTGTGAGACCAGGACTCGATGCCTGTTTTCTATATGGTAGCCAGTGACTAAGAACAACTCTTCATGACCTTGCAACCTAAATCACAGCAAGATTTAACCAGTGGGTGAAACTAAAAAACATCTAACATCTTTGGAAAGAGCTTTGTAAGTCTAAAGGGTTTACATGAGTTCAGTCATACAGTGGACAAATGATTGAATGATAAACACAGCAAGCACTGTTAAGCACACAAGAACCACATTCAGCTCAGTAAACTCTCTCAGCTGAAAATATTTTTATGTTAGGAAAATATTAGATCACATATATACCTACATTTACACACATACAGGTACTCTAAGATCTACTGATGGTCAATGCTGGTAAAAGAATGCTGGAGTAGAAACAATATGGTCATTATATTGTGTTCTAAGGTGTGTCCATGTACGTATAAACACAGACATAGGCAGACACACACCTACACACACAAAAAAAAAGAAGTGCTTTAAAAAGGTTTTGAAGATCATGAATGCATTGACTTTTTGTTGGAAGGTCAGCAACTAATAGCTGAATTTTTAGGAGTTATAAAAATTTTCATCCAAACTTTAAATTAAAACTTGAAATGAAAGGTCAATGACTGCAAACTAACAGTCTCAGAAAACTGTCTTTATTCCTGAACTATTCTTGGCCATAAGAAATGAGTAAACCAATATATTCATATTATATGCCTTTTTTATCCCTGTCCCCTGCTGAGTAAATGATAGTTAAACACACTTGCATATAGTGTCTGAAAAGAAAATGAGCATTTTTTTTGCTGGTTAATTTGAAGTGTAGGTGTCTGATTAATTTTAATACAGTTATTCCCCAAGAAACTAGTTTATTAGGAGAGGCTGTAAATGCTGTTCTTCCCTTGCTGTTGTCTTTTATACATTTTCAGATATTTTTCTTGAGGTCTGTTGCTCTTTTTCAGAAAAGGAATAAAGAAGTTTTTATCATCAAATCTACGTCCTCTGGGGTCTGTACCTCAGAGGTACTTCATGAAATTTATCAAAAAAAAAAAAAAAAAAAAAAAAAAAAATTACGCTGTTGAAGTGAGGAAAAAATGGAGAAGCAAAGTACTGATAGTAAATTACACTGAAAGGGTTATAAATCATTTTTTTCTGTCTGCCTATATTTAATATTTCTACATTGCAACACAAAAGCTGCATGTAATATTTTGTGGAACAGGCCTTACAGCTGGAATCTTGTGCAGCAGCTGAGGATATTCAGTGGAAAAATGCCTTTTCTTTCTTGCGTAGCAAGCATTCTGCCTTAGTTAAATCTAAATGTCAGTGATCATGACTGATCCTGCCCAGACTTTCTGTCATCCCTGCTAACTGTGAACAGAGGGGTTCAGTATTTGGCACGTGAATTAGTAGATCTGGCCAGCAACACTTTGTGAGGATGTCAGCTCTCTTTAACTGATTGTTCTTGCTGCCCCATAAGGTCTGTGTGCAGGAAGGTAACAGGAGCTCAAGCAGCCCTGGAATTCTCAGATTCTAGGCACAAGTTTCATAAAATGCCAAGATTTTATTCCCTGGTGACCCCTCTGACTGTTCTGGGGTCTTATCTTTTTTTCTTTTTTTCTTTTTTTCTTTTTTTTTTCCTCTCCCCACCCCCCCCCCCCTCCCCCCCCCCCCCCCCATAGAACTAGAGATATTCTTTGATTGTTCTTCTAAAAACCAAGGCACTTCTTTGTCTGCTGTTCCAAGGGGAGGGCTCTTTTACACGGTAT
Source organism: Nettapus auritus (assembly GCA_011076525.1). NCBI lineage: Eukaryota > Metazoa > Chordata > Aves > Anseriformes > Anatidae > Nettapus > Nettapus auritus. The sequence goes on along the minus strand of CM021766.1, from coordinate 111,749,969 downwards.
TCATCTCCAAGCTGGGACTGCCTATTATAGCTCCACCTGGGCTCAGGAAAAAAAGATGTCAGACTGCAGCCTTTGTCCTTTTTTTGACTGCTTTATACTGCTATTACATTGATTGCTCTTTGTTTCCCGGCAAACGGGGTCTTACAATTGCAGTCCACTTGCTCTCCTCTCTCTAACAGACTCTCTACTCCTTGTTCCAAGCTGTTTTTCTTCGTTTTTCTTCCCTTTTCTTCCTTTTCTTTTTCCTTTTTTTTTTTTTTTTTTTTTTTTTTCCATTATTACTATTAATATTTGGAAGATGTCGAGTTTTGATGAGAATCACTCACCTCATTCTGAATCTTTATTAGATTTCAAACCACAGTTAGAGACAAGCAAAGGTAAGTCAGCAATGAGATCAGCATGGACGCTGTCTTTATCCAGGAACAATACAGCATCCTACTTCTCATTTACTGTTTGTGATTATGAATGCTTTTAATATGATATTTCTGTTCAGTTTAGAGACCTGATGTGAATTCTTCTGAATCAGAAGTGGATCCCTGCCCCTTTGTGGTCTATTCTCATCTGCCCAGAGAGTGGAACAGGAAAACTGCAGCCAACAATGTCAATACAACCCTATAAAGATTAATAGGGTACCTGAAAAGCAACAAGGACTTGAGTGATTTCAAGGATTCCAAAGATGCAAGAAATCAATTTCAGTGAAAACGTCCTTGCTAATTTAGTACCTAATAGTATTTGACACCTCTGTACTCTAGTAAGAACACTGAGCAATATAAGGATGAGATTTCTGCGCGTGCCTTCTTCAATCAGGATTGCAAATGAAAATTAATGCAAGCTAAATCCATATGGATAGAAAGATAAAGAATACCCTTCTAATACCTATCTATTCAAAATGAATGTTAGCTCTATTATTATCTTCACATCTAGTGAAAAGAAATAAATCGTTAATGGAAAATAAATTACAGAGACTGGTTAAATAAGAGTGGAATACTGTCTTAACTGTTAAATCTTGAATATTGTAATAGAACTGCTGCCGCATCTCCTTAGCTCTGAAGTACATGTGAGGCTGCTGGGGAAAAAAAAGACCACTACTCCTGACATAAGACAATTTGGATGCCAGTACTCTTGATCTTGTCATTGTTTCTTTGCACATTAACAAAGACATCAGCTCATGCTAGAACCTCAAAATAGGATAAAAGCAATCCATAAAATAAAATCTCTCCTCTGATGATGTCGTAGGTATTAAAATTCTGTTTATAGTGAAGATTTTTATATGTCCTAATTACATACTGGAACTAACTATTGTCAGTTCTGCCATGTTGAAAAAGCCTTAATGATGACATTATGGTTTGAATAGAATTTTTAAGCAGATCTAATGTAAAAAGAGATGTAATTAATCAAATCTTAAGTTTACTTGATGTAGGAATAGAAGTATACTATATCTTTCCCTAATACTTTTGCAGCCTTTGTGATGCAAACAAGGTCTAGATTTATTAACTTTCAAAAACTGAACAGAAAATAAAACTTTTGACATCTTGGAGGGCTCCATGAGGTACAAAATAATTAATATCGGAATTTCTTCTTCCCAAATCAACAAAATGTTATACACTTATTATTATTTCTAGGAAACACTTATATTTCATTAGCACTAGGAAGGTCATTACCCAGGTTATGTTTCTAGTGCACTAAATAATTTGCAGATATGCATGGAATAATAGCCCCTGTATGTAAGAACATTGCTGAAAATATAGGACTGATAGACAAGAGAAGCAAGCAAATGAGGAGGGGTAAAGGACGAGTGATCTGACAAACACTACTTAGTGTCAGATGGTACAAAGTAGCTGTGTAAGGAATTTTTGTCAATCAGTAGCAGCATTCACATTGCATTATTTCATTGCAAAAACACTGGAGAAAAAGGTATTGTCCTGTTTTTTGTTTGTTTGTTTGTTTTCTCCTTCAGCTTCATTAGGGAAGGGTTAAAGGGAAGAGAAAGGGAGAAGCGGGACAGTCAGAATTAATAGCTGCACTGCTACTGTGAACGGTGTCAGAAGCTGCCTTTAAAATACAATCTCAATCTCTACAATTTCCAATAAATATAACAAAAGCACAGGGAGATCAAATAGCTCCAATTCATTTATGCAATTTAATTAAAATGATGTTATTGAAAAAAAAAAAAAAAAAAAAAGTTCTAAAAAAAATCTGCCTCCTATGAGTCCAAGTAATATGCATGGACTATACCAAGAAAATGTATTTGAAGTACAGGTATAGGAGTTAAAATCTGTGCTTTCAATGCTGAATTTGCCATAGTGCTCATGCAGGACCTTAAGCAAGGTTCTTAATATTGCTAAGCTAGTGTCTCTTCACCAGCTAAACAAACACAGTGAAAGGACGTAAGGGTTAAAATAGAACTGATCCCACTGAAGACATCAAGAATCTGTTCTGGATTAGAGGTATCACTCCACCTTCTGCCAGTAAATTTAAGGGCATTAATAATAATTATGTATTTTGCAGTCCTTGGATAAATAGGCAGACATGGATAAGGGGCCACTCAAAGACCACGTTTTACTGGTCTCAAAACTGATGACTCATTTATTCTCTGGGAAATAAGGTCACTGCCTCTTGAATCATCAACAAAATGGCAATAAATTCTGATTTCAGACTGTTTGCAGAGCCTGAAGGAAGAAAGGAGAGAAAGGAAGGGAAACAGTTTGTAGATGGTTCCTGCAATTTTAGCCATCAGATTTTTTCCACCTTTTTATTGAGCCCAAGCATAAGAACTTCCCTTTCCTGTGAAGGCCAAAGACATGTTCCTTGTACCTTGACAGCTCAGAATTTTTGGAAGAGATCTTCTAGAGGCCCTAAGAATGTCCAAGGCCAGTCTTACTTTCACCATGTATTTTTCAACATAAACGACTACAATTCTATATGGTTTGTGCAAGCTTCACGTTTACTGCTGCTGCTCCCCTGCTTTGTCTGAGGCATGTGAGAGTGGAAAGGCCAACTCTCACTGCAAGAATCATGCTGCACGCTGTGGCCCTGCACATGGGAGAGGTTATGAAAAACAACTGAGACTGATGCCTAATGTCTTAGACAGGACTACACCCTCTGTAGATGAGCTAGCTATAAAAAGTGGGATCATGTATTATAGGCTGTATTCAAGTTGGTCTTGAAATATTGACTTTTTCTATTGCTCCATTTCCTTTTACTTCTCCATTTTACTGGAATTTTTCACCACCAGAGATCACTTTATATACTACAAAATACAAAAGAAAGTCATTTTACCAAATCTGAAGTCATGATTGCTAATAAATACATAAATAAATAAATAAATAAATAAATAAATAAATAAATAAATAAATAAAAGCATATTATGACTGATATTATTGGTAAATATACATGTAACACCAAAGTTACCATCATATAATCCTGAAAAGTGTCCTGGACTAAAATAGGAAGGGCAGCTGCATAAAAATATTTAGGTTTGCTTTTTTGATTTGTTTTGGATTTATAGTATAGGTTACAAATTTCACTTCATCTCCTGCTGAGAAACTGTGAAAACAGAATTTGTCATAAAATAGCATACGTAGACTCAACTGAACTTATTGTAAACTGAACTTAAGTGGAACATTCATCATTTTTTGAAGGCACTCACTTATTGCCCCATGCTTTTTCACCCAAAAGTGCTCCTCAGGGCAGAGGCCAGACCACAGTGAAAGATAAGAGTGGGAAAAAAACACAGTAGAGGTGGATCCCAGGGAAAGCAAGATGACAGAATGTGAGATGACCAGGATTCACGTCAGGACAGGGAAGTGGATTTGTATGCCAAGTCCACAGCTTCTTATCCAGGCTTGTGTAAACCAGGACAGTGTTGTAAGCTCTCCAGTTCTGGCTGATCTAAGTAGTATTCTCTTTCTTCATCAAGGATGAAGACTGGATCCTTCTGACTGGATTTTGCACTTAAATTATGTAATGCTTTGAACTGAAATTTTTAATAGCAGTAGCAGCAGGTCTAAAGTTCATGACTTTTGCACAAAAAGTCTGCTAAACCAAATGCCAATTTTTTTTCAAAATTCTGTCCAAAATGTCTAAATCAATAGATTTCACAAAAGCTGTCTGTTTTTCCCCTGCTTATAAAGTTCAGATGTAACAACTTGAGGAGTTATGTATGAAGGTGTTTTCTACTAGTTTATCTTACTACAAAATGGAAATAGGAGTTAGCTTAATTCCTGTCCAATATAGTCGGTATAAACTATTTAATTTAAAGCAAGATTAGGTTAATTTCAAGCAGGACTTCTGACTAGAGCTGGATTAAGCCAATAATACCTTTGGTTTGTAGTCTGACTGAAAAAGCAGAGCAACTAAGGAGGAGGGATAGTTTTGTTTTCTAGGAAGAAAGTAAGTCACACCAACTTGTTTGCATAATCACCAGGCAAAACTTGTCCAGGGAACATGCTGACTGTTAGTGTATAGACAATCAGTAGTCCATACTTGATATCATTCTCTGGTTTGATTTTCCATAGCACTATAACTTATGATTTTTAATGTTACATAACACAGAGCCCATAGTAATTCCCATTATTCCTGGAGAGTGTACAAGGGCAGAGTGCATGCAGGACAGTGCTATGTCTCTCTCTTTATTCCGTAGTCTGGCAATTGTCCAATATAAATTTTATATAGATATGGCAGTGAGCCAAGAAAACCTGTAGTTAACATAATATTCCTAAGAAATACTATGAATTCCCTTTCATTATATATATATATATATATATTTCCTATGTACAGAAGGGTTTCTCTTAATTTCAGTGAGAGCTTTCTCTGAGTAAAGATTCTGTTCAAATCACAGCTTTGTGCTGCTTTACTGATATTTCCTACATAGATCTGACAAAAATGTGAAGGAATGAGGAGCTCACACTAGAACAAAATCTGAATGGATAACATATACTCCTAATGACATGCAGCACAATTTGACTCACAGGAATGCTGTCAAGAACCTCACTCCACACTCCTTTCAAACAGCTTCAGCCAGTTTCAAAAGTTGCATATGTGAATGTGTGTGTATGTGTGTGTGTGCATGTGTGCGTGAGTCTCTGCTTATTTTCATATAATCTGTCAGAGTCAGACACTGGAGAAGTATTTAAAATTATTTTAATATACAAAAGAGATGAGGAATGTTTAGGATTGTATTTTTCTTGGATGTCATTCAAAACACTACCCCTAAATTTAACTGTGGTAACACATTCCTTTAACGCACTGAAAGCAGAATGCATCATTTGGCTTGCAAGAGATATCGATATTTTGAGCTCTGTGCTAATTTTTTCACTTCCATGGATGATCATTAATACCTGTGACTGTATGATTCTCATAGACCAATAATATTCACATAAAACCAAGAGAATTCAGATAAAAAATAAATAATTAAATAAAATAACTTAAAAAATCATAAAAAAAAAAAAAATTAAACATCAAATTTAAATCTGCTTTACAGAGGGATTAAACACTCACTGTGGACTATGAGAGAATCTATTCCTAATGGTGAATTTATATTAGTCCATAGGGAACCCTATCAAGGCACAGCTGACTAATGACTATCATTTTCAGTTGATTTCATTAGTATTTAAGTTATAGTATGAAGTACATTCCCTTTGGTGCACTGAGTTAGTGATTTACATACATTCACTGTGAAGATTTTATTTTGCCTAATATAAAAGTATGCCTGATATAAAATCTAGCTGAGAGTGGATTCTTTCGTATGCCTCTCTAAGTCCACCCATTCAAAAATAAATATTAAATTTTCACGCGATGTGTCACAAGACATTACAGAGGCATGTTACAATAAAATTAAAATTATGCTTACTAACCTGAAAGGTTTTTTTGTGTGTTTTATTTTTGTGTCTTTTTTTTTTTTTTTCTTTTTTTCTGGGTATGATGTAATGCTCTTTTTTAGGCAGCCCCTAGTTGTATGTAACTGGATTTTTCTGTACTGTGCATCATTCAATGTGTCTTTCTTTAGTGGCTAAATCTATAGTTACAACCAAATATCATAGGGAGAGAAGTTTCACTTGATAGGCAACTGATTGTATCTTTGTAAAAACTTCTGTAAAAGAAATTCTGAGCATTTGGTCAAGCTTTTTGCTTTTTCAGAGAAAGAACATGCTGAAAGTAAATGGCTGCTTGGGTGTCACTTCCTGTCATCTTTTTCCTAGATTCCCCATCCAATTAAAAAACAAAACAAAACAAAACAAAACAAAAAACACTCATCCTCACCTCTAATTTTCTTTCCCTATTCTCTCATCTACTGATCTACTGTCGCTGCCCACTCAGACAATACAACCTACCAAACTATCTGCTCTTCATACACTTCTTCAGGCTTTTCTACCTTTGTAGCTTTACTCATAACCCTTTCTCTTCCATGTTGCTTTTCATCTCCAGATGCATTTTCAGTTTCCTCCATAAACTGTCTGACATAACACAGGTACAAGTTGTACCACATCTGTGTTTTGCAGAGCAGTCCATTCATATCAGCTTTCTTCAGAATATCCTTTTCTCTTGAGTCTTTCTGTTCACACAGAATGCAGACACAAGTAATACCCTTTATTAATATTACTAACAAACTCCAAAACCACTGAATATGTGACACTAGCCTAATTATACATTGTGCTCTTTTTAAAAATTATTTTAATGAAGCTATAGCAAACTTTTCAATACTATGCTTATGTAAGGAGGCATGTCTATAAAAATCCTATCTATATGTTTAAGAATAGCTGTAAATTCAGGGTTACATGATACGTTCAAAACCACAAAGGGATCAAATCAAAGAGTATGAAAAGGATGCTGTTATGCTGCACACTAATATATCAGTAAATGAACATAAACTGGCTGCAAAGGTTGTGCAGAGAGGGAATGAGAAGGTGTCATACTGTGTTTGCCATTTAGAATCACTTGCTGTAAATCCTGGCCACAGAGGAAAGTCCATGTAAAATATGTCTGATTCTTCTTGGTAGCATGAATTACTTGTGTCAGCCGGACATCCACATCAAAACTGGAATGCTGTAAATACACACAAAGAGGTGAGCCCATGTGCCAAACATCTGACAGACTAAATATATAGGGCAAATAAGGGAAAGAAAGAAAGCGTTGTTATTCCTGTGTTGTACCTGGGATATGGAATTATGAAAAGTTTAAATAACTGGTTCAAGGGGTATAAATTTAAGAGAAAAGTAAGCTGTAAACTCAGATCTCCTATTTCATAGGTGTCTGCCTCAGTCCACCACACTTTCCCATCCTCTTCTTTGCTGTCCACATACGTTTTGATTTTATGTTTCTTTTGATTAGTGGAACTACTCAAGGTTCAATTATTTCAGTAATGGAGCATGCAAGAATCAAGAGCATGTGGGATGAACATTTTACTTGATTTTTTTATGATGAATGCATCAAGTTGAAATGGGCCTTTTTCCAGATCAGCTGCTGCTTCTTTTTACTCTATATAACACTCCACTGCTTCAATGCTCTTGACAGAAGATTGCTGCTTCAGCAAAAATCTTTAAAGGTGAAAAAATTTATTCCAAGAACCTGGTGTGTTTTAGGTTTTAGTGCATACCCTCTAGCTGGAGTTCTACCTCTGATATGTGGAGCCCCTACTACATTTCTATCTCTTCCAATTGGATCAGAATTTCCAGTCAACCTTTCAAAGTCTTTGTAAGATTTATTTTGGTTTAGGGACTGGATGGATCATAAGCTAAAGATAAAAAGCAGTTTCCAGCACTAGGAAGACAAAAAGTTATTTAAAGTTTCCAATTTGGAAATGCTACAGAAATCATAAAGAAACTTCAATGAAATCATGATAGATGTCTCAAAGACCATGAAGAAAACATTGTTTTATCTGATGTTGGCTTCTGAGAATACTGTGAGAGTCCAGCAGTTTCTTGTATATTTAAAAACTCAGATCTCATTATAATATTTCAGTAGCCTTTAATTTCTAAAACCCGGTATATATACGCTCTAGCCTTTACCATGCTTCAGAGTTCAGCTGAGACAGTTGTTCTGTCTCATGCTTCTGACTGTTACCAAGTGTCCTTTGGCAAATAATACTTCTTTCAAGCATTGCATTTACCTTTGAATTATTTGCAATACCACTGAGTAGTCTGCAGTTTGCTCTCCACCCCTGCAATTTTGTTTCAAAAATAAACTGCAATATTTTAGATTAAAAAGGAAGTATCTGAAAATAAAGACTGTAAATATTTCACGTATGCTAAATCATTTTGAAAATTCTGACCTCAAACAAAATATATTATTACTTAAACACACACACAAAAAATCCATTATTTAAGCCAACTGTTATTTTGCCAGCCCTTCAAGTTACATTTAAATAAACTCAGTCACAGGAGTATGAGAAAATAAAGTAGGTTTAGTGACACTGCTCAGTGACTGTTGACTGCTCTTTGAATTTCAATCACTCCTATTAATAAGAGAATTTGTGAGCAAGATATAAACTATCCTTGAGGAGGAAAAATATAAGCAGAGTGGGCAACTAGAAAGCACTTGTGAAAATGTATCTGAATGTTAACTGAAGGTATTTCTCTTCTTTCAATATCCATGATTAGCTGAAACCTTTACATCTCTATTACATTCAATCTTTTCTCCTTCTGCCTATATAAAAGATCAGACTCAGGCTGAAACTTGGGATAGAAAATATTTTACCATTATCTGCAAATCAGTGCGTTATTGAAAATGGCAAGATACGTGAATAAACACTGCCTGAAAGTGCCACTAGGGATGATGACAAACTAGCAAACATAAAGGTTTTTTACAACTTAGAAGTCAGAACAGAGACTGAGTTTCTCCAGTGCTTGGTTTTTAGTTTGTTTTGTTTTTCCACGCAGAGCCACAGGAAGAATATCATTCATTTGTAAAGCATGTTGAATGGCACAGCATGCTCTAAATTGTTGAAAATACTACCTATTTGTTTAAACTGTGATTAACACTCTGCAGAACTCAGGTTATCCAAATCTTGATGATTAATTGAACCTCATTTAATTTGCCTATTTTATTTGCAATTAAAAAACTCTAAAATCTTACAGTAAAGTACATAATCATCATTAACTATCTCAGTGAGGTCCGAAGGCAGGCTGTGGTTCTTGGTAAGATGAGATGATCTTGTAGCTAAAAGGCTGTAGCCCCTCTAGGCCAATCTCAGCAAGGAAACTACTCCCTGCTAAGAAAATTCATGAAATTTTCAGGAAACCAAAAGCTGTTCTCAAGCCACTGAAAGAGTGTTTTTTGTTGTTGTTGTTTGTTTGTTTGTTTTTTGTTTTGTTTTGTTTTTCTATAAGATCCGGAGCAGGCTTTTCTATTGCCATGATGTATAGACTGATTCTGTTAGATTTCTGGAATTCATTTGGGTGGATCTTTCTGAAATCAGATCTACCTTTTGAATATTCTGCTGTTCTTCACTGCTTATAAACAAAGTAGAGATTAATGATACTTCTCATTTCTTTCCTTCCACAGTTAGCTGAATAAAATACTGCTCTTTCTATACTTTTAGACGTCTGAGTTTTACTTTTGTTAATTTATCAGTTGTTGTCAAGCCTTACGTTTCTTCTGAAGCCCAGGAACTTAGGGAAGGTGCTACCTTGTAGTAGCCCAGCTCTAAAATTAACTACCAAATAGGTAATTGGGGCAACCTGGAGTCAGTCACTGGATGAGAGCTCACCACTGCTGATGGGAAAGTGATATGCAGTTATTTGGAGCTTTGGGCTGGAGGTAGAAGCCCCTGTGCAAATTCTTGTCCTTGCTCCACCCATGAACACTCTTGTCAACTTAAAAAAGAAAAGTTGCAATGACCTTCAAAAACAAGGTCAGGCTTAACGTTAGCTAAGAGGGACTTTAATAAGAGGTTGAACTGCTTACTCAAGGCATGGTAGCACCTCCACAGAGATAGCCATTTCCTAGTCTCAAAGAGGGACACTTTCAAAAAATTTGGTGAGTTGCCACAGACAGTACTGGTGTGAATGACATACATGGACCTTGGGCTGCTATAACAATGCCGCAAAGTGCACAAAATCAAGTAGTGCTTTATTCTATCAGACAGTACTAAGCATGTAATTATATTGTAATTAAAAAGCAATTATTCACTGGCATGTACTGAAGATGTCTTCAATGGCAATTCTGAGTGCAACTACCATGCAATTTGTAGACAGAAATAAGTGTGCAATTACCCTGTAAGTAACAAAGTAATTACCAAATACATTTCTGTTTTCTGACATGGAGTTACTGACACCTGCAAAGCATAAATTACACAGCAACTACATATGCAGCTGCCAGGTGATGTACAGTACAATGAAAAGATGGCAGACATGATTTCAAAATTAGGGTCCAATTCATTAGCGTAAAGATGGTGTAACAGAACAGCACTCAAACCTGAAGACCAATCCATTGAAATTCACAGAGCTATACTGGCTTAGAAGAGCTGTGAATATGTGGTAAATCAAACACAAATCTTTGTGTGGAATGATGGATATAATAAAATATATTGTCATATTCTCAGGTCTGGAATTATGATCTTATCCTTTTCAGGTGAACTACATAAAGACTTATCCTACCCCATTCAAAACGGACGTTAACGGATGTTCTGCTGTTAGATTCTTATCACAGATCACTCGTGAGCAACAGAGTTTTGCTGTACACCAAGCCTCTTATGTCAGTTTCTCACCTCTTACTCATTTCATTGCTCCAGTGACATTTCCAAATAACGGGTTTGACAGAAGGTGCGCCCCAGGCAGTGGAACTTAGGAGGTGAATGGGAAAGCAGAAGCAAAGGCCCCAGGGCAAGAAATGCCACAAACATTTAATAGAAAACACTGAATGCATTACTTGAAACAAATGACGTCTTCTTTGTGACTGATGCAGTTTACATCCATTGTTGTGAAACAGAACCTCATGCCATATTCTAAGTAAGTGCATGTTTATTACACACTAGCACAGCCTTAATCTTAGGCATAAGACTTGAAACTAGACTCACTACTCACATGCTTAAAGCTAAAGACATGTTTATGTAACCTACCACACAATTTTCATCTCAGTCTTGGGGAAAAAATAAAAAACTAAATAAAAATCTCTTCCATGGTTAATTTCAAAAAGGGTCAATGTCTAGAAATAAGTACAAGCTCTGAGCAGTTAGAATGCCAAATATCAGAACAATTTTATACAACTGTCTACAATAAAGATCCAATTTTGAAGTTTCTTTATGATTACTTTATCTAAAATGAAAATAGTCCTTGTTCGCCTTATAGAAAATATGAAAGAGGTGGAGAAACACAGGAATGCAAAAAACCTCCCAGATGACAAAGTTTAAACCCCAGAAAGGAAGAAAAAAAAGTTATTTCAAGTAATCCAGTGTGATTCAAAACAACACATTGTCATTCTGGTAAAATATAAATATTTCTCTCCGTTGATGCTGCATTTCCCTTCCTTGGAGTGGGAGACTAAAATTCAAAAAACAAAAACAAGTATATATATTATTTAATCAGACCTCCGGTTTCAGTTATTACTACCATTTTGCTTAGCTTTGCCATTGTATTTTACATGCTTGCTGAGCTTCTTCACTGGTGCCAGAATACAACCATTTAAAATTTATGGCAATTCATTTAATGTTCTGTCATCCATCCAGGTTTATAGTAATACTGTCTGAAGATGCCTGAATTCTATATAATAAAACACAAGGGTATTGATTACAAAATAGGATGATGAAAGAAGAACTAGGCTGTCTTTCAAGAAAGTTGTGGAGGAAAATATGAGTCATCTAAAAGTACCCATTTGAACATGGAGCAGGATAAGCCCTCCCTTTCACAGGGCTGATAATTCTCAGTGGTATGGATAATTAAAGGTTTCTCCAACAGCTGTACATCAGAAGTGCTGCCATCCTACTCTGTCCACATTGGGGTGTTTCATGTTGATCAATTTTTAATTGGTGAATGTCAATATCCCCTGAAGCATATTTTGCTGAAAACATAAACTATTCCCACATTGACCATTAATTTTACACTTAGACTTGTTTGCAAAATTGCACAAAGAGTTGGGTTCATGTCTTGTAATGTATCTGAGGATCTCCAGGGTACAATAAATCACATTTTAGCTGCTGGCACTCTCTATTAAAACTTTGAATTAAGTATAAAAAAGGGTGATTGTTGTGTCTAAGAGAATGGATTGCACTACAACAGTACCTAAGTGTAAACACACAACTACTCATTTCCTCAGTATATTTAGATGTGTTTATACATGCTATGGAACTGAGACCATAATGTGATCTGGTCATCAGCACTCTCTAAATCAGATACATACAAGCAAAACAAAACAAAAAAAACCTCTTGCCTAATGAACTGGCTTCCTGCCATTGTGTTACCAAAACAGCTAGAAAGCTCTAAACTCAAAGCATGGACTTTTACTGACAATGCAACTGCTGCTCAGTTCCTGTTGCTTTGTTGTGTCATTGTTACAGTCCAGTGACTGTATTTTAACTGCAATGCTTTTGGAGTTGGTGTGGAGGTGGATACTTCTGCAAACATCTAGAAGAGAAAAGAAAAGAAAAGAAAAGAAAAGAAAAGAAAAGAAAAGAAAAGAAAAGAAAAGAAAAGAAAAGAAAAGAAAAGAAAAGAAAAGAAAAGAAAAACTCTTGGCACTAATGGATGTCTCTGTGGCAGTGTAAACAGAGATGTTAAAGGCTGCGTGAGCATGAAAACAGAAGTATTGTAGTATATTAGAAAAACAGATAATTTTTTGTTATTTGTGAATACTCTACCCAGGCTAAATGTGTCTAAATTTTAAAATCAGCCAAAGCAATAATGAATATATTTAACTGTCTTTGCATGCGGCATACATTTGGAGAATGTGATTATTTGTACTCACAGAGTCTGCGTAGTTTCTTCAGATTATCTAATAAAGGCCAAAATATATGACTGTACTCCAACCCTTACAAGCTTCCTTCCAGAATTGTGCTCATGAAACTCATGCCTGTTGCCTGTTTTTTGCCCAGTATAAACTGAAACCTTCATTCTCCAGAGCTGTCATTCTTTTATCTTTCATGTGTACTAAATTCCCAAAAAAAAGAAAAAAAAAAAAATCAAAGGAAACAATAAAAGTGCTTCATAACTCATACAATGTAATTTGTGTCCTGTCTAAATACAAATCTTTACCTTGAATTTCTAATGCAACTTATGCTTGAAGGCACTTCACACAAAGTGTGTAGCAGTTCTGTGTCTTTGCTGATATAACTTTCACTTAACACATACAATCTTTTTATTGGTTTATTCTCACAACATTCATAGGTACACTTTATATATATAAAAGATCTAGAAAATCGATTAAATAAATAAATAAATAAATAAATAAAAAGCTTCTCAATCTTTTGAGGACATTTCTTCTAGACTTTCTAGCTAAGAATTCTTTATTTTTAACTAGGAAGTTCTTCAACAATGCCTTAATTTTCACTACTTCATCTTAAACTAAATTGTCTTTTAAAAGGTATAGATAAATAGAGAGTTTTATTATAATCCCAAGATCCTTTTAAAAATCCCAATCTTTTTAAAAACACCTAGTGTTCACCTGCAATGAATTTTTATCTGTCTTACTCAGGGGGGACACAAACTGCACAGTTCCTTCTCCCTTCCTCACTTTGCCCAGAATTAAAGGACACTCACTACAAGCCTGAGTGGAAGTTCTCCTTAACAACCAGCTATGGTTGTTGTGGAATGCTCAGTCTTATGACTCAGAGATCAACTATTAGGAAGCCTAGGCACAAATAACACAAGGGTCTTCTTGAAGACAGTGCTGTCTTTCATCTAAACTTGCCATCAGTTTTGATAGCTAAACCTTGTTCTTCCTAAGAGGAAAGTGCTGTTCCTCAGGAAGGAAGCTATACTGTAAAGCAGTCCTCACAGACAGAAGGAAGCTCACAGGAGGAGATAGATATGGGGGCTCCAGAGCATTGAATAGCTCCAGGGAACTGGTTATTATGAGTACAAAACCCCATATCAGACAGGCTTAAGTACACAGAATTTGACATTGTTTTTAGGATTAGACATCCATCAAAGAACTTCAAAGGAGTCAAATAATAAGTCATTGTTATTATTATCAGAAATGTGTTAATCAGATCAGCTAAAATAAAAGTAGACTGGAGTAGTCTGGAAGATAGAGACCTGTGCCCTTCCATGCTAAAAAAGGAAAGATGAGCTATTGCACATATAGTATTACTCAACTGTGCTTTTGTCAAGTATTGGTATATAAATTTAACCATGAATGAGAAGCTTGTGACCCTAATTTTGTCTCAAATGTGTCCACATATAGTTTACTATACTTTTTCCAGTCTGCACGTGTCATTTAATTATTTCTAGCCTATTCAGAGTGCATTTCTTATCCTTTCCATTATCTCCCTGGACAAAAATGGATTAAATTGGGTCATACTGATTGTTCTCACATCATCCCCTAGGTTGCTGGACACCTCCATCTTTAATACATTGTAATATAACAAATGTAGCAAACTTACTGCTTTTTACATCCAAAACCAATACCTTCAAGATATTTCCCAATATAAAATCCACACTAGATTGATGGGAAGGTATATAGAGCTCTTTTTTTTTTTTTTTTTTTTTTTTTTTGTAGTTGATACTTCCCAGGTGCGTGCATAGAAGAGCAATGCAATGTCTTCCAATAGCTCAAAGAGAGTTGCATGGTCTAAGGCCTTCTTTAGACACTCATATTCACTCGTCTCCATATACTAATAGAACCAATGCAATCTTAAATCTCATGTAACTCAGCAATATCATATGACATAGAAAAGGGGCAGAGATTTGATTGTTTTTCCTTTTACCCAGCTTTTAAATATGATTGATGTAGAGAGCTTACCATGAACTGGATTTTAGTTATAGCTTACCTCTATAAAAAGGTCGTCAGATGACAAGGTTTTCATTTCACCAATTTGCAAACAAACTGTAGGCAGCATTCACTATTTTTAAGCAATTTCTAGGGTTATTTAAACTTTAATTGTCTGTATTTGTGAATCTGATAATAAAATTGTTTATTTCTAACATTAATCAAAGATATTGAATTATCTTTCAGTAACTTTCTAACTAAAAATATGATTATCCTACAGAATCAACCAAAATTATTTTAATTAATTCATTGTTTCAAGAATGCAGAGATATTTGGATTTCCATAAATCCATGTGGGATCTTGGTTTGCTAAACTTTAAATTTATATCTGTAAGTCACTGAAAGAAGTGAGACATTTTCTTTTGTTTAAGCACCTACATTTTTATGCTATTGTACATGAAGTTTCTTCACTGATGAAATATGGCATGGCTCATTTACATCTAGAGCACAGCAATGTATCTTCTTCTCCTGAAGCAACCCCATTTCATTTCAGGTTAAATGATGCCACTGCTGCAGTTCTTCAAACTTTTTATATCATCAAAAGTAGGGCTAATAGTCATTGTTTTATGTTCCTTCAGCAATACAGGTACTCACACATAAACCAACATATAACATGTAAATAACTTATTGATATAATATCTGGTTTATATTGCCCTGAAATAAAACACAAATTAACAAGAACAAACCAGCAAACCGAAATGTTATGAGCAGATTTCCTCAAAAGGAAAATAACGCTGCCCTTAAGACACAAGTTTCCAGAGATCTGGAAAATTTTCAATCACAAGGCCACAGAAAACATAAATATGTCATACCATATCTGCTACAGAGCCTTGCCAAAATTGCGTCTATTGTAATTAAGAAAAAAAAAAAAAAAAAAAAAAAAAAAAGCTCAAGCTAAACCTAGTGTTGAGCTCTAGCATTGTCTCTACTATACTGTGATAAATTGATCTTAACAAAAGTAGACAAACAACAGGTTTTCAAAATGCTAGCAGTTTATCAGCAGCACACAGCAAGCACACTGTCATCAACTCTACATTAGTACTCTGTACTGGATCTGGCTGGGATGGAGTTAATTTTCTCTGCAGCAGCCCATACAGTTCTGTGTTCTGCACTTGTAGCTAGAACAACATTGGTATCATACCAGTGTTATGTCTACTGCTGAGCAATACTGGCACAGCATCAGGACTCCTTATAACGCCCCCCCCCCTCATTTGTGGGAAGTAGAGAGTAATTTCTTTCCTCTGCACTGCCATGCAGCCTTTGTTTATTTATTTATTTATTCCATTTTCCCCTTTCCCTTTAGTCCACTTAATTAATAATAATTTTTCCTTAATAAATATTTTTTTCATTTAATTAAATTATCTTTATCTCAACTCGTGAGTTGTTTCTTTCCTTTTTTTATTCCCCTCCTCTTTTGAGGAGGAGGAGTGAGAGAGCATTTGCGGTGGAGTTAACCGCCTAGCAAGGTAAAACCACCACATACTCTCTCCCTCATTCTAACTGGTTAAACTCTGCAGACATTAACTACTGTAGGAAGTACTTGGGAAAGATAGCATGCACTGTCATAAGAACTGAAAGTACAATTTCTCTAATCTCAACCATGCGTCTAGAATTAACATATAAAAGCTACATTACAGGAAACACAATTATTTAAAAGACCCCTGAAATAGCACAAGAGATTAAGATCCCTGTTATTATTGTATGTGTAGCTCCAAACTGATAAGCAGATTTCGTCTGTTTGTGTGTGGTGGGTTTTTTGTTTTTCTGTCTTTGCTTAGGGGAATAATATAATTACAAGCAGAAAATGAATCTGACTCTCATATTACTATGGTCACTTAACAGTTAAGCCTGCCATCACCTTCAAATTAGAAATCCAGTTTGCTGCCATATTCACATCTTAACCTCCATGAAATATCTTGGACAAAGGTTGTTTTCTTGTTCATTTGTTTTGTTGTTGGTGTTTTGTTGTTGGTGTTTTGTTTTTTTTCCCTTTGTAATTTAGAAATAATCAGGACTGTGGGTTTATAAAGGCTCACCGACACATAGTTTAATTTCGAGTGAAGCATCTGCAGAGCATAAGTAACAAATTTTATTATGAGAGTATACAAAATAAAGAGATGTATTGACATGAACACACAAGACTAAGTCAAGAAAGGTTGATCAATACCTTGAGCAAAAGTAAGGTGTTAGTGAAAACTAGAAAGAGGAAGCATGCTGTGACAGTGTTTACAAATTATGGAGAAATTAGAAGCTGTTAATTCATTTCAGAAAATTTTCACCATATGAGTTTTCAAATGGTACTTAAAAAAATAATAATAATTTTGAGAATAAAAACATTTTTGCTGTAACTGAAACATACCTGACAGTTGATTGCTTTGGAAAAATGAAGAGATTTGTGGTTATATCAGTAAGGAAATAAGTAATGGAGACAGAGAACAGGTATTTTCTAAGGAGAAAGTAGTGTTAGCACAGCTAAAATTCTGCATCTTATCAACTAATATAGGCAGGTTGTTAGGTTCCTCCACATAAGCCTCAGCAGTATGGTTTAATGCTGTGACAGTATTAGCTTGTTGTACCAGCTTATCAGACTTCAGCTGCTCTGCTGGGATAGTTGGATTCCAGCTTTGGTAAGAACAGCAAGAAACATGGAAAAAAAAAAAAAAAAAAAAAAAAAAAAAAACAGTTAGAGGGCTGTGAAAGCAGGTCACAGATATGCATCTATCTTTAAAGTTGGAGTGGAGTTAATGAAGTGTGGGAAATTAGTTCAGATTGGAAAGTTTAAAACCCAACATGGACATGTTGCTTAGGACCATAGGGGCTCCTAAGATGCTTGAGGCTCTTCTCGTACAGTGATTCACTAACACATAAGATCTGAAAAAAGAGGAAGCAACCCTCAAATTTCAATGTGCTACCTCATTATGAATTGTTTTTAATTAAAGAGGGAGAGAAAATAGTGCAATGAAGTACATTCCAAATTTGCTGTTCAGTGAGCCACCTAAAATATTTCTAAGCCTACTGCTTGAATTTGATGACCCTGGATCTCCCAACAACAATGGACAACAATGAAATGTCCAAGTCCAATAATTGTTTGTTTTTTTTTGATTGATTGTTTTTTTCTCCTAGATAGAACGTAAGGGTTCCCTTGCTTCTAGCCTTGTTGTTCTTAATATCTCAATTTTAACAATTTTATGTTGTGTTGATCACCTATGTATCTACAATTCAATTGAAGTACTGTATAAGGCAATAGTTTTCAAACAATAATGTCCAATACCGCTATCTACATGTAATGCAGGTTTTAATCACAGGAAGCTGCAATATTCATCAATAGTACTTTAAAATTCCTATTATTATTTTTCCTCAGTTCTTGTCATTGGCAAGATAAATGAAGTTTCTCTGGTTTTCAGCCTTCCTTCAGTTGATAGTTGGCTACTTAAAAAACAATATTAAACCTTGTATGAAATGCTTTCAGATTCAGATTAAAGAAGTATTTAATAGCTTGTCCTGATAATTGCAAAGACCTCTAGAGGAAAGAGGGAAAAAATGCAACAAGACAAAAATTAGTTTTCATTAGCTTCTAAGCTACTGAATGTAAGAAGACTCTATAACACTTGCAACATCTTGGTCCTGAGGTAAAGGGCCAATAAAAGGGCCAAATAAAGAAACCATTCTCCTCAGTTACATAGAATCAGAAAAATACTAAGAAAAGAGCACTTCAGAATGAATCTGTTGGGTTTGCATTTTAAGGAAACTGTCTTATATCTTGTTCTTTTCCAGAGCTTTTACATATCATGGTAAGAGTTGATTAGTATCTTCACAACAGATCATTAGCCACTGTTTGAACACATAAAGCAGCTGAGAGACACATGCTAAGAAATTAGTATAGTCTCCAGCTAATTTTTGCTGGTATCTCAGTCAAGTAGCTGTAACAGCTACCCTTGTGAGAGACAGTATTATAAACCTCAACTATTCTTTTTCTTAATGGGAAACTATAGTGAGCTGCCAGCTCTCCTAAAGCTTTGAAGTTCAGTCTATGATTAATTCTCTTTACTATTGCAGGGTGTTGTTTTGCATTGTTTTTTTTTGTTTGTTTGTTTGTTTGTTTCTTGCACATCTACTAAGATATAATACATACATTAAAATGTTTGAATAAATTAACAACTTAAATCATTATAATAAAAAAAATAAAACTAACTTTATACAAATTGATGACAAGATAAATGACTACAGCTCACAGATCAAATCTGCTCCATGTCAATAATAACCAAAATCCTCAGCAACTGGTGGCTCTTTACTGTTTCTATGACAGCTATATCCCTAGAACAGGCTAAACATCACCATTTCCATCTGGTGGATGCAGCACAGGATGAACAAATGCTAATTTAGTTATCACATGCACAGACACTAGTGTGAAGTAGGATGAAAACTACATTTTTACAAATTTAGCAAATCAAAGGCCAGATCATAAATACATTAGTAGCCTTCAGGGCTACCACCAGCAGTGCTCATTAATTCTGTATATTTCCAAAATCAGGCTTCTGTAAGACTCCCTGCTTATACCTAGCATAAACAGAGGTGTACAGTCCAGATCAATGACAACTTATATGCTTAATTCTTGCCTTATTCAAAAAATCATTTAATAAAATTCAAAGCTTAGAAATTCATATTAGTTCATCTTATACTTTTTCCAACATCCTTCTAAATGAGGACTTCCTTCTCTTTTAAATTCAAGCCACAGAAACAGAGATTCTGTATTGAAAAATACCTCTATTTATCATTTTGCTGTAAATAGATATGGTGACTCATCATCATACTTTAACAAAATTGTATTGTAAAATATTGTAAAAATGTCCTTGTTGAACATTCTTTCACTGGACCCATCACTTAAAAAAAAAAAAAAAAAAAAAAAAAGGAAACAAACTCTTTCAATAGGGAAGCATTCGTTCCCTCTTTTTGAAGTTGCCCAGTGGTCTTCAGCTTAGGTCAAAATTCATGGTATCTACAAGTGCATGCTAAGACCTGCTTTCTGACCAGATCCCCATTTCAGATATTCCAAAGTGTGGGCTGAGGCCTCAAGGCAAGTAGCAGCTCTTCTTGTCTCTCTGGATATACAGACACATAAATAACCAGTCAAAACTATAAATAGCAAAACAGAAAGATAAGTTGTCTTTAAACAACATATACAACAATACATTTTTTGCCTAACCTCCCTGGGTTGCATATTTGCATAATATAGTATTAGCTATATAATCAGCCACTTTTAATTATTTATTATTTTCCCCAGAGAACCAAAGCAATTCTTTCTCAAAGCAAGCCTTATTAAATGTACAGGGATTCATATAGTTATGCCATGAAGCAATTTTCTTATAAAAAGTAACATTCTGTTTTTATAAAACTTATTATAAACATCAAAGAAAATGATCGCATATTAAACATATATAGAATTCCATATGTTTGCACTCCCTAGAAACGTACAACAAGCAGGCCTTTGTTATTACACATTTATAAATTCTGTCTACTGATTTTGTCTTAATATTTTAAAAACACAGTTTGGGCCAGACATATTTGACTTCTGGATGGTAGTAAACAAAGGCATCCTGTTTCTGCTTTCACTCCTGCTCTGCCATGACAGGTTAAATAGGTATAGATACCAGCATGTCTTTTGGAGGGGTACCTCATGGCCATCTTTTGGGGCCAAAGGTGAAACACCTCAGCTGAACAGCTTTGAATGACTAGTTCACCTATTCTTCACAGGTGGATAAGGAAATTTACTACCAGCTGTGAAAATGACTGAGGATTGCCTTCAGCTGTAATTAGAGTTGAACATACAAGATTACCATTATCAGTCAAAGGCTGTCAGAGTGCTTGTTCCTCAATTCATCATGTTTGAGGGATTTTTCCCAATTGTACCATCATTGTCATGTAGGGCAAGAAAGGTGTAATGTTCCTTGTTTTTTGTTTTTTGTTTTTTTCCCTTTAGCTTTTCTTCCATTTTCAGAACTCTTTGAGCCTTCTTAGATTTAACAGGTGGCAAAAATTTCACTTGTAGGTTAAATATAAATGTTGGGCTGAAAAAGGAGTCTTTGTATTGTCAATTATTTTATATTTGTAATCAGACTAGGAAGCAGATCCATATTCAGCATTTTCTAGACAACATCCAGAGTCGACCAATAACAGTGATACTCCATCAAAATTGTCAGCTGCATTCCGCCCAATTGGATGGGCTGTGAAAATGATATGAATTAGCACTTAGGCATTCTATTCTGTTGCCACCTAGATATTCAAGATCAGTAATCAACTTAAAATCCCTCCAGTACTGAGACATCCTAAAAGTATCAGAAGGCTTTCTTTCAGGTAAAGAATGAACATTATGGTTGTAACAACCTTCAAACTTAAGAATCTTTATGACTGATGCTCTCATTTTTTCCACATCTACAAGGCCTAGTCACTTGCCTTTATTTCAATTTTTTGGTTTTGAGGGGTATTTTTGTAATGAAAAATGAATTGCTTGTGTAATTGCCTGAGCTCAGAAGCTTTAAGATGAGACCTTGTGAATAACCTTAGAAGATAACAGCCTGAAATATTGCAAAAAGATCTGTTCATGAAACGTTTCTGAAACCTTCTGTCTATGAATAACTTCTTTCTGTGTCTCTTAGTTTTCATGTTAACCCTCCATCAGAAACAATGCTTTGGCAGTTGAAGACTAAATCATGAAGCAGTAATTTGGCCAATGGATATGTTAAATACTGTCTCTAAGGTAATAAAATTTGATTATTTTTTTTTTAAGCAACAGTATTTTATGTTGTAAAAGGTTATATTTATTTTACTATTCCCATTGCAGCACTTTACCTTAGATTTATTTAGACTGAAAGAAGATGTCTACCTACATTCTTAGGAAAATGAGGTGTGGCAATCATAACATGTTTGGAACATTTATTTCAGAAACTTTTTGGGAAAGGAGTTTGCCTTTCCTTCTAAAAGAGTTTCTCACTGAGACAGAGTAAACCACGAAAAGAGTGGTTCCCCCTGTGTCACAGGTACATTCAACAATTTCCATGATTTTGAGCTTGTATAGACTGGAAACAAAAGAGCTTATTAAGTTAAGAGACCAAGCTATCAAAACAGAACTCAGTTCTTGACCATTAATGAAGAGTGTTGCACCATTATGAGTCATGTTTGTCTCTTTGGTAGTAGTCCATTTTTCACTGTATCTACAATTCTTTTCTGTTGAGTGAAGAGAAAAAAAAGTGATTAACCATGTGAATATGTACCCTTGTATAATATCTTACAAATATTGCTAAGCAAAATCTCCACAGGGAGTTTTGCTTGAAAACATAATGAAGAACCCAAACCTCAGCAATGACACTTCCTACTAAAATGAAGTGTTGGAGTCAACAGATGATCTTCAGAACAACACTAACAGCTTGACATGTCTTAGCAGTTCCAGCAAGTGTATGAATGTGACTACAGAACTTAATGTATTTGTATTTCTTGAGAAGTATCTGTCCCAAGATATGATGTTTCTCTTTCAACATTTTGCTGTATTACTCAGGTGAACACACTCCTCTAAGAATACATTTGGCTGCTTGTTAGTCCTTAGGAAGGCAGATATATTTTCCACATAAATGAATCTGTATTTACCTCAGAGAAATATGTAAAGAGGAAGAAAGGCATGTTTACTTACTTCTGTCTGATATGTAAGCTCAGACCACACTGTTAGAAGATTTGAAAACACTAAAATTGAATGTATTTTTATTTTTAGTTGAATATGACCTTTCAAAGCACCAGTTATTCCTCTAGATAGCTTCAAAATATGACATCTCTATTGTATAGGAACTCTTCAATAATCCGCAGTCTGGATGGCTCTACTTTGGAAAGAGGGAGAAGGAAAAAATATATATATTTTTGTGAAACACTATATAAAAATAAGAATAAAAGCTTGTGCCAAACTATTTTAATAGTTAAGTAATACACTTTAATAGCATTAAGTAGCCATTTAATAAACCATGCAGATGTGTATGTAAATATTCTAAAAACTAAAATACAAACCACCAGATTATGAGGAGGGCACAATTTCTTTTTAAACAATTCAACGTGGTATAGGCAATGCAGAGTTCTTGTTTATACAAACTCATCTTTTCTAAACCCAATGTTTAATAAAGACAAAGTGTTGAGCAATTATTTTATGTGCAAAAATAAACAGATAACTATTAAATAGAACAAATATTTGATTTTTTAAAAAGGAAAATGTTTTAAAATACTGCACATATTTACAAATGTTGTACATATTTACTTATTCTTGTTTATCTAATGTACAACCAAATTTAAAATTGCCCACATTCAATTTAATTTCTTGTTTTGAATTCAGATAAGCAGCGTTGAATTTTCCTAATTTGTTTACAGCTGCTGCTTTGTTAAACTGACATAATACAGTAACCAACTCATAACCATCTCCATACTGCAAAGGTATTAATGAGCCGAAGATGACAGTAAAAATCTGGAATAAAAGAGTATATTTGTCTTCAAGTTATGGTATAGCCAGGAAGATCATGCTGTAGTTTTTCATTTCTTCTGCCCCATGAAGATTTTTCCTGAAATGTTCCTAAGCGTAAAACCCCAGTTTACAGGTTCCAGTACAAGACAAAGTTGATGGAAATCCAGCAAGGGTCAGACATTTATTTAAAATGGAAAATTTATTGTCCTGCTTGTTAGTATATTCATAGTAACTAGGTTTTGTCATCTGTTAGTGTTTGTATCACCATAGAAGAAATCCGATGATCAAGAAATAGCACTGTAACTATGGCTGTGATTGGCAAGAGAGTGTTTTCAAACTTCCTAATGTTAGTCATCAAAATAGATTTTTTCAGTTAATGTAATCAACTCAGTTATTAAATCACGTGCTTTTTTTTTTTTTTTTTTTTTTTTAATAAGAATGTACTTGAAATTCATCAAATAAGATATCAGAACTTCTATTTAACCTTCCTACATTTCAGACTTTTTCTTATGTCTATTCATTTCTCTGTTGGTGGGTAGATGAGGGTGGGTGTTGGTTTGTTTGAAGGAAGAGTGTAGGAAAAGAGCTAGTCCTATAGTCTTATGTTTAATCTTGATTAAATTCCCTTTCTGTTTCATGCCCTTTGTATATTTGTGTCATAAGCTTCCAATTATAGTTCATTGATTTAAAAAAAATATATATATATTAATGAAAAAATACTGATTTCTATTAAGAAGTATAACAAAAAATTCCCTATTTAACAGTTATACTAATACATCTCAGGGTAACTGAAGACTAACTTCTTTTGGAGTAACTTTGAGCTTTACAGTAATTTCCTTCTCCTCTTACACATTCTCATATTACATCACTTCCTCTGTTTTATTCAGCTTAACCTGTATATGTAAGTAATACAACAGATCTTGGACACTAATGATTGCAACTTATCTGTGGCTACATTTACTGACAGACTCTGTCCCCAAGTGATGATTGAATCTTTACCACCAAAACCACAAGACCCATCTCTTGCTAGCTGAATTGAACAGTAATATTAGATATGAGAACATAGTAGATTACAATTATCATGGGAAACATATAAACAAGATCAGTGTATCTTATGTTTCCCATGATGTAGTGTGTTCTTAGGCACTAAAAAATAACTGTTCTAACTGTCTCTCTGGATTTTAAGATCTCATGTCACTTAAGGAGAACAATTTTACTATTTTACTACAGCTGTATGTCATGGAAAAAATAGTACTGTGACAGATAGACCTCAGTTACTGTAGATGGGCATTGCCCATCTGATCCGTGCTTCAGCTTCTCACGTTCTTTCCCTGTCAACCTTTCACTATCAGTGAGATATACATTTCCCATATGTCTGAAGAACAGAGCTGTCTCTATTTTGAAATGTCTGCAGATGTTCTTTCACACATGGGAGGCCTGGGCCATGGAGCAACTTGAGGCACAAATCACAGAATCACAGTATGGTTTAGGTTGGAAGGGACCTCCAAATTTCATCTAGTCCAACCTCTCTGCTCAAGCAGGGTCATCTAGGGCATATTGGACATGAATATCTCAAAAGAAGGAGACTCCACAACCTCTCTGGGCAGCCTGTTCCAGTGCTCTGTCACCCAAACTATAAAGTTCTTCCTCATATGGTGATGAAACTTTTTGTGGTTCAAATTATACCCATTACCCCTTGTCCTATCACTGGCCAACACTGAGAAGAGTTTTGGCCACACCCACTTTATATTGTCCCTTCAGGTATTTGTATAGGTTGATAAAATCCCCTCTCAATCTCTTCTTTTCTAGGCTAAACAGGCCCTATATAACACTGTTTGCTGTTCTGTAACAATCTGGTCTTAAGACAAGGAAAAGATTCATTATTCTGGAAGCTTGTTCGGTTGAGGAGTGATAGGGATTTACTCCCTACTGAGTAGTTTTCCCTGAAAGTAGGTGTCTTCATCAAAGTCTCCATGCCTTGGAGCTGGTCCTCACTGTGGACCTATTCCTGGCTCTGCCTTCCCCCAGACAGTGAAAGTTAATGGCCCTGCAATTCATTGTGAGATGTTGTTATATCAAATAACATTTGTTTGGCAATTCTATAGTAAAAGAGATGAAATAATGAAATACCAGACAAAAATGAACTTGTCTGGATGCATGCTGTGGAAAATATTACTGGGCAGTGTATATTATGGAAAACTTACCTATCAGGTACTAAACTATTTGCTTAGATGTTGTGGTGGTTTCACACTCATGACCAACTAAACTCTTCAACAACAAGTCTCTCACTCCCATTTCTCAAAGGAAGGGGGGAAAGAAAATATGATGTGGGAAAAAAAAAAAAAAAAAAAAAAAAAAAAAAGTTCACTGTTTGAGATAAGGATAATTTAATTAAATGGAAAACAAAAAGATAATAATAATAATAAGGGCGCCATGGAAGCAGAGAGAAAGAGAAGGAAAACAACTATTCTCCAAATTATCCTCTACTTCCAGTCAACAAGTGATGTTTGACCATGTTTTCATAATGAGAGATTCCCTTCTTCTACCCCCTTCCCAGCTTTTGTTGCTGCACGTGACATCATATGGTAAGGAACATCCCCTTTTGGTCAGCTTAGGTCAGCTGTCCTGCCAATGTCCTCTCCCCATCTCTTACCCACCCGCTGCTGACTTGCGGATGGGGACAGTGAAGAGAGTCTTGATGTTGTGCCAGTACTGCTCATCAATAGACAAAACAGCGGTGTGATAACAAGGTTGTTCTAGCTACAAGTACAAAGGACAGTACTATATGGGCTGCTATGGGCAAATCTAACTACATCTCAGACAGACTCAGTAAGGATATGCAGCATGCTATGAGCCAATTCTTTCTCAGAATCTTGTCAAAGCGGGATGACACTGTCTGAAAGCAAATACCACTCACAAAGTTTGCCTCCAGATCACCTGTGCTAACAGACGTTTGGGGCTTTTGGAGTCCTCACAGCATTTTAGGACTGGAAATGAGCTAGCCAAGTTAATTAATTCCTTTGGACCACACCATTCACAAAGAAAAATGACATTTCTTTTCAAACAGCTGAGGTCTTAATTTTTTTTTAAGTCCCTCAAATGTGCAGACACAAATACATTTATTTTTTATGAGCCTTTTGGCTTTCACATTAATACTATTATACTATTCTTTGACAGATGACATTACTAGCATACCCAACTCATTGTTCTCACCTTATTAGTTTTCCAAACTAGCATTAGACAACCAGCTGCATAAAGTGTACAGTGTAATTAATTGCATAAGACTTTTCAAATCTATATGAAGAAAAACTGTGAATGACAGTGTTGTAAATACTTGCTGTCACTTATGTTTAAATATCTTTAAGTCTTAGAGGTAACCATAATGGACAAAGTTATGACCTTGAAAGATAAGTATGATATTTACAGAAATAATTAATAGATGCAGAGTTTATTTCCTTCCAGTTATCTGTAATAGTGTCACAGGCTGCTCAGATTGATATCCCTAACATAAAGTATAGTGAGTTTGCATAAGTAGCTTGCCAGAAAGGGAAAAAATGAATTTTTGTAATGTCTTATCATGTGCCAACCTTGCCACATTGGTGCCACATGCCTCTTTTCAAAGGATTATATCAGTCCATATTTAGCTACAGAAAATAGTTCAACATATTTATTGTAAACAGCATATTTTCAAACCAGAAGTGTTGTGTATAGCTGTTTAACACATAATAAGAAGAATGGCAACTCCTAAATAAACAACACGAGTATTTGCCCTCTCCCCCAGTTAAGAAAAAAATAGGACTTGAGAAAACATGTAGAGCAGATAAACCTAAAACATGGGATTAAAATATGTGTCAATAATTGTAAAGTCTATTACTGTCCCACAGTTTGTGGCTAACTTCATCTTCATATCCCTCTAGTTCTGATGCCATATCCAAACTGACTATCAATTCATGGTCAGTTTATTACAGAACAACCTCTGCTTGTTCAAGACACTTTATTCAACCCTTTTTCAAATGCTGACATGAAATAGATAAATAAATAACAGTTAACAACACTTGTACTATGGGTGCCTGTGCATGACTATAAGAAAAGAAACTTTAGTTAAAACCCTACGAAGACAGTAATTTATTTGACGCAATCTGCTCCTGGGAAGAGAATAAGAAAACAATTTTTAATTACAGATCAAGGTAGTCACTATTGGATAGTATTCAAATATTTGGAGATAAGACCAATTGGAGAACTTAAGTAACAGGACAGCATGTCTACCCCACTAGACAAAAGAAGCTGATCAGTTATGCTGACATATACTTAAGGCACTAGCCTTGGTATCAAGGTGTTATTCGTACAATATTTATGCTAGATATACATATGTACATTTATAAGTGAAATATACACATGGAAGAATGAGTTACGAATATATTCATATCAAAATCCAAGCTCCCTGCCTAAAATTTGAAGTTTTGAGAAGATTCTTTTCTACTTTAATGGAGTAAAAATTTTGACTGGACTCATAAAAAAGAAAAAAAAAAAAATCGTGTATTGATGTCTAAAACAAATTTTTGTTGGTCAGGTGGAAAAAAAATATCATTACAGCTGTAATTGCAAGTGGATAAAGTATTTGTTTACTGAATAACCATATACATTCTGGCTACTGCTTTACATCTTTATACTTCAGACCTTCTTCCCCCTCCTCCAGCAGACTCCTGTCCCATGCAGTATCTTGAAAAATGTCATCTGGCCCAAAACAAAGTTCAGTTATCTATCTCTTTTCCAGAGGTCTTTAAACTATTTGTCCAGAATAGATTTGTCACCAACAGAAAGAGTATTCTAAGAGTTAAGAATCAAGCCTCTAAAAGGCACCACTATTTTTAGATATTACAAACTCCTACTACACAGTTTCAAAAGTATTAGCCTTATCAGCTGTTCTTTAATGGAAGCAGCACTTATACAATTACGTCTGCCTTCTCCTAAAAGCTTGCAATCTACGCAGTAAAAAAAAAAAAAAAAAAAAAAAAAAAAAAAAAAAAAAAAAAAAAA
>CM021766.1:111700274-111713723 GCA_011076525.1 Nettapus auritus | reverse complement strand
CCTTTCCTTTCCTTTCCTTTCCTTTCCTTTCCTTTCCTTTCCTTTCCCTTCCTTTCCTTCAAAATATAAATCTTCTGTAATTCTTTCTTCTTTACCAAAAAAAAACTTTATCATCCATCCAGATTATGAAGTTTCAAATTTATAAAAGTAAATTTATATTCTGCTTGGTCATGAATTGTAATAGTCAATGCTGATCTCACTAAATACCAAATACTAAATACTTTTAGGGTAAATAGTGTTCAGCATAGTATCCATTTACCTTTTTGATTATTTAGTAGTTGTTATAGGCAGGGGTTTGACCCTAGGAAAATATTTCTTCTTTCACTTGGGTAACTAAAACATTAAAACTAGAGAATAAATACTGGAGGGTAACAATATAGAACCTGTGCTACTTCTAGGAAAAAATTAATATTAATATCAATTTATGATTTTACTTCTGAAAGTTTTGTATCTTTGCATATTTCCAGAATTTATTGTCTGAATAATCATCAATCATTTTGAACTATGTATATCAGCTGAGAAATTCTACCTTTCCATATCTCTGTTGAAAATTGACCTTTATTTTTAATATATTTCTAACTGTCATAGTTTACTTGTAAGAAGCCAAGATTTTTTTTATTAAATCGAATCATAGAATCATATAGTGGCTCGGGTAGGAAGGGACTTTAAAGATAATCTAATTCCAACTCCTCTGCCATAGGCAAGGACATCTGATAACATAAATAGGTATTATGCACTCTCAACTATAAACCACATTACTCATTAATTAATATTAATATTTTAGCCATTCCAAAGTCTTTTAATGCTCCATTTAACATATATATAATAACTTGATGGGTGTAGAATATGTTTAGGATACTTAAATTAATGAGTTTTCTGTGTCACTTAACAGTAAATTTTAGGGAAATATCATCTGATGGGAAATAATTACAAAGAAAATTACTCCAAGTACATTGAGATTAAATATTTGAAAAGTGACTGATAACTGACATTATTAAATTTATATTATGTTATGTATTGTGTGACAAGCTCGCTGAATTTTCAAATCTTCAGAGCTTGTGACAGCATAGAAAGATTAATGTTAAAGAAAACATACTTGCAAACCTCATAGATTATGAGAAAAATCAAATCATATTTATCCATAATCTCATAAAACATCTCCTGAATCCAACTGAAAGGCAAATTTACTGGCTTAAGAAGTTAATAATATTTGAAAGCATTCTGTGGTAGTGAAGCAATTACTGATGAAAAGATCCTTCACAGTTTTGCACCCCTGAATCATCAGTAGTTGAACAGAAAACCTAAATCTAGCTGGTATTTTGAACTTTCCTCATTTACTGTAAAATAAAACCAAATTATTAAAAAAAAAAAAAAAAAAATGTAGAGAAAAATGTAGAGAAAGAAAGAACCTGCATAGAAGATGGAAGAAGGAATGTGGAAGTCCCTCACAGCAGTTTACCAACATGGGGTCTCCCCACTTCTCTCCCATTCTCAATATGATGTGGACCATTTATCCACTTGAACTATTTTCTCCCTTCTGTTCTCATTAATTTTGCTGACGAAAGATGGAAAAAGAAGGAGCATTCTTATGAGAACTTTCCATTTTAAGAAATCATCACCCAAAGCAACTATAACTTCTCAGGTACACAAGAAGATTTTTTAATATAGACCATGAACATCTCTTTTTAATACGTATTAAAATGTACTTTAAGCCTAGTAACTCTGCTATGTGAGAATCCTGTATATAAGACATAAATTCCTGGGAAAGTGTTGGAGTCTCACCAATAGGTCAGAACTGCAGAACATGTTCCTCTAGTTTCAGTATTTTAATGCCAACACAATGGGCATATATGGGCATATAATGGGTACAAATATAATAGCATTACAATTTGTATAATGTCAAGTCTTTATCAAAATATACAAAATCTACCACTGATTCATGAAATGTGCTACCTCTGCCAGGAAATAAAATTATATGTTGATTTCAGTTGAACTATTCTTACTTGTACCAACTGCAGATCAGGTTCAGGATATGTAGAAATGTCATTATTACACATAGTGTTTATATATGACTTGTTTTTTATTATTGCTTATCAGTGACGCATATGTTCTTTCCTTTTATACTGCCACAGTATTTGGAAGGATAAAAAAATTAAACGTAGTATCCATTTTACTCCTGTGCTAGTCCTTTTCCTCTTCTTTCTTAAGAATATTGAGTAATATGCTTTTTTAATATGTTTTTCAAGTCCTATCTGTAGAGTATCAAGTTATATTCATAGAAATCAGAGTGAAAATTAGACTGAAAGAGAGTCATTGGTTGTCAGTAGCTTGGTCTGGTTTGAATAAAATTAAAATAAAATAAAATAAAAATAAATAAAATAAAATAAAATAAAATAAAAGTAAATAAAATAAAATAAAATAAAATATGTACAGAACAGAACATGAGGAAAAAAATGCTGTTGACAGGTGACTGGAAAAAATAACTTGCTGTTGGAAGGTTTTAAGCCCTGAGGATTTACTTTTACCTGCCGGGTTAGAGATGGCCAAGGAGCAGAAATAATGGTCAGACAGACAAATACACTACCACAAATAAGCCTGTGCCATTCCTCCTGGCAACTCTTCATTATTTAAAACAGTGCTGCTTTGAAGAGAAGCAAAATGCTTGAGACTTGCTCTTTGTGTAGAGATAACAGAAGGCTCTTTTTAAAGATAAAGCATCCTGAGACATCTTTGAAGGTAAAAGGCATTCTTCCAGAAACATCTCCTGTGGTAGGTATTTGGAATCATGATGTGATTTGTTTAAAGAGTGTTCTCCAAACTGCAGGTCCCTACCTAGAGCAGCTTACAAGAGGATGTGTGTATGCACGTTGTTACAGTGCTGTTTACTGAACCTAACTCTTTAATTTAAATATAGGTTTAATTTACATACTCAGTGAGCCAAGTTTATTCAAAGGACATAAGTAGACTAGTATAAGTCACACTTTGTTAGTGGAAGGGGTAAAATAGCATCCTTACATGTTTTTCATCATAACCACTACAGAATGAACCAGAAGTGATAGAGACAATCCTGATTCTGAGGGATTGCATGTGACCCTTCATACATTCAAAAAGGTTGTTGGAGTATCCCCCAGGAACAGATATAGCTATCTCATTGTCAGTGTGCACACAGGGAGCAAAGAGTTCTTACAGCATCATTGAGCTGTTAGTCCTGTATCTCCCACCATGAGAAAATATACAAAGCGCTATACGATTTGTTTTATCTTTTTATTCTGGCCACTCTGTATTTATGTTAATTCAGCATGCTTGCAGTTGACAAACTGCCCAAATACAAGAAGAGAGTTTGACATAAGGAGTCAGGGAAGCAACATTGCTACCTTCTTCCTTTTCTTATTCCCTTTAACTTTTGATCAACCAGATTGTAACACAGCTGTTTATCAGACTGACACTTCCAGTTGTGTCAGTGCCTGATGTGATGAGTCACAGGCCATCAAGCAACTGAGAGTCAGGTTCTGCTTTTCAGTTTTTTAGAGCAGCCACTTAGTCCCAGCTTAGATTACTTTTAGTCCCTTTGCTTTTCTTGGTTTGTGCCATAATAAAACTTATTCAGATGTTCAATAACTCAAGTGGAGCCAAAATCACAAGCTGGTGATGTCACTTCAAGCACCTGCCATTGTCTCTCAATGCTATATGACTACACTGGTGTCTGCATCAGTTATCAAGACCCTTCATTTTAAAGAAAAAGAGGAAAAAACATAATTACTTTTTTTTTTTTTTTTTTTTTTTTTTCTCCCAATTCCATATCATGCCTAATAATCCATGCCAAAAACATGTCCAGGCAAGTTCAAATACAGAACTTGGGTTAACATAAACAATAGGTCTGAATCTCCCACAGGAATATTACCTTCCAATTTACTTATCCATCATAAATCGTTAGCAATACTCGTCCACCCTAGACATATTAATGGGACTTATTGCTGCATTACAATGGTCTTCTTAATTAATGCACAACCACCAGCACTTTTCTCTTCCTTTAATATGAACATCTATTCAAAATTCAGCTCCTCCAGGTGACAGTAAATTTACAACCCAAAAAAAAAAAAAAAAAAAAAAAAAAAAAAAAAAATTGTGCAGTTGAAGAGATGTCACTTCTCTTTCCTGTTGTTTGTATGTTCCAGTTTTAAGTGAATAAAAGCAAGTCTGTAGAGTTTGAAGTACCTAAGAATTCTCTCAGCTGCAAAGTGTAAAGGAAGAAACTTATACAGTTGTTGCTGAGGTGACAGCATTCAGATAAAAACAGTACTTAGGAGACAAAATACCAGCAGAATTTCAAATGGATGTATTTCTTGCAATGTTGTTATTATTTGCAGGTAAAAATGATGTTACATAAGCCAATTATAACTAGTAATTTTCACTGTAGTTCGAATCTGGTCCCAGTCTTGTGTAAATTTTGAAAGTATCACCTTCAGCACACGATCTATGGGTTTCTTTGTAGAGAATAAAAATATATATCCAAGTAATATTTTCCCATTAAAAGCAAATATTTAAATAATTTTGACCTTCTCTTTAATTATGTATAACATTGTCCACTTTCATCCTCAGACAAGAAACCTGCTTCGATGATCTGTTTTGCACAGGGTCTGTAGGTAATTCTAAGCAAGTGTTTGAAGACTTCTGAAAAGAAGCTTAATGTTACTTGCCTTCAGGGTGGTTATCAGAGTCAAACTCTCATCTAGTGCTTACGCTAAAGAATTAACCCCATTATCATACAGGTATGACTTCTGAGTAGCTGCAGCAGTATTAAAAGAACGAATGGAGCTGGATTTTTTATACTTAATAAGGGATTTTAGTGGGTCAAATACAGTGGTGGGAGACTGGTCGAGTATCCATGAATGGTTTTGTAAAAATGAGAGCATACAGCAGGTCACTTGTTTCCAAATGTAATTACTTTGCTCTGGGAAAAGAATTTAGGGTAATGTTTGCAATTGAAGCATTTTTGCTGAAATGTCTGCCTATCCATCATTTTTTTTCTCAGTAACATGGGTAGTTTGTGTTTATGAGCTCTGAAATCTATTTTATTGTTGTAAAATATAACAGCATGGATTACTTAGGGTCTACTTTCATTTGATTTGATGTGGGTGTTTTTTGTTTGTTTGTTTTGAAGAAATGAACCCTTTAACTTTATATTGCCTTGTGCCTAACTTAACCTACACCACAAGGACAAGATGAGATTTAAAAAGGAAATGTATATAGTTCTGAGTATCTGGGCATTTTTGCAGCTGCATGATCTCATTAACTACAACTGCATCTCTCTACACAGCCCTTCACTGATTTTTGTCACTTCCTCCCATTGCCCTTGTCAAACGGGATGTAAGAAGAAGGAAACATTCTGTTCATGTTCATCCTGAAAATCACAGCCAGCATCTCCAGTACTACAGACATCACAGCACAAGAAGTATTGTTCCTTTCACATCCTCCCTTCCTCTTGATATTTAGTTATTAAACTAACAGAAATGCATCAAGAAGTAGGTACAACAGGGGTAATTGAAATCAGGTTATTGGTGTGTTTTCAGTAATAATAAGAGGTATATGAGAAAGGAAAGCAGAAGGAGATCTGTATAAGAGTGGTATAATTGACTTCTGGGGCCAAATGAGGCCCTGCTGCAATTTCATTGAATTCCATGATGTTGTTCCTGAGAGAATATGGTCTGTAGAGAGATTAGCCCTCTAGGAGAAAATGACACCTTCTTGTAAACCCCTATTTTGCTTTCTGGAAAACTGGCTACATGTTGAGAGCTTGAAACAGGGTATGAAACAAAAGGGAAAAGAGCAATTACCAGTCAAGGTGGATATAATTAGGCCTAAGTCAATGTGATAGAAGTTAAACAACTGATTTTTATAAGATGGGAAACTGTGCAAGACATAAACAAATTATAGCATTTTTTTACAGTAATAGAGGCTCCTTGGAAAGTAAACACAGAACCAGGAAGGTTTATGTCAGAGTGCTAATTAAAATCCCAGCCAAAGAAGATAAAAATACTTTGGATTTAACAAGAAGAATAATAAAACATTTTTTAAAAGAACATATGGACAAGCTTTCTCACAAAATACTTATATCATTACAGGAAAAAGATATGGAATAAATAACTGGTGTGCGGAAGATAGAAAATATGTCTTAAATGAGAACTTAGAGTTGGTTGTCAGGACAGTTTTATTAAATGCAAAAACTGAATACCTCTTTAAGCATTTAACCTCCTTTTATTCCCAGTACTGGAAACATTCTCATTACCTTCAACACAGACCATTAATGGGCCAGTTTCTCCACCTTTACTAACTGCATCTGGAGCTGTCATCCTATGAGTCCTCAGGGGACAGAGAAAGAAAAAACTAAACTAAACAAAACTAAACGAAACAAAATCACAAGTCTCAATAGAGTTAAAACAGTAGAAGTCTTCAACATACATATGTTAGCTAAACTGGAACAGAGGTGCAGATGAATATTCCCTTCACCAGCTGTGCAAGAGAGGTGCTACTCTCTGGCAGGAGGACTGTAACAGCTAACTGGCAGTGTATAAGGTATCTTAACCTCCTCCACCATCTCAGCTGGTTGCAAGGGTCTCTATTAACTTGAAAAGTGGCATAAAAGTAATTAAACACTACCTGCTTAAACCCAAAGTCCCCGGCGTTTGTATGAAGCAAAACATTTACCAGTGCAGGAAAAAAAAAAAAAAAAAAAAAAAAAAGGTACAAAGAAATGGATATCTTTTGATAGTCATTAAATTGGTTAAAATTAGAAAATTAGTGATTTTACTAATGAATATCATTGTTGTTTGGACCGATTTGCCGAACATTTTTAAAGCTTTTTATTACAGCTTTGTAGAAATCCAGCTATTAGCCTATTGTCTCATTGTGACTGTCCAGATGAGTCAGCCATTTTTGGTTGGATGGTCATGCAAGAAATTCTTTGTTTTCATTCACAACAACCAAGTTTAACTTTAGCTCCCTCAACACTTTTGTATTTTTGTGAACTTTTGCAAAACCAGTTTTGTGAATGTTCTTGTGCAATGGACACTGAAACATAATGGTCTAAGACAAATTAGTTTTTTCTGTTTTGAGTTACTCTCCTGCTTCTAATAATTTTTTTTTTTTTCAATGGAAATTTTCCATAACTGCATTCTAAATCACATAAATCTCAGGCAATACAAATGCTGGAAGTTGAATTTTTTTGGAGAGGGAATAACTCATCATGTTTGGATCACCTTCCCTTTTTTTATCAAAGAATCAGTATCAGTAACTATTAGCTAATATCAGCTGTGTATTTGTAAAATGGATACATGGTTTCCAAAATATATTTCTATTTTAAAGCAGAGTAAAATGATCAAGTGTAAGACATGTTGATTAGAGAATTATTTCTCCTTGGTATATACATCACAAAACACTTAACAAATTAGTGATGAATAAATGGGAGAGGGAAGTACATTAGGTAGGGATGACCAGGTAGGGTGAATTCCTGAGAAACAAGTAAGAGATGTTAAAATAACTTTTTTTTTTTTTTTTTTTTTTTTTTTTAAATGTATACTGCCTTAGCAATTGTTGGATAATTCATGGGAGAAGTCAAACACCGATGCTTAGATAAGAAACTTCTTAACAGAGGGGATTTATTGGAAGGAAAGTTCAGAATTAAAAAGAGAGTTGTACCAGTACTACTACAATTCATTGAAGTGTTTTTTGTTTGTTTGTTTGTTTTTTATTTTATTTTTTTATTCCATGATAACTAAAGAAGATTAGCTATACTGTTCCCAAAATCCAAAGAGTGGTTGCATTCAGTCCTGCACTTTCTTTCTCCCCAAGCTCTGTTGATTTTCTTCAGTTAGCCATATATGTCAGTACTACACTTTGAGGTATCTCAGTGTATCCAAGGTATCCACACAGCACTAAGAGGCATGAGAGCCCCATAAGATTTAAACATAGATCTTAGCAATGTGAAGCTTAGACACAAATAAAGCACATCCATCCATTGCCTCTGTGGTGCTTTAAATTATTGTTTTAGACTTTCTGAATTTCATTTACTGCTTTTCATATTGCAAAATATTTTGTCTCCTTGTATTATATTCAAGTGTCATTACCTACAATTTGTCTTTTGTACACTAGTTCCTCATTTCTTTTCAGCAAATCTTTCCAAAGATGCTGCATCAGAAAACATATATTGAGTCTACATATACTAAAAAATGTTAATGATGCATTCTTAAGTATGTATGTACAAAACATGTTAATGATAAGAGATGATCAGTACAATGTATCACATCCAGGAGTACAGCTTGTTCATGTTACTTTACATACTGTATGGCACCAGGGTAACAGACTATTAACAGTTAAGTAGTTGAAGCATATAAGTTAAAGCATATTAAAATATCTTTATCAAAAGACTTGTCTAGAAAAAAATAAAGAAAAAAATAAAAATAAAATTTAAAAAAAACATTTATTTTCCTGGCAAACTTGTATTATTCAGAAATAAGTTTATGTAGTTTTATATATTATATATAATTATATAAAAATATAATATATATATATAATTATATATTACCTATATTATATATAACTATATATGTAATTATATATATAAATATAAAAAGTATATAGTATATAAAATTACATATAATTTTTATATAATATTATTATATTCAGAAAACATTTGTGAAGACCTGGTGTTTCCTTTCTTTTCTCTCTCTCCTCTAATTCTTCCTCTTCTCTTTGTTCACCAATATAAATTTATCAACAAATGAGAACATTATTTTAATTTTTATGCTTTATTTTTGGCTAATAATTTAACCACCACAGGTTTATTTTACAGTGCTTTAATCAAAGTAAAGCTAACAACTGAGAAGCAATAAGCAATGCTTTTGAGTGTTTCAAAAACTAGTGTCTTCCTAGTTCTTCTATAAAAATGCTAGCACTTCTTCCATAGAATAAAACAAAATTTGGAGTGCTCATGTACAGATCCAGTTCCATAATTTGGAGTGTTTTTTAAGTTAAAAATATGGGATATACTCCTCAATTCTAGCTTGATTTGTGCTTCCATTTTCATATCTCTAACTTCTGTGAAGATAGAAGCACATAAGTTGTCAGGGATGTCCTGATGTTTTTTTGTTGTTGTTGTTGTTTGTTTGTTTGTTTGTTTGTTTTTTATGGAATATATATGAGGCACTCAGCTTTAATCAAATATTTACTGACATGGTGAGGGAACACAAGCCAGCTAAGCTGCAGAAATTCCCAGCTCTCTGTTTTAGGTCCTGGTCTTCCACACTTCAGACTCATGTCCACAGAGACAAAGCTTTACAAGGAGTGGCTGAGGGAGCTGGGACTATTTAGCCTGGAGAAGAGGAGGCTCAGGGGTGACCTTATTGCAC
Source organism: Nettapus auritus (assembly GCA_011076525.1). Lineage (NCBI taxonomy): Eukaryota > Metazoa > Chordata > Aves > Anseriformes > Anatidae > Nettapus > Nettapus auritus. The sequence goes on along the minus strand of CM021766.1, from coordinate 111,704,319 downwards.
TCTACAGGTACCTTAAAGGCAGCTGTAGTGAGGTGGCGGTTGTGTATTCTCCCACGTGCCTGGTGACAGGACGAGGGGGAATGGGCTTAAGTTGCACCAGGGGAGATTTAGGTTGGATATTAGGAAAAACTTATTTACTGAAAGGGTTGTTAGTCACTGGAATAGGCTGCCCAGGGAAGTGGCTGAGTCACCAATCCCTGGAGGTCTTTAAAAGACGTTTAGATGTAGAGCTTAGGGATATGGTTTAGTGGAGGACTTATTAGTATTAGGTCAGAGATTGGACTCTTGGAGGTCTCTTCCAACCTAGACTACTCTGTGATTTTTTGATTCTGTGAAAGCTGCAACATTGGTCTATGGCCTCAATTTACAGGGCTTCATAGAATCACAGAATATTCTGGGTTGGAAAAAAAAAAATGAAAGATCATCTAGTTCCAACCCTGTGCCATGGGCAGGGACACCTCCCACTTGGTCAGGTTGGTCAAAGCCTCATCCAACCTGGTCCTGAACACTTCCAGGAGTGGGGCATGCACAGCTTCATTGGGCAACCTGTTGAAGTGCTTCACCACCCTCTAAGTAAAGAATTTCTTCCTAATATGTAATCTAAATCTTCCAGTTTAAAGAGTTTTGTTGTTGTCATTTTTTAAAGAGTTTAAACTTCTTGTCCTATCACTACATGCCCTTAAAAACTGTCTCCAGATTCCCTGTAGGTCTTAGTATAAGGTCTCCCTGGAGCCTTCTTTTCTCCAGATTGAACACCAATTCCCTCATAAGAGAGATGCTCCAGCCCTCTGATCATCCTTGTGGCCCTCCTTTGACTCACTCCTACAGATCCATGCTGGAGTTTTTATGTTGGGAACCCCAGAGCTGAACACAGTACTCTAGGTGCGGTCTCACAAAAATGGAATAGAGGGAGAGAATCACCTCATGTTGAGCTTCTCATCAACTGACACCCCCAAACTCTTCTCACTCAAGGCTGCTCTCAAAAGCTTCTAAGCTTCTTGCCTGAATGTAGAACAAGGTCAAGCTATCCTTTTTCATCCTTTAATCATTGTTGTTATAACCACAATTTTTATTATAGAATAATAGAATAATTTAGGTTGGAAGGGATCCATAGGTATTATCTGGGCCAACCCTCATAATTCAAAGCATGTTCAATATCATGCAATGCATTACTTTCATGAATAAAACTTATTTTAGACCACAATTTGTAAGGATTTTACCTATTAATAGTTATATAAAATTAGAAAGATAAGTTAATCTGATTTATTGTAGTAGATTTTTGGGGAGAAGAAACTAGAAAGAGTCAGTGTAAGGAAAATAAATAACAGGAGTGGGCGCTCAGGAAGATGATATCAGCTCTCATTTCTCCTAGAATATTTTTTACTGAAAACTTGCAGCTATTCCAAAAACTCTGGAGTCTGGATTTGCATTTTTCTTTGGAAGGGACCTTACCACACTGAGATAATTTAACCACTAAAACTTCCACACCAGGAGGAGGCCAGGGGCAAAGTTCAGATTTTTACACTTCCCCCAGCACAGTTTTTTATTGCTGCATCTCCTCAGGTCCCTAGCTTGCAACAGATATCAAAATCAACTTTCCAAATCTATTTTTACAATAATTCAAGCTGTTTTAATGCAATGTTTTAACATTTTTCCATCTGTAGTACATTTATAGTATGGAATCCAATTATTTGTGAAAATGTAAAGTGGTCTCAGTTAATGAAAAAAATACAGACCACATGTACATAGGAGGAGTATAAGCCCTGTGTTATTCCTTACATTTGTCCAATGCAGACAAATGTAAATACATTTCTTCCAGCTTGTTCAGAAATGTTATTGGTACTATATACTGCATTCCCATGTCTCAGCTTTACTCAAAGTAGATGTAAACAATAAATAAAATTACCATTAAGGTTACTTAAAAAAAAAAAAAAAAAAAAAAAAAGTGGCTGCTATGGCTGTTATAATCAGAAGAGTGATACTATAAAAATGATATCTCAGCATTTCATATATATTCTCCCTCAGTGACTTCCTTATCAAATGTGCTCATTTTGCAAGTCAAAACAAGATTCTTCTGCCAGCACTGCAGTTACACGTTTCTTGGAAAGCAGACAATGTTCTTCTACTCTCTTTTCCAATGATAAGGTTTTTAGAATAAAAAACATATCCATCTATCTGGAAGAGGGCACAGGAGGTTAAATGCAAGGCTTTGGGGTTCAACTTTGCAGTACAGATAGTGGAAAACCTGTATTTATAGTTAAATGTATGAAAATAATACCAAACACTAAATTGCTGTTTTATGATCATGTTTGTGATAGTATTGTCTTCGCACCAACAGCATGCCATAAGGTATGGCAACCATAGACATTAATGGAGCACAGATTTAGAATAAGTGTAGCATGTTTAAAACAGCTGAAATTATATTGTCTTGTTAGTCAACATCTCTAGCAACATCTCTAACATGGAAACATATTGCCCTCTCACAGACATAAATGCAATTAACATGATTTGCACCAAAATAAGCAACAAACAGACAAAATTGTGTTTACAGTCAATGTATTTTACTTTAGAAGTTCGGCCTTGGGCACTGGCAAGTTACCCTCAGAATTTCCTACAGCTTGCCCTTTCCTCGATTATATTATTTTCCCCTGACAGAAATCTCTGAATAAGCTTTTATCTTTACTATTGTTTTTCTTTCTTTGCAGCTGGCTCTCTTTCTAATGTACAGCTCACTCTCCACAAATAGCTCCTCTAGCTGTAAATAAGGTAAGCAGATGCTGACTTGTAGCCATGTCACCCAAATTAGCTATAGCTCTAATCACATATCACCTTTCCTGTCTGAAATGAACAATCAAAACTGGCTGCTATTAAAGTCCTGCAAAGCATATCAAAAGCAAACTCACCAATAAACTTTCACCATGTTTTTCTGAGCCATATTTATCTGGTTCATATTACCGGAATTTGCGATGTCTATGTAGCGCTGGATCTTTGCCCTCTCCTTTCATTTGCTTTCTTCATAACTGAAAAGGTAGCCTGGGTTAAACAAAAAAAAAAATATATATATATAACAGCCATAATCAGCAAAAAGAGAAAATCAGCTGTAGTGTGAGATATCTGAGTCAAACAGCACAGCTAGGGGCTCAGCCTAGAGGTGCTGCTGATCCAGTTTATGTGTAATGTTGAATAAGCTGGAAGCTGTTCTCAGGATCCTTTGTTTAAAAACTGAGTACTGAAGAAAGAATCTCAGCCAAGTACTGTCCCACAGTAAATGTAAAAGTCATTTCATTCCTTTTTCATTTCCTCAGATTACAGGCAGTCAAGAATCACACATAGACAGAAAATCTATTATTGGATTCACTGGAATGAGTGAATCAGTTCAGATTAGACAAGAAACAGCACAAATCTTTGACTGAAACTTCAGCCAAACAAATCAAGACAGTCTTGGAATATGAAAGAAATTAATTAGCTTTGTGTTTTTGCACTAACTCTTCACTTCATCATTTCTAGTGAAATCAGAAATGGAAATACAAAAATAAATGGGTAAAAAATATTCTCATTTTGTTTCCAAAACCTAAACCTAATAGCTAAATCTGTTTCAGACAGTGAACCAGAGAAAGCTTTCCTCTCTCTCAGGATCTGGAAATTATATTAGATGACAAACTAATAATTCAACAACATGTCACTTTTACAAGAAGGTAAATCTCTTTTGAGGATGCAGCAGGACTCAACAGTGTCAGACAAAGACAAGAATTATTCTGTTCTGCCCAGCTGCTGATTAAGGCTTAGCTAGGGTGCAGTGCTTAGTCTGGGACACCAAGAGAGGTGTGAACAAATCATAGAGTATTCAGGGAAGAGCAACAAGAGCAGTAAATTCTTTGGATATGTAATCTGTGATGAATGACTGAAGAACCTTAATCTCTTTACTTTTGAAAAGACACATTTATGTGGAGAAATTATAGCTGTCTTCCCCTATGTAAAAGTGTTATTATAAAAAATATGTATAGTGACAAGGAAAAAGAAAAAGAAAAAGAAAAAGAAAAAGAAA
>CM021766.1:111592453-111700174 GCA_011076525.1 Nettapus auritus | reverse complement strand
AAAGAAAAAGAAAAAGAAAAAGAAAAAGAAAAAGAAAAAGAAAGAAGCAGTTCAGTTTGAATTTCTTAGAAGAATTACCTGAATTACTTAAGATATTGGGAAAATCTTTCTAGATATATACAGATGAAAACTCGCTAACCAAATGGGTTTCATGGAATAGCCTTCACTGTAGGTCCTCAGAGGACAGGTTGGAGAAATTTCTCAAAGCCATTAAATTCTTAGAAAATTATTTAAGCAATTGCTTAAATACAATTAGTTGATATTCCTTCACTGCAGAAAAATTTATTAAATGGATCCTTGAGGTCTCTTTCATCCTTGCATTTCTACTGTACAATTTCCGCAACTGCGATTTCTGTCACTTCCACTTTACTTTCACAAGGCATACTGGAAATCAACTTCTGAAGCTTGTTCAGTTTGAAGTCAAGAAGCCCTAGAAGAGATATTTGGTCTACAGTCTGTGTTCCCACTAGAACAGTCCAGTCCCAAGACAGAGAAGCTTCCCTTTGGCTGCCCTATTATGACTGAAGTTCCCAACTAACCCAAGCTGAAATGGAGCACCTGAATCAATGATCAGAGGGTGTAGGTGGAAGATCCAGGTGAGCGGTTCTCATATGACTGTGCTTTCCACCAAAAAAAAAAAAAAAACACCGGGGGGGGGGGGTGGAAGAAGTAGATGGAATCTCTCATAAGAAAAAAGACAGAAGTGTTTCTCTAGTATATTCAAAAGATGAGGGAGTTTTCAGGAAGAAATGTCTGAAATGTTAGAATTAATACAATCTGAATACAATCACTGTTAAAATTAAAAAGAAGCAAAGCAGATTAAAATGTTTGTTTAAAACCTAAAAATAAATCTGACATCAATTTTCAGTCTCCCTCATTCAAACAGGATGTTATCTGTTGTCAGCAAACTTTGTTCCAGTGGAGATGGGATAAAAACTGAGGTCCAGACTGAACTCCCTTTTTTCTGGTGGAAAGCCTGTGGGTGAAATCATATGTGAAAAATGACATAGAAAAATAGTCCACAAAATCTATCTTGTTCCTGCTAGTTCTTTCACTGAAATCAGAGGGATAAGAAGCAGCATAAGCAAAAGAAAATGACAGACTGAATGAATATCTTGAAACTACTTCTTTAAAATGACTGAGATCCAGAAACCCTAACACATAGGCTCGCTAGTATTTGTTGAAAACACAAAAAGGCATACCAGACTTCCCATTTACAAAATTAATTTATCTTCTAACACAGAAGTAACAAACTAGACAAAGATAGCTCTGTCAGTAGTTAAAATGTGTATCTGGTGGCAGAGAGACACTTAAATAAACAGCATGAATACAAATCTACCATCTGTCCACTAGACCTCAACATAGCGGTTATCTTTTCCATCAGTCCTTTCCATTTCAGCAACTCCCAATGGCATCAAGAATGTAGACTCTTCTGTGTTCCTATAAAGGTGTCTTTCTTTCTGTGCCCTTCTAATTTGAACTCTGCTTCTGCTCCCTGCTACCTGATGGCCCCTTGATCCTCTTAGGGTCCTCAAAGACATACTTGCTCTAGCAGCTCTTTTTCTCCTAATTTTCTCCTTCACAGCACTGTTCTGCATTCCAGGATTTGAAGAAAGTACCTCCATTGTTTTTTTAATTCAGTACAGGAGTTCATAAAATAGTGTCTCAGAGCACCTGAATTCAGGATGAATCTTCGAAGTGAATCTTCGGGATTAATCGAGAAGTGCTCCAGGACTGCACCTAATGGACTCCAAATACCAAATAGCATTCAATGCACAGAACCAGACTTGAGATCATCCAAAGCAACTCCCCGTAATGCAGATTTCATGGAAGTGAGGTCCTTGGTTCTGTTTCACTGCTACCCTGGACCACACTACTTGCTTAGAGAGCCAGATCTTCCTCTGCTCTGATGCCTTCCTCCTAGCTGTCCAGACAGAAAAAACAACACATTGCACTTATATAGGAAACTGAGCAAAAATCAAGCAATTTTAACATCTCTTAACTTTTGAATAACTCACTTGTGAACATCACAGAGCCTCAGAGGGAAGTCTTGACTGTTAGCTGGAGGGTTCCTCGGGGAGGTAGGAGTTCTGGCTCAAATTACTATTCAGTTTGTTTTCCCTCCTTTTGCTGGCTGTCTTCTTTCTCCTAAGAGAACATATACTGAATCAGATGTTGTGGGAGAGAGTATAAAGCATGATCTTCTTCATTCGAGGATATATCTGGGAAGTAGGAATTGAGCTGCTTATTTGGATTTGGTTCATTATGAGCATGCCCTAAACAGGCACTGAAGAAAAACTGACAGCAGAATTTAAGTTGCATCTAGATTTTAAGAGCTAGATGGAGATATTGTAAGCACAAATGAAACACAAAAGGACACTTAGGCAATTTAGTATTCATCTGTACTATGCAAGGACCAAATACAGACTCATCAAGCTAATTGTGGTCAGACTTCTACATCTACATGTTTTAGTTCAGCATAGTACACAACATAGTACACAACATAATCTTGAAAGTAATGCAGTCCTGCTAATGCCTAACCCTGAATGTAAACAGTACTTATTAAGTCAGACATTAATTTTGCAGAGACATTAATTTTCCAGCCCCAGAACCAATACAGACTTCTCTGCTATGTTTCTTTTTAAAACATGCTCTATATAAAGTTTACATGTTCTCTGTGAATACAACCTCCAGTATTCAAAGCAACTTTCTAGGTGTCTCAAAACAGAGATTTATAATTATGCAGGTCAATGCAAATAGAGACAGATCAATACATTCCATGTTTCTGCAGTCAAATTGTTTCACTTCGCTTGAATTTGGTCTTCAGCTTAGTCTTACTTTTGAAGTTCTAAGTACCATTAATTTAAATGTAATTAGAAGGTTTATAATAGTAGCATGATTTTTAACTTTGTAGGAAAAGGCATAACATGAACTGAAAGCTCAAAAGTCTTATGTGGTGCAGACAACAGTACTCTGCAGGTGAAGCAATGTAGATACATTACAAAACTATAGGTGTCCCCAGCCAAATTTGTGCCAAAACAAGGTACATTTACCAAAAAATAAAATAAAATAAAATAAAATAAAATAAAAACAACAACAAAAACATTGGAATGCATGTAAAAAAATACATTTAATGCAGTTGAATTCTGCCTGAAAAACTGAATTCCATCGCTCATTTTGTTAAAAAAATTCTCTGTCACTGGTATCAAACTTTTCATAAACAGCTCTCCTAATTTCCTATTTTCTGAGTACCCATCTTGAGAACCTGGGTTTTGGCTTGCAGAAATGTTGATCATTTACTTTTGTAATTAAAACCGTGGAAAACATACAGAAAATAATTTCAACATTCTAACAGTTTTGAAAAATATGTATCTGTGTTCCAAAGATTGAAACTTTGAGGTGCAGTTTCCTCTACACTTCTTGCTCATATGTAAATGGAGAATATTTTCTTATGTTTTCCAACATGCATTTTGAAGATGAATACATTATACATGCAAAGCAAACATTTCTGCATTATTTGTCTACTTAAAAAAATCTAGATGGAAGTCTAATAGGATTTTTTTAAATGTAACATGTCTCTGTGGCTACATATAAATTCTGTATTTGGTATCACCTTAGTATATGTGTCACCTCCATGTGGTATGATGGAACAAGAGCCATCTGGTGGAACAATATCATCTCTCCACCTCCAATTCTTTTTCTTTCATTTCTTTCATGGTTTTCATGGAAATCTGGTTGAGCTGATCACACCTGGGTCTTGGTGAGTTTCAATTGGTAAAAGTGGATGAAGGCTTCAAGCAAGACAAGAAACTATTCTGTTACCTGAGCAGAAATTACACATGGTACAGTTAATAAAACATGGAGTACATATTGAAGATAAACCATATATTAAATAGCTCTCTGTTCAATAGACATCCTCAGCAATGAATGAGATTGGCATTCTACCAAAAAAAAAAAAAAAAAAAAAAAAAAAAATGGTAATAGTAAGACCTGTGGAAAACCAAGCATAGCGCTTGTACAGAGTAGACATTTAATATAGACAAAAGCTCATAATTCTGCAGGCAATCTTAGTATTAGCATTTTTGAAATGTTATAATCCTTATACTGCTTTTATATATGTATATATATTAATCATCATATATAGTTTAGTAATTTTAAGTAAGCAAAAATGTACTTAGTAATTGAGGAAAGTATAACACTCTCCAATTCCATCAAACATACATTCAGGCAGACAATAGTTTGTAGTAAAACAAATATGATACTCAAACAAGGAGCATTACATTCTGTCCATATTTCACTTGAAACAATAACCAAATACATTGCTTATAACAGTTATTTTGGACATTGCCAAGGCTCTGGAGAGAGATGGAAAAGCTGCTGGGCCCAGCCGTCAGGTGTATTAATGAGATAAGGGAGCTGGAGAGCTTCCTTGAAAATAGTTGTCTGAGAAGTTAGGAGGGGGAATTTAGGTTGTTCTTTTTTTTTTTTTTTTTTTTTTTTTTTTTTTTTCCTTTTCTTTTTCAGGCCACACATGCTCAAAGAAAGATTAATATTCCATATCTCAAAGGAATCCACATAGTAAACCTGTAAGAAATACCAAAAAATCATAAGCAGTGCCCAGTAACTTCTGCTCTCAGTGGATATGTGTATAGAGATGATGAAAAGGAAGCTAAACAGCAAATTGAATAGCACAGTCTCTAAAATAAATCACAGTATTCAGTTCAAGTGTAACCAACATTCTCAACATTCTTTTTGGCAAAACAATAAGAAACTATTGCCAACTCTGCACAATCTTCCAAATTCATTTCATTTTTTAAAATGTTGCATTCTTCTACTTCTAGAGAAGTCAGTGTGTGGTGAATGTTGAAGAATATATCTTCTTTCCATACCAACTGGCTGTCCTGCTTATTCTCAAGAAAAAAAAATAGAAATAAAAATCAATGAAAACAATTAGTTAAGTGGAAATTTTATGTTTGATGGTTCAGCAAAGTTCAGTTATTTCCAAATGTGTGTATCCTAACCTTTGTTGATGAGTTCAAGTAATTTAGAATATTCATGCAAACTAGAAATGACTCACAAAAAAAAAATAAAATAAAATAAAATAAAAAAATAAAATGGTCTCAGCTCAATTTTTCTCTTAATTATGACCTTTGCTTGCTTAAAACATGCAGATTGTTCTGAAATCATGTATCTTACAGAAAATAGAGATCTGAAGAATTTTCAATAGATCCACTTAATGTGTTACTAGTCAGTTCAAGCCCCTTACACTCTACATGTATTTCCTTCCATGAAAGATGATAGAATATGACTCAAAACAAGGCATGGAGCTACAGATTTCTTTAGTTAATGAAATCCTTTTACTTTTTATATGGGAAAGAAGTATGAAGAATAATATAAAATTTGCATGTGGGTCTATGTTCTTTCAAAGTTAATGCATTTGGGATTTTCTGTCTCATAAACCATTTTTTTTTTTTTTTTTCTGGAGAAAAAAAAAATGCACCAAAAATAAATGCTTTGTATAGTTAAAAATATATTACTCATTTACTTTTTATGAACATAAGATGATCATATCTTTTTTGAAACACCTCCATGCAAGTATAAACTGCAAAATACTCTCAGATTTTTAGGAGATCAAAAATTTCAGTTTTGAAAGTCAACTTCAGTTAACTGCAAAAACTTCATGTTTAGATGTTTTGATTGCTAAAATTTTGAACATTTAAAATCAAGACTGAACTTGATGGAAAGTTGGGTAAAATACTTCTTGTATGACTTTGTGATCAGTATGGATTGTACACCCAACCCTGTCTCCTACACAATGAAAGCAATAATATGGTCAGCTAAAGATGACAGAATTGTCAGTCAAATGTCTTTTAACGCTAATGCATCACAGGACCACCCTGCTTGGTAGATCTGGAGAAGAAAAGAATGGAACAAAGCATAGATGTGCACTTTTTTTTTTTCCTTTCTCTCTTCCTAATGGAAAACTAACGTTCAAGAATTATGTACTTGAAAAAATGAATGTGAAATTCATGTCTGTGTTAACTCTTCAACTACTTTTTGTTCACATCTCAATATTATATCGCACATATTATTGTCAAAATTTTAATCAACGCTAGGGATTTTGGGGCACTATACACCTAAATATCCCAGCAGCAAACTGATTTATTTCTTCACTCTCTGACTGCACTCTGTGCTGTCTCATAAGAAGAAGGGAAACCTGCTCAAAACAAAAAGAACAGAAATTCAATAATGGGAGGAACCAGTAGAAAACCAAACTGATCTTAGATCAACTCAGTATTTAGGCACACTCAACTGGGACACATTAAACATGACTGATTATGGATTTTAGATGGGCCAGGGTGGTGGCTTTGCTCAGCTATGCAGCTGAGCGCCACCCCAGGTGCTCTCTCACTCCCCCTCCTCAAAGGGAATGGGGGAGAAAATGGGCTCGGGGGCTGAGATAAGGACAGGGAGAACACCCAACAATTATCATCACAGGCAACACAGACTCAACACAGGGCGATTAATGTAATTTATTGCCTATTGCTAACAAGCTAGAGCAGTGAGAAGCTAAAACCAAATCAAAACAAAATAAAACATCTTCCACCAATCCACCCTCTTTTATGCCCTCCCCCTGAGCGGTGCAGGTTTATGGGGAATGGGGACAGGGGTCAGTCCCTAACGCTTCGTCTCCACTGCTCAGTCACTCTCTGCCCCTGCTCCACATGGGGTCCCTCTGATGGGATCCTGTCCTTCCTGAACTGAGCCTGTGGAGGCTGCCCACAGGTAGCAGCTCTTCAAGAACTGCTTCCACATGGCTCCGTACAACGGGGTCTATCCCCCAGGAGCAAACTGCTCCAGCACAGGTCCCCCACGGGTGGCAGCTTCCCCCAGACCCCATGCTCCTGCATGGGCTCCTCTCCAAGGTCTGCAGCTCTGGCACGGGGCCTGCTCCTGCAGGGGCTCTCCATGGGCAGCAGCCTCCTCCAGGCCACATCCACCTGCTCCACCGGGGGCTCCTCCACGGGCTGCGGGGGAACTGCTGCTGTGTGCCTGGAGCACCTCATGCCCTCCTGCTATGCTCTAGACCTTGGTGTCTAGAGGGCTCATTATCACTCCTCACTCTCCCAGGTGCTGTTGTGTAGCAGGCTGTTTTTCCTTTTATTAAATCTGCTCTCATAGAGGCACAAACAATATCGCTTACTGGCTCAGCTCTGGGTCCCTTCTGGAGCCAGATGAAACTGGCCCTTACCTAACATGGGGCAGATTCTGGAACACAGAAGCCACTCCTTCAGCTCCCCACTATCAAAACTTTGCCACATATACCCAATACAGTCAAAAAAGTAACCTCAGATTTAGAAGCCTTGCATTTAATTCCCTATCATGCCACAGACTTTCTTGGCGTAGGTGTGTAATTTATTTTCACCTTTGCCTTCAATTCAATTACCCACATGCAAAACTTAGGATAGTATCTCATACACAACTGAACCCATCAATGATTTCATTATCAGAATGTTACAGTGGCTTAGGACATATTGTTTTGGATAAGGGCAGACAGAAGACAAGAGAAACAGAGGTTTCTGTTAAGGTGAACTGCGTCCAGAGGGGAAGTCTCCAAAATAATTATGCCCATTAAGACAAGCTCTGCTTTAGTGGGCTGTAATTCAGATTGCCAAAATTTATGCTATAACGTCACCCTGGGTGTTTATTCACTTAAATCCCTTCTTTTTCTTCATTTAAATCAGAGCCCTAACACTATTTTGGCCCAACTTTTTGTGCTGCAATAGAGTGATATTTATGAATATGGTGCCCTTTTAGTTTAAGTCTATAATTTAAAGCAACTATGAAAGTCAAGATTCAGTAAAACCTATGTCCAGAAGTTCACAGAAGCCCTGGTAAGAGTGTCACTTTTATTGAAACCAGTCCTAAATTAAATCAATTACACTGTTTTTTGAATTATATAGATTTAACTATCAAAGATTGTTTCTTTTTCTGATGCCCTTAGTATAGAGCAGTTTGCAAAGGGCTAGCTGGTAATTGTATCTGTTTCTGTAGATTAGTTTCATTTTAAAAATAATTTTCTAAGCTATATGATTATTGCCCTCAATGTGAGTGAATGAACTGCTGAGAATGAAACATAATGCTGCTCTGAATCCCAGCATGGACAGGCCAATTCTAAACTGCATCAAATCATGAGGTTCCTCCTCAAAGGACACAGACAGGCCATGAAAAGACATTTCGTGAGGAAGATTAGCAGTATCAGAAACAGTGTGAAAGACAAGACAATAGTTTAACTTATATGCAGACCCACAGCCTCCATCTCTTCCCTATATCAAATACACACACAGTTCAGCTGTTTGCAGCTTCCCCATGCCTTTTCAGTACCTATATATATCACTTATTCACCCTCCATGGGGTTTCTAGGAGTAATGGCAATTAGAATAGGACAGAATAGCCTAATGGAGTTGCAACCCTTCTGATTATGTTATCCCCTTATGAGCATCACCTGTTCCAATACCACCTCTTATGAGGCATCTGCAAAACTGCACAGCCCTCTTCCTCACTTGTTCAGGTCATGTTCATGGCCACTTAAATGGAACAATTTATCCCCAGTGAAGGAAGAGTCACACTTCAGTTAATGATGATGCTGAAGCCAGTAGGGGACAATGTAAAGGTTAACTGGAATATTTTGCAGCTGATATATTAACAGAATCATGCAGTTCCCTGTGAAGAGAACTATTGCTTTTCACCAACATGGTCCTGCTCTGTATAAACCACCATACAATAAAGACCTGAATCATAAATTTAACTAAGGCAAGGACTCAAAGACAGGAGGAAATATTTCCAAATATTTTTAAATTGGTTTCATCAGCTGTAAATGTTGATGTCAATTTGATAAAGTGATACCTTCATAGCGTCCTCAATGACTTCCTAAGTCAGGTATACTTTACAGCTTTTGCATGGTTTCAAGTTCCTCTGATAAAGTCTTGAAGGTACAGTTCATTTAAATCAATTAAACTGCTGAGAGCAGGCTATAAGGACAGTGGGAAAGTGTTGAGATTTGTTCAATAAAAAACAAGAATAGTCAAATATCAATCAGTAAGTTTCTTCCAAATGCTTTGAACATGTCTACATACATAACATTTAGACTAGCACAATATGTGGTGCCAAAATGACCCTTTGAACAAATGAAAAAAAATAATATAGAGAGCTTAAAATCACCCAATCAAGGACTTGAGCAGTATTTCTATGTAATAGAGATATAGCAGATTTCCATTATGCTATGAAGAAATCTATCAATATGGATTTATAAAATAAACTGAATCCATTTTCTTAAATGAATTTGTGGCCACTCTTGCTATAGGAGAGTTTTTCATCTCAAATAAAATAAAGAACAGAAATTCAACCAAAAAATACATATTTCAGAAACAAGACTCATGCCTTTGGAACCCTGCAAATGATGCATTTAATCTAATATACTGCATACTAGTTCATACCTTAACATTTTTCCCTAGTCTTACTCTTTATGATGGAACATACATTAATTAAGGCTGTCTAGATTTTTTCGTTCTTTTTTGGGGGGGTGGTTTTTTAAGTCCACAGGACTTTTAAAATCTGCTTCAAAGAAGGGGAAGGAGGGAGGGTGAGGAAAATAGAATCTTGGATGTTTGTCTTTGACTATTTGAAAACAAGTAGTTTAGTTCAATACATTTTCAGACAGATTTGCTAGATATATATTCTCTAGAACATGAGCATAAGGAAATATTCTTAGCTGCTAGCCCCAGCTTCCACTCCAGCAGCAAACCCAGCATGTGGAGTCCTGAAACCAACTCAGGACTCTAATAAGAGGAATACAATCAATATGCCAGTAAACAAAACTGTAGTTCAGAGATGTAAAGATAAAATATCTCCTAGCCCCGACGCTCCTAAAGACTGTATTTTCCTCAGACTTTGCTATCTCAATATGCTTTCTTTCCCTAGCTGCTTTTTTTTTTCCTCTTTTTTTCACACATATTGTAAAAAAATAAAAATATAAAAAAAAAAAAAAAAAGTTAACAGAATCTTCACAGGGGATTCTCACTGATTTCTTCCAGGGTTCACCTGGTGTTGTGACTCAGATCTCAAGATCTCCAGTGATAGCAAATTCACCATTTAACCCAGCTGAAATAAGAACTGACCAGGACTAGGCTCATATCCCTATTCAGTTATACAGTTTCACATTGATTTCATCAGCCTAAGAGAAGGTACTGTGCACAAAACCAAGAAAACAAAGATAAAAACAATAGATTACATGGAATATAGCCCAAATTTATCTCAAAATATATTGTAGACTTTATCCTAAACCAAGTGAAACATTTTTACTCCAATTAGTAAAGTTAAAAAAAGTTTTATTAATTTTACTTCTAAAAGTTGGTTTTCTGTGCAACTACAGAAACAGTACCTTGTGGTATTTACAGCTGTGACAGAAGCCATCCATAGTAGCCATCCATTTATAGAATTTCCTGTGATGGAATCACAGTTGTCCACATTTGGTCATGGCACGAAAGCTAGCCAAAAACACAAAAATTGTAGTTTAAAAAGGAGAAGGATCAGGAGTAGGGGCAAATGATCCCACTCCCAACTTTACTCCTGCCAGAACCTGGCTGTGTCACTTGGCCACTGAATTTGGCTGTGGCAACTGCCACCAAAGGCAAGAGACAGGTTCAGTGGCCTATAGCACCAGAGAACAGGGCTGGAAAACCCCTTCCAGAAGCAGCAGTCCTTTGTGGTCCCCCCATCATACCCTATGTTTAATAGCCAGCAGGTCAGCTGAAGACGTATCTGAGAAACAGGAGTATTCATTCAGCCTGTCCTTCCTCATTTCCCTTAGTAAAACACATCTTTCTGAGTTAAAAGGGAACATGTCGTCTGGTGTAAACAGGAATCCAGCCCATTTCTCTGAAGGCACATATAATTAAATAGCATAAATCACAGAGTTAACCTTTTGACACAGTAGTTTTAATTAATATATTTTTAATCATACATGACAAGATGTATCTGCTAATGAGTGATGACACAGGATAGAGAATGGAGTATGATATTGAGCCTTAGGACTTCTCCATTAAGTGTGACTGTATTACTGACATATAAAGACTTTAGCAACTAGCTTACATTCCAGCTCAGGAAAGCTCCCAGAATGCTCATATGTTTGACTATAAACATATGAGTTGCCTATAGACATTCCAAAGTGTCTTTCTGAATCAGAGCATTCACATACAGATAACTTTGAATCTCTACCTGGACAATAGGGACTAGTTAATCTAATTGTACTCTCACAGGAACACAAAGATAATTTAGAAAGAGTTTGGGGCTAAAAGATATCATTCACATCCTCTTCTTGAGACAGATTTTCTTCATAAACAGAGCTAAAGGAGATAGAAGAAAAAAAATAATAATAATAACTTTATCTCCATGTAATGTTAGTGATGTGTTTGATGGTCCAGTTCAGTAGAAGATCAACAGCATATGAAGATTTCCCCAGAGACCATCATCATTACTGGAGTAGCTCTCATCACGATTCAACACATTTATTGCTCTGCTGATTTTCACAGATGGCTGTGACACTAGTTTTCCTTGTTGTCTTTTTTTAGCAACTGTACTTTAAAGAAAACAAGCTGGACTAACAAATCTTGTTAAGATTCTAACATAAAGCCTTAAAAGGATAGAAAAAATTTCAGTTAAGAGTGAAATGTACCATATGCCCTCCAACAACTATGCATCATGTAGAACCACCTTAGTGATGTCTTGTTGCTCCCAATTGTACCTGGATGTCTGTGGAGATAAAGCTTTCACTCCAAGCTGTAAATTTGTCTCTTTTCATTATTTTTATTATTTTTGACAGTTCTGTAATACATGCTTTTGGTGTTTTTTTGTTTGTTTGTTTGTTTTTGTTTTTTTTTTTTTTTTGAGAGAGAGATTTTATATAGATAAATAGAGCTTGGTAATTAATGGATCCATAGATGGCCTCTACTATGAACATTTTCAGTTCAAGAATACAAGCAAATTTTAATTAATGGGGCTGAGTTTTTAACCTACTTGCTTTGTATAGGACTTATTAAAGATAAAAGTGATGTATGGAGAGTCACTGTCTTTGAGCGTATGTTATAACCCTTATTTGCATAATAAAAGAGACTGTGCATAAGCTTAATAATAATCATAAATGTATATTAATGAAGACATTTATAGACACACGAAAATGTATTCCACATAAGGAACAAAATCTAAGTTATTAATGTTGACAGATTCAATACAGATGATGCTATGTATGTTAATATTATTATAAATCCTTATTGTTATTCATAGGCTTATATTAATATTGTCATTATTAATCATATTCTGTCAGTTCCATGAGAAAATAAAAATACATAATGGCAATACATAGGGGCAAAGTGGCATTGTTGTGTTTATATTAATGTCAAGTTCAAATTAAAATTAGTTCTAAAATTAGTGGCAAAGACATAGTTTCATGTATAAAAATAATGTGTTCCTGTTTATGTTGTTGATAAATTGATTTTGAAATAAACAGCTTCAATAACTGTAGATTGAGAGTGTTTATTGTCAATGTAATGGAAAAATAACCTTCTGAAGTTGTCACTACTGGCCAACTAATAAGGAAAACAATGTGCAGACTCTACCTATCAATGTAATGGTTGTGATCATTTTTTCTATTCTATGATTCTATGATTTTTCCTGATGACATTTATTTTGCCTTACTATGGGTTTATGGATTTTACCCTTGTTATTTTTGATACTTATGCCTCCCAAGCCTCTTTCAAGGGTTGCTGAATGATTCAGACAGCTCTGGGATCCAAAGTCAGGGTAGTCACTGTGTATTCTCAGGTTCACTGAGCACTTCCTTTACTCCGGTTTCTCTTAAGGACCACATGCAATCTTTGGTCCAGAGCTGTGCTAGGAGAATCATATTTGTTTGTTTAGTCTCTTAAGAAGGCTTTAAATTAATTTTCTTAAGAAGGCTTTAAATGAGAATTTACAGACTTTTTTTTAAAGTTTTATTATCATGACTGAAATTGTTTTACCTTTGCTTCTTAACATTGTGTCAGCATGGAGCTGTGTATTGCATATATGGTACAGTCACTGCTGTTTTTATAAGACAACATAAAGTACCTGGGAGCTGCTACCCACAGACACAAATTTAAACTTTGACCTTTTTTCTCCTCTCTCGATTTTATTTTGCTAAAGCAAAATATATATATGAAGACCTACACAGAAATAGGACTGAAGGTGTTATAATTTTCCAGACAGAGGTTAAAATAATTTTAATACACCATACCATACAGTGAGCACCATTCATAAGAATTAATATTTGGATTGAATTATGTTGCTGTTCTGATTTTTTAAGAACACCAAATACAATAGCTACACAGAGAGAGTTTTCATTTTCAAGAGGTTGACATTTATTTATTTTTATTTAATCATGTATAATATTATATTTTATAAATTAATATAATGCATAATCGTACATATTTATTTATGGATTCTCATGACATACTTCCTGTAGCAGCCCATGTAAATTGGCATCTCTGTGCACAAATGACTTTCACACATCTAAGAAACTATCTTTTCATTCAGTCACTTAATTTTAATGTTTACTTGCCATAGATACTTCATAATTTAGGTGATTGTTCTATAGATAGACCTTGTCCATATTTTTCTTTTAATTTCTAGGCTTAACTAAGGACACAAAAATCCATACAATGAGAAACTGTGCACAGGTTATATGTATTAGAAGTTATTTCTATAGTTCTTTTTTCTGTTCCCTGATGAGTTACCCTTATTTCAACCTATGCCTTAGCAGTGTCATACTGGCCTACATAAAAGCTGAAAACCTGCGTAGATGGAATACTTTGCCAACTGAGACAGAAACTTTTTATCTTGCTTGGGAAGAGAAATCCAACTGTCATTTACATTAATACAGACCCACTAGATTAGTACCATTGAGATGAATTGAGTTATTCTGCTGTAACATTGGTCAAAACCTGACAATCTACATATGGAAAGTTACTTCAAAATGGTTAATTAGGAGTTTCCACTAGCACCTGTATACAGCTTCCATAGGTAGTATGCAGAAAAAAAATGCAAAAGATGACAAATAAAAAAGGAGAATCTAATTTTAAAATGAGAAAGAAATATTACATCATTTTGACCCAAATAAGAACTGCTAATTCTGTCTGTGAAGCCCTAATCTTGTTTCTTGTTAGGGAAAAGATGATCTTAGTAATACATAGGACCCTGCTTGAGACACTCTAATGATATGATTAGTTTTAATAATATAAATTATCCCATTAACATCTATTTACCAAATCAGGAAGTAAAATAGCTCAGAGAGCAGCATTCCTCAATCTCTTGTAGTAAAGCACCCATTTTTTAGCCTAGGAATACAGAACTTGGCATGGATATCATGGCAGAAAAGTAAAAGAAAACAGTACTCTAAAAAGTGTTTCAAAGCTGAATTTTCCACTTAATGTGCAGTACTAAAATCAAGGGGGTTCTGTTAGATAAATTTTCAGTCTTGATTTTTGTAAAGGTAGTTTTAACATTAATCAGTGGTGGTACTACCCTTAGGTCATGTCTTGCTAATACCACCAAAACTGAAGAAAAGATGTCATTTCCCTCTCCCTGCCCCCCTCCCTTTTTCTGCCCTCCCACCTTTCATTTGGGAAGGATAAGAAACAATCTGCAGCTTAAGCCTGGCATGAGATCAGCCTTTAAACTGCTCCCTTTCAGAGAAGCAGCTTACCTACCTCCCATAAGTATGTGAAAATCTGTTTCTTTTCTATGTTTTGTCAACACTTGTTTATCTTATTCTACCAAATCTTCTTGAACTGAGTTGCGTGTCTGCAAAATGAATCTGGAGCTCAAACAAGCTATTGACATTCTCTTCTCCCACCCCAGAAAACTTTCTTTTTTTCTGTTGGCAATGATCCATGACATTTAAAACCTGTATTCCACAACAGTCTTTAGAAAACTAGAGAAAGAACTACAGTGCAAGTGAAGGAAACATAACTCTATCATTCTCAATTAAACCATCTGGCAAAGCTAGTAAGGATAATGTGAATTTTCTTTACCATTATATTGTTTGATATTTTGTTTTGGTTTTTACATGACTGTCCAACACACTGCAATAGGCCATTTTCAAGACCCTAGTATGGTTGCCAGGACAATATAATCTCCATGATGATGAAGGATTATGGGCCCTGGAAGTATATCTTAGTCTGTCAAGAACTGATGTGAAACACATTTTAACAAGACTATCAGCTGTTATTTTATATGGAAGTGAAAAAGGTAACAAATTCCTCCAATTAGAATCCAGGCTCTCAGTTGGCTTCTGCCTGCCCATGTTGATGCCATAGCTGGTCTGGAGGGATTCCAGAGTGAATAGTCTGGCTGTCTTGTGTATTTCTGCTCACCATCTCTTAATGTTAACTCAAGGCAAAGATTTTCTTTGATATGTGGCCTTAAGAATATGTGGCTTTACCAGAAACTTCATCTCTGGGGTCTACAAATATTCAAGCTGTAAGGAAAATAGTTCCAGACTTCTGGAAAATTCATTTTCTTGAACAGATGTCCCTTTCAATGTCACCTGATAAAGTTGCTATGATTTCATGGCAGTATTCTAAGCATTTGGGCCTATTTCTCACTGACCTTTATCTCACACTTTTCCCTCAATTCTTTTCCCTTCTATTACTGATTCCAAATAATTTTACTTTTGTGACCATGTACAGGCCTGATGAGGAACATATAACTACACCTTTTTTTTTTCCTTTTTTTTTTTTTTTTTTCTTCTTCCAATTCACTATTCCCCCTCTTATTTGTAGAATAGTAATGATAATTATGAGGAAGGCATGCTAAATGCCTTCTACTAGTGCATGATTACCCTGATGCATGCTCTCCAGAGTTTTCCCCAAGCTTGCTTTAAAAAAGATGGCATTCCCATGGGGAAAATATTTCTGCTAAAAAATACCATTTTTCTATGCAGCCTATATTTATTTAACCACACTATCATTCTAAGTTTGAATCATTCTCAGCAATTCCTCACCCTGTTTGATAATTATATTTGCCATGTGTCAGTTCATGCATTTCCATATTTGCTGTTAGGCTAAGTAAAATCCCAGGAACTGTTAAATTGTTCCTCATCTTTAACTCTTTCCTTCCATTGCTGTAACACTTTTCTATCACTTAATTCTCCTGTATTTATTAATACCCTCCTGCAGGTAATAGAACTGAACACAATAGTCCAGTGTGATCTGACCAGAGAAATACAATGAAAATGTTGTTTTGCAGAATGATTGTTCCATTAGTTTACTAAACAAAATCAAACTGTTTTTTATCACTGCATTGCTAGCTCCTACTTAGTTATTTGTCTGATCTCAGACCCAGATCTCCTTCAGGATGGGGCATCTTACATACTTCCTTCCCCTGGAATATAGGGGCATTTTCATTTTTTTCTCTAGAAAAATTACATATTTCTGCCTAAACTTGTGCCAGAGTATCACCTTATGTGAAAAAAGATTTTAGTCAGGACCTCTAGGGACATAGAAATAGTAATATTTCATCTGGCTAGTTGTGGTTGATTGAGATGTACTTATTTTCTCATTGTTCTGCAGAAGAGAAATATTGGATACCATATCACATAGACCCAAAAATTCAAGGAAAATGAATGTAGTCTACTAGTCTAGTCATCAACTTCTTATGCACACATACATTCACTAAAGATGCTTATAATAGATGACCTCATGAAAATTAGGTGGCATTAACTTTGCAGTTACTTTACTCTAGAGTCCTGTCTACCTTCCAAACTGTTTTTAATTTCTAAAATTCTAAAGAGTTTTCCTGAGCAAGAGAAACTGGAAGAATTGTGCCAAGAAACTTGCTGCCCCTTCTCTAAATGTCATGCAAGGGATTCTGAACAGACAAATCTCTTTTTCTCTTGGTTCCTATGGAAACATCCACCTCTACTCTCCTTTATCACTATATAGGTTATTTCTAATATCTCTAGGTATTTTATTTCTCTGCTTCCCAAACTGCTTGAATTGAATATACTTTCCATATTTACTTTTTATGTGATTTGATATTTTCTGTGTCATTGAGAGAAGCATTTAGCAAGATTTCAAGAGAATCTTTCCCCCACCCCTTGGCAAAATGTCCATAACTTCACTGTGGGAAGAGGTGAGCTGTTCCTATCTGAGGTGTTCACCATTGCATCAGGTAAACTGGATGGCTCAATATCATATGCAGCCTCTCTTCAGCATTAAAATCACATATTTTCCTGTAAATTAATCAAGGTAATAAGTGTAAGCATCTGTTTATCTGCAGGCAGAAATGTGAAATGCAAGTTGGGCAGCCAATTTTCAACATTTTGCTTCTTCTAAAGTTATACTTGTGATAGATGTAGTGAATTAAATCTAATTGTAGCATTAGAAAAAGCATAATTTCAGAAGAAAACATGAGTGAGACCGTACCTTCAAGCCATGTATACATCACTTCAATCTTTTTGCTTTTGATAGTAAAGAAAAAGGAAGGGTACACAGGAAAAAAGAAGTACTTTTCTGAATGTCTAAGGTCAAGATTTGGAGTACTTCTATGTTGTATCTAGGTGTAGCATTAGGTCACTTTATATCACCTGTTGAAGAGCAAGCTTTTATCTGACTTCAGAAGGTTCTTGCAAAGGTTCTTTGCATCTTTAGTTATAACACTACTTCTACCTCCCAGAAAAGGTAACTGTTTTTACAAGGATTAATCCAGTAACGAAACCACAGCGCAGATTTGTTAATAATTATATGAGTAAAGTCAGGGTGCAAAAAACTCTGGGTGCAAACAAAAATGTACATCATGGATGAAGCAGGGGAGAAATGTTTAAAAGTATTTCTAATGCCAAAACCAATTCCAACACGAAGTTATGAAATTACCACTAAACAGCAGTGAAGGAACTACATATTGAAGTCTGATAAGAAAGTAAGCTGAAGAGCAAGCATTGGGCTCATTTCTTATAAAAGTAAGGCCCAAGTAACGATTTTTTTTGCAGTCTTTGCATTCTTACTAGATGATGCACAAAGATAGTCACATTTATCATTTTAAAACATGAAAGAATTTCAGACAGGACTTGCGTTTGGGGGCATCTAAGTCTCAAGGTTGTCTTTTTGCCAATGCGCTGTAACATTATTGCACTCAGGGTGCACTGCTGACAGTCACTGTTCTGCAAAAATGACAGAAAATAGGGAACAAGAGTAAGCAGTTTCACTTCTTGCACAAAAAATGTCAACTTAGCTGTTATCTCATGGCCTAAGTGATTAGCAAAAATACACAATCATTTTTGAAGCTGTTTACTGTATCTGCCACAGAGGCAGCCAAATTCCCAAGTTATCTGAAGTCCTTTGCTTCGGATTCTCAGGGTTGCCTGCTTATATTAGAGGATGCTTCAATCTCTCACAGTGATTTTGCTGCCAATTTTTTGTGTGCTCTTGTTTTATTTTCTAACTCACTTCCCTTTAAGTAATGTTCTCTTTTACTAGAGGGATGAAGTGATCAGGCACTTTTCAGTACGAAAAGCCACCAATCAAACATTTGTTGCATAATTTAAACATGTGGCAAGGGAAAGACTACTGGTATAATTCCATTGTGTTGTTTACCCAGAGTACCCAGATAAATTCCCTGAAGACTCTGTAAGCATATATTTAATAAATAAATAAATAAATAAATAAAAATAAAAAAGTTGCCTTTTCTGTCTTTCTTTTTCTCTTATCCCGTCATTATACACTGGGCTTCCTTCCAAAATACTGGAGGTCAGTCTAAGGGGCTTTTTATAACTTAGTCTTTAGAATCTGGGATCTGAGCTGTTGTTTTTTTTTATTCACCTAAGAGGAAAAAGAAAAAAAAAAAAAAAAAAAAAAAAAGGAAAAGCATTTCTTTCTGTTTTAGTCTTTTAATTTTTTTCTTCTTCTAAAAAGGAAGTTGGATTCTTGGCTCTGTTAGATTTTCATTCCTTGCTTCTAAACGTGGCTGGCTTTCAAAAGACGTTTAATTATCAAATATAAAATTGCCTGATTTGTCTCTTCAAAAGTCTCACACAAAGCAGAATGCTTAAATCTGCCCCCTCTGACAGACTGTAGCTAAAGTAATATTTTATTTCCTAATTCTGAGATGATTTATTATGATAAATTAATTAACTTATTATGGTAGTGAATTACATCAGTAATTGCTGTAATATCAGCTGCAGGCCTAGTTAAAAATATATGTTTGTGATGTAGTAATGTTTTTGCACTTAAGTAGCTCAGTACAATGCTTGTTAAAAATATGTGCCATGGTTGTAATAAAAATACTTCATTTATGCATTTTCTTTCACCAAGATACAGACTAAATAGTCTGCACAATATTCTTGTGATATTCAGAGACTCTATGGAGAAATTGAGCCGGAAAAAAGGGTTAATTATATTTGATGTGGGCATGGGACAAACTCCAGTACAATCACTCTGACCCTCTACATTTTATATGAAATTAGTTCCAAACGCCAACTGTCTACCACTAGAAGATGACTTGGAAATTGCGTCATCAAACATTAAAAAGCAGGTCTATCTGGGGACATCATGAGAGCAGTGTATGAATATTCCATATTCCAGGGTTTCTCAAACTGTGGTCTCTGGAAGTCATAGGTTAAAGGCATCACTACACCCTCCTTCTGAGAGCACACACTTTTCCCATTTGTTCATGGCAGGGATATGATGAAAAGAGCAAAAAGTCAAACTTTAAAAATGGTATGCTATAGAGTGGAAATGCATTTGCTGTATATATTCACATAATGATAAACTTAAATAAAGGTGTCATCCTGTAGAATGTATCTCCTGCAAGTGTGCATCTCAGATATGAATTTTGAACTGAGACAGATGCAGCTCTGAGAAGAAAGAAGAAAGAAAAAAAATCTAGCTTCTGAGCTCTGGGGGGAAAAGTCTTTAACAGACAGTGCAATACATTTTGCTTCAGTAATGACAGAAGCAGAACCAGTATGTGGGTTTAACACCAAAGTGCCACAGTGGTATTTGTTCCAGACTTACATGTGCTTCCTACTGACTTTGAATGACAACTAAAGTCAAAGATGCCTGAGTCTTTGGTTCCCCAAGGGCCTGACAAAAAAACTTTGATGCATCTACCTTAGACAGTACAATGCCTGGTCTGAAGAGCCTATTCCCATAAGTATCATTCAAAATCCCAAGTTATGAGCTGTGCTCCCTATATAATAAAAGAGAACCAAGTGCCTTACATGTATGATTATAAAGCTTATACTCTCACCTCAGGAATGAATTGGCCAAACATACAAATCCAGAGGGGGTAAATTCCTTATTTTATTTCACATTGACACTTATGAGCCTGAACTGTCCATAATACAAAGGGATTAAGAGTTGCATTCCTCACCTCCTAATGTTTTGTGGTTGTTTCTGTACATTTGAGGAGTCTGGTTTGGGCCAATCAGTTTTCTTGTGAACAATAATTTTGCACATCAATGACGTGGGTAAGGCAGTTATTTAACTGCCATACCCAAACTGGGAACCAGAAATGTGGTGTTTTCAACAGAAGAGTCCTTGGGTTTTACACTGGGCCTGGAGGGCCAGATATTTTTTAGTATGTTATCTAAAGTTTGTGAATATTATAAAAATAACTCACACATCTTCATGGAGCAATGTGAGTCACAATAATATCTTGATACTTTATTAGCAACCAACGGTCTTAACTGGACAAGTGACAGAAGACATGTTTTTTTGGTTTGCAAAGAGTGCCACTATATAGATTTAGGAGCTGGGCTGGAGGGCATCTTAAAATCCTTCTCAAAGTTAAAATAAAAGTTAAGAAGCAGCAATAACCAGCAGAACACACTTGTGCCTAGGTTCCAAGACAACTGTGAGCTTTTTTTTAGCAACCATGTACAATGATTAGCCCATGTTTCTGGTCACCAAAAGGCTCTACAAGATATGCTTTCTCAAGGAATTGAGACTGCAGGCTGCTGTTTTCTTACCAGTTACATTTAGGAGTGTTTCCCAATTTCTATGTTAAAATGCGGCTGTCAGTTCCTATTGGAAATTCTTCTGTTCCACAACTGTGCAGCTAATGGACTGATTTCTGAATTGACCTGGAGTTTGTTTAACCATAATAAGAAAGTTCACATGAGAATGTTGGGCCATCTCTAACTAAACTGATAAAATCACTCCTCTTGCAATGACAGAAACATCAGTATGTAGAGAAAGTAAGGAGAATTTTTAGTGTTATTAAAACATTAGCCTTGGATGCTGGGTTTTGGTAATAAGAAAATGGTTCTTTCCCTAACAGTGTTAATGATCGTAGGGAAGAAATGTATTCAACATGACTGCACTGCCAGCAAGAAAATTGACATAACAAAGCTTTCTGGCTTTATAACCTATATTCACTTAGGTAGGTAATCTAGCTGCAAGCCTGATGAAAATTACCTGTTTAGTGTACTCAGTGGTAACTGAATTTCAATGCAAACATTTATTATGCTTGTTAGTTTCAATATCTTTCTCTTCTACTTACTTTTGGGGGTGGCAATGTTTTTGTTTGTTGAATTCTTTTGCTGTCTTTCATTTCAAAACCTAAGGCCCACCAGACCAAAGATTCTCAGCCTAAAAGGTAATATGATCAGATCTCATCACATCATAATGACTTTACCTTTCTGATATTCTTAAATGAAAAGACCTCACCTAGAAGCTGACTGCCTGAGAGCAGATGGAATATTAGTGCTTAAGAAATGCAGTTATGGAAGGGTTTGTTTTTGTTTTTGTTTCCCCAAAAAACATGTAACTTAAATCCTATAGTAAGAAGGAGGTTTAGTGTTGAATGAAATATAAGTTATGACCAGAATTTACAGAATCAAACCAGTGAAAGAATAATCATGTTGGCAATATAATTCTGAACAGTTTAGCAATCCTAAAAAATACCTTTACACTATTTATTTAAATAATGTATGAGCTAAAAAAAAAAAAAAAAAAAAAGTGAAAAGGGGAAAATACTGTTTGATAAAGTAATACCTGGGTGTGCAACTGTGATTCTTACACCATGATTTTCAAGTACAATGTGCCACCAAGCCTTTAGTATACATACTGTTCTGCTCTCCACCATTGGAAAGTATTCAGACCTGTTTCTATGAACCTTCTATTCACAGATTTGCATATTAGCTCTTTTAGAGGTTCTGTATAATTCCAGCACTATGGATTTAGATGTTTTTATTAAAGAGCTGCACAATGGGACTCTTTCTTGGTAGACCTGTATATCTCAACCTTGAATATATAAAAGCCAATGTTTCTGAAATTTCCACCAGATATCCAGCAGGAGTAGTCTGAAATTTACACTAACATTTTGTTTCTATGCTTTGGTGTGCACAGTACGTAAAGTCTGCAGTTTTGTGTTGAATGGTCTTTGTCTTCCTTTGTGCTTCCACTGTTAAGATACATCCCATTAATCTCGGCCTTTCTGCCTTCTCCTTCCATATGTACCTTCCTTCCAGTTCACAAAACCCTCTAATAATGCCTCTCTAGCTCCTTCCAGCAGTCATGGTGATGTTGCCATTTTCATTGGGCAAACATATCACTTCTTTCCTATATTTGAAAAGTACAGTGAAGAAGAGATCTTACAGAAGACATCCTTACAGGAGCTCTTTAGCCAGTCTTTTAGGGAATTATTTTAATGGATGCAGCTCCAATTCATATTTTATTCCTTGGGTTTTCCAGTAGGGTTCTAGGAAGGATTCATATCAGGTAGCAGATTCCTGATACAGATATATGACTATTAGGAACCTGATGGAAATTGTCAATCTCTTTTACGTATATCAAGTCACAAATTTATTTCTTGGCATTTCTGATAGTTATAATATGCTAAAGTATAAGCTGAAGTTTTAATGAGATAGAACTATAGTGGGTAGTGTATTTAAGTGTTCTCCATGAAACACCCTTGTCTTCTTGTTCTAAGTAGTTAGGATTAATTTCGAATTCTCTGCAAGGTCTCTGTAAAATATATCTGATCAAATTTGGAAAAAGGGATTCACTGACACTACTAGGGTTAATCTTAATGTTAGTCTGTATTTAATATTAGTATATTTTTTGAGTCCGTTTTCTGGAGATATTTCAGTGATCATTTTTCCCTATACTTTCAGAAATGGTGGCATGTAAAAAGAAAAGATAGTCCTGGATTTCTTAAGTTACTGTACATAAAATTTCCAGCAACGTCAAGGATGCCAAGAGTATATTCTATAAATTATTCTGTTTATAAAATACCTAAAGAATTTTGGTTTATGATTATGATTCTGAATCAGTGCATTAACTGGAAAAGCAATTGATGGTTGTTATGAGAAGAAACTCTAGTGCATGTTGTAAACATCAATATCACTGAAATACACAGGAGTATGAAGGGGCATTCAGTTTCTGCTTATAAATAAATGATTGTAGGTAGAAAACAATTTAATAAATTTCTCCTTCCCTGTAGCCCTCCTCTGCATGTACCCCAATCCATTTAAGTGAAACCACAAGTCCAGGCTATTCAAAATAGAAATTTCCATCAACTTGGATTCTAAATTGCTTAAATGTTTTGAAAATTCTGCTAGATGCCTTGCCTAATTTTAAAAGGAAAATTCTGTTTGTCTACAGTTTAAACTGAGATAGATGGCCATTAGATGACTCATCAGGCACCTCCAGCCAGAAAATGTATACATCTGTAGAAAAAAAATACAGATCTTGTAATCTGCAACACCTTATGAAAATTTCATTAGTTATGCAAAATACTGGCCATTCTTAATTAATTTTAAAAAACATTAATAATAAAATATGCAGGGAATTGTTTATGTAATCTGACCTGGAGACCAGATTCTTGACTAATGTAAAACTTTCTAGTTCCATCAAGTTCAAAGTTGCTAGCCAATGTACACTAACAACAAATCCAATAAAGCTGTATGTTAATCCTCATTCTATTTATTGAAATGAGAGGATGAAGATATTACATAGCCAGATTGTTCCTTCCCTTGATACTATCATTGTCAAAATCATATTGATGTTGGCAACACTCATCTGACCAAGCAGCTTAATAAAAAGGAGAGATTTGTGTAAGCCACGTATGTGCATGCCTTGCAGGCCTGTATCAGAGAGAGCAGCAATTTCCTCTTGCCCTTTTTCAGTATTCTTTATACATAGCTTTATGAAGAGTTATAATATTCCCAGACACATAGAAAGGATCTAGCTAGTCTTACTTACTCAGAACTGAAAGCTTTAAAGGTTAGTCTTGAGGGACATTATTACACTGCAGGTCAATAATGCCTAGTAACCTTTGCCATGTCTCTTGAGGGTGAACACACTTTTTATGATACCCCATTCTGCTGCAGATGAAAGCCTTTGGAAAGGCTGGCTTAAGGTTAGGAACTTTATGGAAAAATCCCCCAGAGAACACTCTGTAAGGGGACTGAGTGCATGTGGAACAGCAACACATTTGCCTTCCCTGCCCCTCACTCTGATATCACCCTGTTTTCTAAGCACAGGTACTAATAGGATTCTTGGCTCTAGCACAAGCAAATAAAATATTTTAGATCTGTGTTTCCCAGGTCAGATATTATAATGTGAAACATTTTGGTGGCAGCTGCTGCTGAATGCTGTATTTCAAAGCATGTGAAAGAAAAGTCTGGGTGAGGCTTTTGTTTAGGGTGGGGCAATTGTATTAAGGTTTTAGTGTTTTGAGGTTTTTTGTTTTTGTTTTTGTAAAACTGTAAAATGACGTAATATCTTTAGCTGACATAAATAAACTGTACTCAGATGAAATCTGTTGTTTTATACCAACCTGGACAAGTTACAAATTTGGTCCATTAATGTATAGGAGGAAAAGTTCAATAGTGCAAGAAGTTCATATTGCAGCAAACATTTCTGTTTTGGCAGTAAGAAGTCTATTTCAGAACCACCTCTTCCTCCCACATTCTGTTTTGGCCCCAAAAGAAAATATCACTGTGTATTGTACTCCCAAAGCAAAAGGTTTTAAATAGTTAATCCCTTTTAAGCATCACCACTGACAGGGTTTCTTGTTTGTTGTTGTTTTGGTTTGCTTTGGTTTTGGTTTGATTTTACTTTGTTTTTATCCCTTCTACATCCCCTGCCTAAAGGTTGGCTTTCAAATTTGTGAGAGGTCCAAAATCCAATCTATATTTGGTTTTCTCTGAATTTACAATGTCCTCTTTTTTCTTTTTTCTTTTTTTTTTTTTTTTTATTAAGTAAGGTATCATCTTCATGCTTTCTCTAGAATCAAAAGAAATCTTTGCCAGCCTTATAGTAATCAGTGCAATAAGGAAAATAGCTGGAAAACTTGCACATTAGAAGAAAAGAATTGTTAATGTAGCAATGCATTTTCTCATCCAATTTTCAAGGAATGACAATTTGCTGTTAATAATGTCAATGTGTATTTTCCACTAGGATTAATTACTCTTGTAAATGCATTTTTGGGCTCACACCCATTCCGATTTTCCAAGTTGCTGAGCACTGAATCAGATCCATCATGTCTCAAGTGCTGAGAGTATGTCACCTAATCAGCTCTTCTCCACACTCACCCAGATGTAGGGGTAAACCTCATCCAGCTCTTTGCCAAACACTACACTGTAGCCCTTGCTCTTCACATCACCTACCAAAGGCAGATGTCATTTACAAACTCCATCTACAAAGCAGCCTGACACCAATGCACCATTGCATATTGGTTGCAAGTAGCATCTCACACATCAGAAAAGACGTTCAACTTTCTTTTTTAATGGCTCAGTGGGACATAGGTAGACTCAGCACTTCAGAAAACCAGGCCACTTATTTAATCACTTGAATGTGGACTTAGGTTCCTATTGTCGAAAATCTAGGCCACAGCATGTGGGCCATTTTCACTGGGACGTCCTAGCTGCTTTTTCATTGCCCTAGCAAACAAAGCAGCCATAATTCTGGCTTGGTTTATGGCTGTTTTGCATTACCGGAGCAGCAGAAAGCAACCACAGAACAGTAGTGAATCTGTCCATATATATCAAATGCTTTGACATCGTTCTTTTTAATCATCAGAAAAATAAATCCATACCTTTTAATGTGTGTTGCATAATTGACAAGGACAATTGAAGATAAGATCTCTCTGTATTCTTGGCCTTTCCACTTCTGAGCCCCTAACTTTTCTATGAAAAAAAGTTATTTTCCTTTAATTTAAACAAAACTACCCATCTTGAACTTCTGGTTGCAAAGCAGTGTCAATATATAAATGATTTCACCTTTAAGTGATTGTTATGAATAGATAGCAGAGTATATATTTTCACTATCACCAATCAACATAGAACAAAACTTTCTATGCCTTTCCAGCATCAGAAAAGGTGACAATGATGGAGTAAAAGACTAACTAGGTCTGTCATACAGCTGAAGGTTTAGTAAGCCATTCTTATAGTCCTTTTGATGATGAAAGGTGTTCATACACACCCATATGGTCTGCATATAGATGGTCATATTCTGAGAAATAGTCCACAATTGCTTGACCATCTCACCATCAGTCATTTGCAAACTCTTAACTAAACTTATTTACTCTGCTCAGGCAGGGAAGTCTGATATGATAAGTACATTAATTACACATGCAAAGATTTCAGGTGAAAATTTTAATCTGAAAAGACCTTTACCTTATTGTACCTCACAGCTGGCAGACAGCCCTGCCATTGAACATGTCAATTTGGTAGTCAGAAACTGGTTAGGAAGTAAGCCAAATCACAGAGCTGTACACTGAAATGCAATAGATGTAGTCTGACTACATAATAGGCATATTCTGTGCAATGAACAGTCACTTCAGAGTTACTTTAGTTTCCACTTTGAGCAACCCTTCCCTAAAGAATATTTCATTGCAAATATATTCACAATAGAAGAAAACATAATAAATAATAAGTAGTAATAAATCATATATAAAACATAAAAATGCTATTTTAAAATGGTATGATTTTCTGAAAATGTATTCTCTTTTCAATATACTGTTGGAGATATAAAAGAGCTAAAAATCTATTTATGTTAATTATTATTTCTGTTCCTTTTGGTAAGTCAACTGGGAATTGCCACTTAGATATGGCCTGTATTTTCTCCCCTAACAAAACTATGCAATGGCCTTCTCATGGGAGCTAGTACTTGAGCCACCACAACTTCTAACAGCAGTGGGCATGTACATTATATGAAAATGTCTGTATTTAGCTTCAAATGATAAGTGGTGTAGTTGCTTCTGATGTATAGGAATAGTTCCACTTGTTTTCACAATAACTCTTAGAGTTAGACTATATTGCAGACATTAGAACCAAGTTTTCACTTCATCAAAAAGAAGTCAGTGTGCATCCATTGTAGTATCACTTTTTGATGATACCTCTATAGCTTTCTGTCCTACTTTTACAATTTTCCTTCAACTAAGAATTGCTAAAGCTCCTTAACCATACTTCATTTTTCGTTCTCTTTTAAGCCCAACCAATTATTTCTTTATAGCTGAAAGAATGATTGGTGTGAAAATATTAAAAACTATCACTGAGATAGCTTGGAGTGGTATCTTAGGTCATCCACCACTGACCCGAAGAACTGAAATCAACACATAAAAGCTTTCTGGTTTTTGTTGTTGTTGCTGTTGCTTTTGTTCTCTCCTGTCCATGTCCCTAATACGTCTTTTTCTAGCAAAAGCAACCATAGTTCCCTGTGCAGGAAATGGGAATCCACAAAAGGAAGTGAGAAAAAATATTTACTCAAAGCAAACAGTTGGAAAGTAATTAATTTCAGTATTAATACCTAGCAACCAATTTTCTGAATAACCAGCAAGAGCTTATATGAATGACTTAGTTCTATGTGCCAGCCACGCTATACACCAATGATAGGCACACTTCATTGGCCGGTAATACCTGTTTAGATTTCAGTACTGTGAAGTGACAGGGTTTGTGGCTGAACTCTGATGCATTTCTAAAAGAGACAGACCTATAACAAAAGGGTATTTATTAATATAAAAGTAACATTCATTTATTGTTCACCTGGACCACTACCTTTACCCAAGCACAAAACTAAAAACAGTTCCTTCCCTACAGATCATGGACTCAGCTTGTAACATATCTGTAGTAAGTGATCACGTGTGTTTTTGTCCCACCATAAAGGTGAAATTCAGAAGGAAAAGGAGGGAGAGATGTACCTTTGAATCAGCTATATATTTCAGTATGGTCTGTAAGATATTCTTCCTCATCTTGAATAATACTTTAAAGTAATGCTACTTGAATGAAAATACATTGTTATGTTGGATATATATATAGTGTATATATACACAGCATGAGCAAATCTAGCCCAGTTTTGTATAATCTTTGGAATATTACACTGCATAGGGAAAATATATATATATATATATATATATGACAGATGTAATTTCATGATCTGCATTCAAAATATCTTTTCTACTTTGAGAATTCAGCTATTAATAGCTATATGTATATTTAATAATATGCTACTGTTCGCATATGTTAAAAAATCCAAGTCTTCTTTTTGATGAGAAAACTGATATAACTTTACTAGTTTAACTTTTGTGAGGAAGGCTGAGTTTGGAGATAGCAATGGTGTCACAGGTTAAATCTCCTCCAGTGTGTGCCTCATAACCAGTTCCACCACAATCATAATCTGGAATTCTGGGGGCAAGTTGAGTGATGAACTGAATTTCTCCTTTACTGTTTTTCCCAAATATATGGGTTGCATCTGGAAAAGAAACCTGGGTAAAAGATTTCCCATTGCAAGTGCACCAGGAAAATACTTCTAGTAAAAAAAATAAAAAATAAAAAATAAAAAAGCAAGTCTTGTTATCAAAACAAATCCAAATCCAAACTCTTTGGGGGAAATATTAATTTGGGCTTTGAAGATTCTAATTTTAATCTATGAAAGTTCTTAATTGTTTTCACACTGTTTTGTAACACATCAATTACAAAGCACAGTAGGAATAATATTAAATCAATGTAGAATAAGTATAGAATTCTACCATTGAGTAATATTTTGAAATATTCTATTTATCATTTTATTGACTGAGTTTTTACATAGTCCTGACTAATATCTCTTATCTGAATCAAAACACTTTCAGCTTCTTAATTTGACCTGAAGTTTGTGGCAGTATATAAAATTCCAGAATTAAAAAGAGAATTTTAGGAGATAGATGAATCTCCATTAATTTTATAGACACAGTTTATCAAGTGGGAAAAAAATGAACATTTAGAATACATTAAACAAATTTTGTCTTCATTTTTTCAGCTTAAAATGGAGATTTATCAATACAGTAATATATAGTGCCTGTTACAATCCCTGCCTTGGTTTAATATATACAAAATACCTAATATACTACAGTTCTGATTTTGTATAAACTGCCTATCTAACTAGGCAGTTTATATAAAACTAACTCTGGTTTGACATGTGCTGACCATTGCTGGAAAATCTTGCTTAAAGGAAAATGTATTTCCCAATGAAGTTATCAGAAATTAGCCTGATAAGAAATGGTACATGAAATTATAATATTGGAGGAGAGGTGGTCTCTGTAACAAATTCAGGTATTGGAACATTTTCATTAAATGCAGTTTTCAGTGCATCCACACAGCCTTGTTCTTAAACATTTATTATTCTATATCACCCCCAATGTATGTATAATGGTTCTATTTTTTTCCTCAAGAAAAGTTAATCTATTCACAGCAAGACATATACCTGAATACCTCTAATTAGAAGGCAAGTCTCTGTTTTTAACACCCACAGTCACCTTTTTCCACAACGTGTGGGAATTGTCCCACCCTGAAACATGTGAGTGGCAGTATAAATAGATGTTAACATTAAACTCAGATACCACTGTTCCAAATGTTTGAAATGTTAAAAGCTACTCATAGTTTTCTGCTTCATATCTACATATATTAAATGTCTCCTGTGTGCTAATGTTAATAATATGTATTTTACCTAGTCATTTGGTGAGTTCATATAGTTAACTGTCCTTACCCATGGTAGTAGTCTTGTAGTTGTGATGCTCAAATGGTGTGAAAGAGAGAAGCTTTGTAGCTTTTCTTTGCCTAACTGACATCGTGGGAAAGAAACATTGGAGAACATAAACCTTCTTTAGGTTGTTTTCACCCGGATTAAGCATTGTGTTGACAACTTCAGTGTTTTGAATGGGTGTTAGCTAATTAACTACCGTGGTAGTGGGTAGAGGACTACCTCTATGTTTCTTTTAACAAAGAAACTGAGTGCAATTTATTGTCTAGAAGAAACATCTACTTAATTTCTAAACTGTCCATCACACAGGCATCTGAATCTAGCCACACTTCAACTTTCCACATAAGAAATATTGAAGGTTGTTATTATACTCATTCCATGGCAGGAGTCTTATCTATGAATATGCTTTTTAATGCCATTCCACAAGTTAAAAACTTTAAATGTTTTAAAAGACAACACATTTTTCTAACTTGGTTTTGAATACATTATTCAGAACTTAATAGCTAATGTGACTTTATTTTTCTTCATTGAACATCTTATTCCCTTTAACTGAAGCTTTCTGTTTTCTGGGGAAAGATTAATAAATCATGGCAAATCATAATATACCTTAATTCTACCTCACTGAACTATTTAACAATCCTCTCCCTGAAATATGTGCTTTAGAAAAGGAAAAATATCTGTTCCAGTGGCAAAATCTTGAACAACATTCAGTTTAAAATTGAGAAATAACATCCTTGCTTTTTTGTTTTCTGCATATTTTTGTTTTTGGAACTTGTGATACTGTTTCTTTCTTTATATTTGGTTTCAGTTTTTGTAAGAGATGCTGTCTTGGAGCACTGAAGTTCAAAACTGAAGGGTGCCAGACCTAAATCCTACGCTGAGTGATGGTCTAAAAGATTATCTTCCACATTGCAGTGATTAAATTAAGCCAGAAAGTACCACAGCCCCTGATGTGCATGTGGTAACATTTTGAAAGGACTGAAACAGTTCCCAATAGCTTCAAAATTGTCCAGCACAGAGTAGCTGCTGTGTGGGCTTTTATCCTCCTACAGATAACGTCAAGCATATCTACTGCTGTGTGCATTCTGCAGCCTTGATAAGAGAAAGAAGAAAACTTTGCAGGACTACAAAATACAGTTAAATCTAGAGCTTTCTCTCTATCTACTGGAAGTTATTTGGGATTAAAATAGCATATCTCCAAGATATTTTGTTAGCTTCATAGATATTGAGGCCATAAATGCACTTGGATTTTATTTTTTGGATGTTCCTGCTACAATAAATAAATAAGAGAAAATCTATGCAGACATAATATGTTTAATAATTACAGTAGTATCAAGCAACTTGAAATAAAACCACAGCATAGAGTGACCTGAGAGATAGGTCAGATAATTACTGTGTAATGCCAGAGAAAACTTCAGGCTGTAAAAATTGTTGCTGCTCTTTTTGCTGTTAGTGGGAATAATGCAGCACATTTAAGTTATGTAATAGGTTTATATGTCAAATTAATCTTTTCCTCAACAAGTTCCTAGGAAAGCACCTTTGTTTCCATGTACCCTGTAAGGTACATCTCACTGAGACTCATCAGTCTATGTTGTTTTAAGTCTTCTGCATTAACTGCGTAACATTATGGAAAGTGGCATAAGTAAAATGACCTGATGTACTAGAATATATTTTGTGAGTTTGAAAACACCATCAGAGGCAGAGTAAGGAAGTAGTTTCTCACAAATGCCCACCTATGTTTTGTTTTGCTTTATTATGTTTTTGACATAGTTTTCTTGTAAGCAATTTAAAGCTCTTTACCAATAGTGTTGATGCAGAACAGGAACATGCTATTTATTGGCAAATTAAACACACATGTAGTGCAACAGGAAGAGGATTATCCATATTAAGAGGCTAAAGTCCACAATGGACCTTTGTTATGACTGAGGGTTTGCCTTGACTGTATGCTTTATTTGTCTGTGAAGGCAGCTTAAGAAGTTCTCATGTTCCCAACACTCCTCTCAGCAGATAGTTTCTGTTACATGTATAGCTGCTTGAGGAAATTTAAAAGGTTTGAGGATGTTTTTTATTGTTGATCTGTTTTGGTTTTCATTTTAATCTGCATGACTTCAGGGACCTGGTTGAGAGTCTGACATCCTATCCTGGAACAGCATGGCTGGGGACAGTGGAAATTAAACACTGAAGTGCAAATGAACAGGAGCAGGTGGAGGTGGGAGGGAGCTCAGCTGAATAACATAGCCATTTAGTTTGGCATCCAGTATGTGACCATGAAGGCACCATCAGTCTCTGCAAGCTCCCCTTGCACAAGGTGCTGGTGGTAGCCACACACCTTACTGATTCTGATCCCAAGCTGATATCCAAACCGGTCATCAAACCTGCCCCATTGCTGTGGATCTACTTGGTGGTCTGGGCTGTGCCTAACCCTGATAATGCCATCAGACCTTTTCTGCTCTTCTTTCTGGGGCACCATGGAGTTGAGTCCACTGTAGGTGAGGGCACTGCCCTGCTGGCCATGCTGCCATCCATGGTTCCTGGCTCCCCAAACCCTGCAGCCCTGCTGCTCCTTGATATCCATTTTCACAACAGTTTAAACAGATATAAGTTATGTGGGCCTATGCAGTCTTCTCCATCCCTTACCAAAGTTCTTGTAATTATCTAACTTTATAGGCATCCTCTTCCAGGCATTATGGCAACTCCAATAAATCACTGGTTTTGATAGAATCATAGAATGACTTGGGTTGGAAGGGACATTAAAGATCATCTAATTCCATCCCCCTGCCATGGGAAGGGAACCCACCCACTAGATCAGGTTGCCCAGGGCCCCATCCAGCCTGGCCTTGAACACCTCCAGGGATGGGGCATCCACAGCTTCTCTGGGCAACCTGTGACAGTGCCTCACTACCCTCTGAGAGAAGAATTTCCTTCTAACATCTACTCTAAATCTCCCCCCTTTTAGTTTAAAACTATTCCCTCCTGTCCTGTCATTACCTGTCCAAGCAAAAAGTCACTCTCCACCTTTTTTATAAGCCCTCATTAAATATCAAAATGGTGCATTATTGCAGCTCTGGTCACCCCAGAGACTTCTTTTCTCTAGTCTGAACATCCCCAGCTCTCTCAGCCTTTCTTCACAGAAGTGCTCTAGCCCTCTGATCATTGTCGTGGCCCTTCTCTGGAGGCTAACAGATCCACATACTTCTTCTGCTGGGGGCCCAAGAGCTGGATGCAGGACTCCAAGTGCGGGCTTACAAAGGTAGGGCAGAGTGTGACCATCACCGCCCTTGACCTGCGGGTAGGGTTTATTTTGTTTTAGTTAGGGTTTGGTTTGATAGAATTAGTTGTTAAACTTTATGAACAGTCTCAGCTTGGAAGCAGATAAAGCTTGATTTTGGTGTAAGGGAATGGATGAACAGAAGGAACTCTTAAGGTCAGCTGGTCATCTTAGATCCCAATAGCTGTGGTGAGCAGCTACATACGAGGCAGAATGAAAGCTCCTGTGCAGGTTTGAAAGTCCTTTGGTCTTTAATGTTGCCCAGCTTCTGGCCACAAAAAAAAAAAAAAAAAAAAAAAAAAAAAAAAAAAAGATCCAAAGATCCAAAGAAAGAGAAAATTAATTTATTATTTATTGTCTGACAGTTAAACTTCTGTTCAAATTAATATTTAGTTAGTTATTCAGGCAGCTGAAACAAGAGCTCCTTAACTAATACCATTAAACCCTTAGGGAGAAGGTTAGGGCAGTAACATATAAGGAAAGAGAGCTGGTTTAAGGGATGTTTCTGAAGAGAGCAGGCAAACTTTTTAAAATTAAAAGTAAATACTCTTTATTCCCATTTTTTTCTGCCAAAACTCTTTAAATAAACTTGATCCAAACTCTTAAACTATTCCAGTCAAACTTGAAATGATATTCTTCAGCAAATAAAATTAACTTATTTTTTCTCTGTATTTTCAAGAATTCAACATGGCTCAAATTACCCTCAATGGGTACATCCCTCTTAAGAGAAGACTTCTTTACCAGCTAACGGTACAGAGGGCAACCATGTTACGCCATTGACAAGGACTTTAACAGCATTCCAAACAAAGTAAATGGGAGTTTATTTTCCCAGCCTCTTTTCCCTTCCTCCCCTGAAAAAGGCTGCTCATGTTACAGAGGTGACAAAGTGGTTGATCAAGTCCTGAAATTCCTATAAGCAATGGCAGTAATTTAATCTACTATATATTTCTGTTTTGAACTTCACCCATTAAGTGAACTTACCACTTGATCAACACAGGCAGTATCTTCTACCAGAGCTGGTAATTGGACTGGTAATAACCTTTGCATCCACCGTTCCCCAGTCCAACACAAGTCTGCAGGCACGGCTGGACAATCTCAAATCATCAAGTCAGCTAGTTGTGTAAGGCTAATGCTGTTGACCTGAGACAGACACTGATCATTTATCTATTCTTAGCTGTTTTTCAGTAGTGCTCAAGTTAATCTATTTTGTTTTGCATGTCAAGGACTTGAGACCTTAGCCGTTGTGGGCAATCAGCAGCCTCTTGGCTGAGATTGTTCAACCCAATGCAAGCCAGAACAGACAATGATCCCACACCCTCTGATGTGCTAGCACCGTTTTGTGACTGACTCAAGACTAAGTTAGTTCAGAGACAGAAAGCCCTTTCAAAAAAGTTTGGGGTGATTTTCTCTCTCTGAGCTTTTTCTTTCTGCAGGATACACAGATGCTGGTGCCAGCAAAAGAAAAGGAATAGAAATGTCTTTCTGGAGGTGCCAAAGAGGCAGGACCATGGACATACTAAGACTGACTTTAAACTGTCACTGGACTGTCATCTATGGGGACAGTAATTTCAAGTTGTAGGCAGTAGTCTCTTAAAAAAAGAGTAATTCAGTCACTTGTGATTCTGTGACCATAACCTGAGGTTAATGGCTGACATTAACTATGTCACAGCTAATGTCATAACATAGCTAGCATTCAGTGTAAATGACAGCAATTTTAGGCAATGGGTGTTAGAGGTAAGTAAACATTTCAAGTTTAGGTCTCGATTAAGTTTCTTGTTTAGTAGCCATGATAAAACACCCTCTCAGTTTTATTAATGAGACTGAAGGATATGAGTGCTAATGAAAATGGACAGGTAGGTAATGAGGGAGGTACAGTCAGAACACAGGATTAAAGTCAGGTACAATTAAAGTTCAGCTCCCTAGTCAAACACAGACTCCTTTGGGGCCTTGTGTAAATCATTTATGCACAGCCTCTAAGTCTTTAAAGAGAGGATAATAATATTCATTATCTTCACACATACACCTTGAGAGTATGAGCAGTTTTGGCAGGTTTTTTTTTGTTGTTCTTGTTGTTTGTTTGTTTGTTTGTTTGTTTTTCATTGCTGTTGCTTTGTTGCTGGTTTTTTCCCCCCTTAAGTCTCAGAAGTACTCAGTAGATTATCAATATCATGATTACAGCACTGGGCAGAACTGGAGCTAGGCAGATGCTGTGTATGTTTCCTCACGGAGCTCCACTAATATATTTCAGACCTCCTTACACCTTAACAGCTATGCTGTTCCACTCAAAGGTTAAGACAAGCAGCCAGGAAAATACCTGGTACCTATAGAGGCGATGCCACATCGTGAGACAATCAGTACTGCTCTAACGCCATTCCCAGAGGAGCTGCCTTTAAACACTGTGTCTCTGGAAGTGACTTGAAAGACTCTGCAGACAATGAAAGCACAAATGTCAGGTATCCAGTCAGGGAGTGAACAGAATACTCGTTCTACCCAAGGGTTGTAAAACAGAACCAAACAATGCAGACAAATTGCAGGGGAAGGGGTGGAGGGGGGAGTTAGGGAGAGGGAGAGAAACCACAACATCAAGCCATCTGGATTAAAACCAGATCAGTCATTCTAAATTGGTGCTTGAGTGCCGAGCAAATGAGCTAGAGCAAGAAGAAAATCTGTGTGTTTATCTAGCTGCATAGCAAGGCATTAAGGAAGTGGTGTTTTACATTTGAGGCAGGGAGAAGTCCATGCACATTCTATTAGCTCTGGCCAATATTATGAAGCTGTTACTAAGAAGTCAGGTGTACCTTGGGATATCCCTGTGCACATGTACTGCTGACCAAGGTCTGCATTACAGCTTTTCCAGACCAGAGACAGCATTTAGTAATTAAATCTTAATGGTTATCTGTTGAGATGAAAACACTGGGGACAGTGAGACACTGAAGTTTAAGAGAATCAATTCTCCATAGAGAGTTGGAGCCAGGAAAATTCCCACAGGCAAAACAAAGATGTGGAAGATAGACAATAAATAAATAAATAAAAAGAGAGAGAGAGAGAAATTAAGAAGGAGGTGGGTGTATCTGAAAAGAGAAAAGGTGACTTCCTTGAGGGAGCAGCCAAACAGAAGTTAACTCACAAGCTGCAGAAGCAGCTTAGGTTGTCACAGAATGAAAAGAAACTCATGTTGAGAGTATAAACAGGAGTTATTATTTTAGCTAGGCAGGAAGATTTTCTTGCTCTATTTAGCAGGGAATAATTTGTTTACAGCACCACATGCACCTGAGAAGTGAGTTGCAGCCCAGCATGCTCATGCTGGCTAAAATTTGGGAAAAGGTAATCTAGAGTAAGGACAAATCTCAAGGATTGAAGCTAATCCTAGGACTATACAGATTTTGTTCAGATTTCAAGGCTTAAAGGACACATGTTCTACTGTCTGGCCAATGTCTAGCCAGGGAGCTTAGCCAGATCCATGACACATGGGTTATGTATACATATGTATATGTGCCTTTAAATGACTGAAGTTGCTCTTTGCATTGGTAAGAAATAGAATTGCCTCCAGACCATGTTTCATAGTGTATTTAATTCTGTGCAGAAAACAGCTGATAATCCAGTTAGACAACAATCTATTTCCCTTCTTCCACAGCGTTTTCTCCACAAGTAATCTGGCTTTTACTGGAAAATCTGCCTGGTCATCTCTTAAAGGCCAAAGACATGAAACAATTCTTTTTTTTTTTTTTTTTTTTTTTTTTTTTTTTTTTTTAACTTTACATCTGCAACACTGTTCAACTGGTGTGAAATTGCTGTATACTCAAGTGCTTGCACTCACTGTCTGTGAGAAGTGGTCTGGCATGGTCCACTGCTATTTAAAAGCACTCAACCATGCCAACATAAGACTGGAAAGGGAGATGGAAGGAAAATTTTACCCTCTAACAACAGAAACATCACACAAATTTGATACATTATCCATTAGATCTTTACAATAAAATCTGGTTGGAATTACCAATGGCTTTGAAAAATGCCGGAAAGAACACTGGTATACACCACAGCCAAGTAATCCACATTTCCCTAAAAATCTAGGTGTCTTGAACTGACCTTCTCAAGGATGTGCATAGAATATTGATTCATCCTATTCCCTCAGCTAATCCTTTAGCAAAATAACCTCAGCTATGGTAAACATTTAAACAAAACAACAATTTAACTTAACCCAACTAAGGGGGAAAAAAAAAAAAAAAAAAAAAAAAAAAAGGCAGCAATAAAGACTTCGATTAGGTGTCACATTTTTTCAAATCACAAAAGTACCAATGCACTCCTCCCAAATGCAGGCAAAAATGTTTGTTGCACTACATTACCTTTCCTTCCTCCCAAGGGTGATATAACAATATACGGTCAGAGTCTACAAAGTACATGCAAACTTTAGAACTCTAAGGAAGAGCATGAAGCTTAAAGAAAATGCTAGCCACATTACTTTGTTAGGAATAATACATATGACAAGTCATATCCACTGCCATCTGTAAGATGAAAATAAACCATTTTTGCCTCCTTAAGTAAATTACCTCATTTTTAGTCGATGATGACCTACTGACCTGGACCCCAACGGCTGAGATTAATTTCACAGAATCACAGAATTTTCTAGGTTGGAAGAGACCTCAAGATCATCGAGTCCAACCTCTGACCTAACACTAACAGTCCCCACTAAACCATATCCCTAAGCTCTACATCTAAACGTCTTTTAAAGACCTCCAGGGATGGTGACTCCACCACTTCCCTGGGCAGCCCGTTCCATGAACTATTTAGGATAGTTCATGCTGCTAGGACCATTTCCTTGTCAGCCTAACAAATGATAAATTAACCAAGCTTCCACCCTCTCTTTCTGAAGTAATTACTCCAGGTCACAACGTTCAAACTTGGCCAACTTCCCTCCTTCCCAAGTTTGGCTGC
Source organism: Nettapus auritus (assembly GCA_011076525.1). Classification (NCBI taxonomy): domain Eukaryota; kingdom Metazoa; phylum Chordata; class Aves; order Anseriformes; family Anatidae; genus Nettapus; species Nettapus auritus. The sequence goes on along the minus strand of CM021766.1, from coordinate 111,661,924 downwards.
AGGCACCTAAAGGCCATAAACTATGTAGCAGAGCACCCCCAATTAGAATAAACCCCTTTCTATCCCATAGCCTAATGAAACTCCACTGGATATGAGAGTTATTTGAGGTGGGATCCATGGCCCTGGGAATCAAGATCAATTCCACAGATATCTCCAAGATGTCAACATCCAGTGTAACAGGAGGATCTCAAGCAGAACATCATGAGGAACAAGGCCAGAGGATCAGCTGCTTTCCAGCTCTCAGCTAAACTGGGGACTTCCAGAAGCAGCCACAGCAGTGCTTATGGAGGGGTCCTGCCAAATGTGTGCCACCTGTGACAACAGTTGACTGGTGCTGGAGGTCCTGGAGGGGAGCTGAAAGACAAAGTGTTGGCTTTTGGATCTAGTACTTCAAGTCCAAACTCAAATACAGACATGTTTTGCTTGCAATCTATATGGTCACATGCAAATGTTGTGTGTGCATGCAAATTCTACAAAGGGTTGTTATTTCTTGAACTCCCTCAATTCCAGCACCATGTTAATTTTTTGGGAAAAAAGAAAAGCAAGATTGGCCCTCTTCCACACATTTATCCAACAAAAATGCTGACAGTAGTGACACAAAAGTGTCATATATATATGGAATAGGGTGTATATAAGGTTTTTATTCCAAACTTTTGAAGTTGTTTTACAGATGACGTTCCATTCATTTGTGGACACCAGTTCAGTATACAACCTGCAGGAAGAAATAGAAGACACAACTCCCAGTCTAGGACTATCCTGAAATTATGGTCTTTTCTATTAGGTACAGCATCCAGTTTTTATAATATCACATGGCTTCAGAAAGGGAATGCACATTCTGTTGTTGCAAATTCTGCCAAGATTACCTTCCCCTGAAGATCAATTTCATAGCCATTGCCATACTACAAAGTAGATACCACCTATCTCATTCCCTAATAAAACAACAGAGGCACTATAAATAAAAGGTATCGAAGCTTTTCAACTTGTGACAATTTAATTGCTGGAATATGAATCTCTCTGCTTTTGTATAAAACTGGTGAATTTGGGGATCCCCATACCCTACACAACTCCTCTGGGGAGAAATAAATAAATAAATACATACATCTGTATTTTATAAAGCACCTGAGCTGTTCTGGACTCTGTCTGACTTCATGCAAGCAAGCAAACACAGCATGGTGCCTATTTCCCAGCAATGTACAACCTAATTAGAGACCAAAAAGTTCTGAAATATAAGGAGAGATACTTGTCAAATCCTATACCAGGGGAATTTCTATCTAGCTCTTCACAAAGGAACATCACTCCTGCACACAATGAAAACAGTGAATTAGGGTCTCTATAAAGTACATGACAAAGAACTGAAATTGTTTGGAAAGCTCGGCATAGCATGCAAAGATATTTGAGTACATCGGAGCCATAGCGCATTTGAGGGTTTGGGGAGCTTCACCTTAAGTAGGCTGAAATTTGGAAGAACCTGGGCTGTGAAGAGCTCAGAAAAACACAGGTGTTTTTTTCAGACTTATTAAATTTCAAGCCTCACCAATGTGTTTGAAGAACTGCCATGGACAGTTTTGATGCAGACATTTCCCATAATTGTCTGTTAGAAAGTGAAGGGAAGTGATAGATAAATAAAATACTTAGCACTGTGGTGAATATTTTTTTTCCTTTTGCTTTGTTTTACAAAGTTATAATTTTATTGTTAGAATTAGTAGCATTAGCATTATTTTAATTAGGCACTGACAGAAGTCAAAAGCTGGCTCCCAGCTGTGTCTGCATGCTCACAGGGACACATTATAACTCCTAACCATGGGGGAGTAGCACGTGTGTGTGCTTAGAAATGAACTGCAATCATTTTGCAGCTTGCTTCCTCAGTCTGACATTCCTGCAATGATATCCAAAACATAGGCTGAGCCTGGCAGGACATGTCAGTGAGATGGATGAAAGCTATCTTGCTTTGGATGAAAAGTCCATGACTGATAGCAGGAGGAGAGTTTAATGTGAACTCTTACACTGAATGCTGATGCCAATTTTAACACTGTTTTTTACTATTTTCTTTGCTATAAAACTTCTCATTTTCTTCATCTTGTAGCTCTTTGGGTACTGTTCCAGTCCTGAGGTTTTTTCTTCTGTGCAGGCATAAACCATTACTGGCTGACTGCAGTCACAGGCTTAATTCTCACTCTTACAACTTCAGAACGAGCTAACAGCCTGAATACCTGATGTTCATGGGGGGTTAGGTCTAAACTGGTTTTCCAACCCTTCAGGCACAAATATTTCTTCCTCTGAGAATGTCCTTCTTGTTGAATGATTTTAATATACTCCTCCAAATATTTAGAATACATTTCTCTCCTTTTTTTTTTTTAATTTCTTTTTCTTTGTTCTTGAACATATAAGCACTTTTATGTGTGTGTGTCAAAAAATACTGCTGTAGAAAGATTGACATACAATCTAGTGAAACTTATCAAATATAGGCTATCTGGCAGTCAATTCCAGCACATAGTGTTCATCTCATGAGCTGTGACTATGGCCCGTACAGTTTTGATTTCTAGATCTCATGTCTGACCCTGTACAGCCGCTGTTTACAGAGCTGTCATATTCAGCCAGAGGGTGCTAATGCAAACCTTCTTACCCAGTAAAGATTATCTTGCAAGAGATTAATCAAGGGAAATAAAACAAGGAATAGACTTGACAAAATGCCTAGATACTGCAAAATTCTATGTTAAAAAAGGCAATAAGGGCATATACAGTACACCTACATAGGCCGGCATATATACATAGGCAGGTGGGTTATTTATATACTTATGTATATATAGATTCATACTACTGTAATTTAAAAAAAAAAAAAAAAAAAAAAAAAAAAAAAAAAAGACTGTAATATTCATGGATTGCATTCAGCAAATAGTATCCATATTCAAGTTACAATCTGTCAATTAGAAACTTGTTCCAATATATTTTGCAGTCAAAAATGCATAAATTTCACTTGCATAACATTTTTATTTTTTTAATAAAATCTTTAAAAGTTTCTTCCTTTACTGAACCTTTTTTATGCAAACCACTTTATAATGGAAAGGTACGGTAAGTATCCTAAGCTAACAATTATAGATGATGACATTCTCTTTCATTATCCAAGATAATAAGCAACTTCCATTCCTTGGAAACAAGCAGATTCTACAGCAAGCCTTCAATAAATAAAAATATGCATAATAGATTCTAAGATCATATAATGTTTCTGTTAATTTCAGGCTTTCGTCTGGATGACAAAGTTGTACCATAGAGTGCAGATTATTTGGAACAGAAAATAAGATATCTTGAAAGTAAAACCTTTAAGTGGATTTTAAAAATACTATTACACTTTCTGAAATGATACTACCTTGCATGTGCTGCCAGAAGATGTGTTGAAATTCACAGTTCTGGGGGTGTGCACTTGTTCCTTTTTAGTGGACTATAAAAGCGTTTCTGACTTAGAGCTAGCTCTCACCTTGGCAGTTGTAGACGTTCCTCTGGCATGGCCTACAAAGGGAAACACAGTTTCTTTAGAAGGCAAATTTACCAGAACACAGAACAAAGGAAAATAAAAAAGAAATAATTTATATATATATATAAAAAAAAAAAAAAAGAGAGAGAGAGAGAGATCCATAAGAAAACTGTTCATAAACATCAGCAGAAATTAAATAGAAAATCATTCACTGGAAAATGATAGATGAAAACAGCTAGCATCAATTATCTTTTTTAACACTCCTACACCATTTACAAACTGTCCTTAAATAGTAGTTTAGTTGGAGTCAAACTGACAATCTAAGAACACCAAGATTGTAGTTCATGTTCTGTTACTGCTCTTAAGACACTAATTATATTTAAGGGGGTACATGTTATACAGATTCTATCTGGTCTATCTCACAGCTCTGGCTAGTGGCTTCATTCAGCCCACTTTTGATGCAAGCCCAAATTCAGCAAAGGATTTACAGATTATTTAAAATAGATGAACAGTAGGCATCTGAAGTACATTTTTAATTTCATTGAAAATAAAGGATGAGGCTGAAGGACTAGGAATGGATTTACCAGATGTCACAGAAGTGTTTCCCTCCACCCTCGGAGCAACTCCACATAAACAGTTAAATATTACCAGATACTTTTTGTATGATTCTAACTGTGCCATCCCCAATCTCTATTGCATAAAGGTACAGCATTACCCCTTAGTACTTTTTTTGGTTTGATATTTGCTATTTTCTCCCCTGTGGTAAAACTGCAGAATGTGTTTCCTCCCTCCAGCTTTGCAACCACTAGTTGGCATACAAAAGTACTGAGACACCAGGTGTGCTTCACAACACATAGTCACCAAAAGGGGGACACATAATCCTGCTCCTTTTCTGCATTTCAGAAGAATATCTATTTAAATGACTGTCCTTTTACATGGATGTACTGGCAGTAGCTGAAGAAACTCTGTCCACTTGCTCCCAATAATACACAGTTGTACACATTGCACAGTTTGGGTTTGGGTCTGCATTAAGCCTGCCTGGTGAATTTTAACATAATTTGTAGCCTTAAATAACAGCAGATGAAAAAAGAAGAGGGGTTGTTTAAGAACCAATGGGCAGTAAGCATATGAAATTTGGAAAAAGTTATCAGATCATACTGGGCGGGGAAATGGATCCAGGAACAGGATCTGCAGAGGGCAAGGCTCTAGTCAAAAATCAGCGAAGACTGTAAAAGCTATCAGACAACACTGCTGCTAGTTCTCACAGAGATAAAAACAGTTATGTTCATTCCACATTTCTCATGGTTGCGCCCTTAAAAATAAGACCTCATGTACCTTTTTTGGAACACATGCTAATTTTTGCAACAGATGTTCCTTTTTTTTTTTTTTTTTTTCCAAATAAATACAAGTCTATAGTGTAATGGAATCTATGGAGAGTTATACAGGCTTCATTATATAACATGTTACCAAAACACAGCAATTGTTTAGGTTTGGTTTTTCACTAGGTGGTTACCTATTATTTGAAGTAAATAAAGAGAGTCTAAAGATCTTTCCTCAAGAAAAGTTACTCCTTCCTGGTTTTCAGATGACGAAGGATGCTAATAATGGAGTTTTAAAACAAAAGATGAAAAGAAAGAAAAAATACACACCTGTTTTATCCAAATTCAAATGTTCTTTGTCACTTTGCTAGAAAAGAAATTGCAGCACTAACAACATATTTCTCTTACTGGCATCATGATGAACCTTCTTTTCAAAGGCAGATGTCTGGGATATGTATTCATTCTGGTAAGCCTCGTGTAAAATGCTCTGATTCTTTAGAGAGGCATTAAACAATTACATAGACCAATTTTTTTTCTGAATTTGAAAAATTAGAAGATAATTTTGGGTTTGTGTCATAACAACCACAAAGTAGGACTAAGTTGTATGTAGGTGAGAGAGTGAAACTTGAAACAGGAAATCTGTTAGTTTGAAGCCATGGTATTTACTAGCCGCTTACACAGCATTCTGCTAGTAAACACCACATCCTTAGCACATGCAAAGTATACAGTGGATTTTAAAACCTAGAGCTCTCACTGACTCTATAGGAAGTGGTTGGCTTTATTATCTTTAAACCATTCAAAATCTTTCAGCTGCTGCAAATGCTATGATCTATTCTTTCTGCACCAGGCAGGGCATTGTCTTCACATCTAGACTAACATATAAAGGGACTAGGGATCAAACTGCACGACTGAAAGCACTGCTAATCATTTATGCATACTGTTTGGAAACAATTCTCAGGTTTCAAAAGTGCCTTTAGAATAAATATAGACCAAGGAAATGTAATAATCAAAAACAACTTAGACATCACCCTCTTCAAAAAGAACAAATTATAATCACGACATGTAATAGCTCCTGAGCAACGTTCACATTCCTGTCAGGGGTTTTGAAAAATTGACAAAATGGGATGTGGATATTAAGTGGTGTTTTTTGTTTTTTCCTTACACCTAAAAGATACACATACATGATAACAGCTTCCTGGCAAGCTGAATTTCACAGTTTTTGTCACTTTTTACAGCCTGTCTTGATTTATAGAAAATGTTATCACCAGTATGCCAAGCTACAGTGCAAGAGGAATTGCTGTCTCTGACCATGCACAATTGACCCAATTCTTCATGTGTGGAGATTAAAAATGAAGCCTCTGGAAAAGCTAATGTCCTCTATCATATCTGGGTTCTGGAAGCTCTGTATCACCTCTAGGTTATGAACCCCAGAAGCAAAATCTTCTTTTCTGGGACTAATTTTTTCCCTTTGGTATCCCCTTATACAAGAATAAGGACATTTCTGGAGACCGTGTTCTTCAACTCTTGCTCTGTGTCCAAGTGAACCCTCCAGCAAACAACCTTGGGAAAGAAAAAATTGAAGGAAATTGCCTCCTCCCTCTCCATAGACCTCCCACACAAGGCTGCCCCTTTGATGAGAGACAGACAACATACCTTTCCCTCTTGTCATAAGTTCATCATACCAGTGAGCTCAGAACTGGCCAGTTCTCCCTCCACTACTTCAAACAGAATAGGAGCAAGGCCACAATTGGTGTGGCCTTCCTTCTCCTACAGGCAAATTTTTGCTTCTGTTTTCAGTTTGATTGATTTTCTAACACCAAAGGCAGGCCTGAGAGGCCAGAACCTCATGATAGGAGCCATACTTGGGGTTAACCTCTACCACTGCCACTGCCTGTGGCTTCTGCTTTTCTGAAATCGATTGCCAGGATAAAGTGAAGAGATGGAGAAAAATGGGAGTATCTTGTACATTTTCTATTCACTGACCTTTTCTTCAAACTGGTTTCTTGCTTGAATAATGGGGAGCAAATATCACCAGTGTTTCTCTCTCTTCAGTGTGATGCCCACTCCCCCAGACCCAGAGGCATTCCCCTCCCATCTCAAGTGGAAATCTGCATTCACCATAGTGGAGGTCACAATAACAATGGATATATTTCTTAGAAGCTGTTTTCAAAGCACAGGGAATGAATGAAATCCCCATCTGTTGCTTTATGTCCTGCTGCTTCAATCCTCTGAATCACTTACAATGAGAAAAGAAACACTGGACACGTGAGAGAGATCCCCCATCTCCATTCTGCCATACTTCTAGGGACACTATATGAAAAGCCACTCAAGCAGAAAAAGGGGGCGGTTGTAGAGCAGCCTCTTTGAGGAGCTCTCAGGTTTGGAAAGGACTTAGTGGTCTGAAGTAGCCTGGGTCTGCTGATCTCCAGGGTATGCTACAGGAAGCATCTTTCTACTTACACTGGTAATGACTCTTGTCTGAAGAAAAAGAATTTGTGCAAGCTTTGTAGCAAGTGAGGGAAAAGCATGGTTGCCTGCTTTAAGTGTTAACGGCAAATTACAATTGTTTTTTTGTTGTTGTTGTTTGTTTGTTTGTTTTTTAATATTTTGTATTGAGGGAACACTTGTGTACCTCCCAACAAGATAAATATATAGGCACAGGCCTGGACTTTCCTCTGATGTAAGTTACTCTTTAGTTGCTGTTTGATGGCATTGTGCAATAGGATCCTATTTCCTTTGTGCAGGTATATCTGCAGCCTTGCCAACTTCTGCAGCCATAATACCTTCAGCTCAGCTTTAGCCTTTAGGCAGTAGCAGCTTTTCTCTCTTTAGCAGGTCTGGGAACAGGTGTCCTTTGTGTTCACTTTGCTTTAGTGTAGAGCCTATGCTCTGGGGAGGGGTGAAGTCAGGGGACGGATGGGAGGGTGATTTAGAACTGAAGTTGTTAAAGGGGAGGCTAGTGTGTCCTCTTGGTCCCAGGTGGGCTTCCTTTTGTTTAGTCTGCCAGAAGAGCAGCACATTTCCTGCTTTACATGCACAAACAAACAAACAAAAAAAAAAAAAAAAAAAAAAAAAAGAAAAGAAAATGAAACCAAAGATGTTGAGAGCTGTGGGCTCTTAGGAAAAAAAAAAATAAAACAGGAACAAACCAACACCCCTCATCCCCAGCTTCCTTCAATGACACAAAGCACCATAAACCAAGTTCTACGTATAATATGTTGCTGATATACAGTGATATATAATATTGCCCATAAAATTAGTCATGTGTTATTGCACAAAGTCATGTGTTCAATAAGAGCCGCCTATTTAGCAAGCTTAATCAAGAACATTAAATATGAAAATAAGGAAAAAACATTTAACATTGTTGAAAAGTAATTAAAAATATATTTCACCATATGCTTCTCTGCCATTACTTCATTTCAGCAAAACAAATGCCTGGAGCATTTATTATCCCCCATCATTTTTTAAAGAGGCCTAATGTTTCCACTTGGCACAGGAGACATGCAGATAAAATGAATCAGCCCTGAAATGAATTGTGTGAAATGCATTTGTCTGAATTCAAACAGCTTCCCTGTAGTCAATAAATGTTCAAGTACTTCCGATCTCTCAGAATGTGTATCTCTGAAAATAACTATTTTTGGTTGGTTATAACACTGTGCATAATCTTTGACAAAGGCTAAAATGCCATTAGCTTTATTAGTGTTCTGCTGTAGTCAGTGTTACGAAGTTCTTGTTACTAATGCAGCCCCCAAATAGCACTGGTATTAAGAAAGCAAAACAAAAGAAAAATAAATAAATAAATAAATAAATAAATAAATAAAATACAACACATACATCAAAAAGCTTTCAGAGCACAGTTAAACTCATGAGACTAAGTTCATCCATGGTGCAATTACACTCTTTTCTGTGCCGTGATGCCAGGAATAAATTTGACCATGGGCTTTAAAGGATGGATTTAAAGTGATTTTATTTTAATTCATGGTAGATAGAAGAAGGTATCTTCTTTCATAAATGATGATACAAAGAACAGTTATTCACAGGGCTGCATTCTGAGATTTAAAAAAAAAAAAAAAAAAAAAAAAAAAAAAAAAAAAAAGATGTATCAGCTGGTCAGTTAATGCTAGGCGAAAGTGATATTATTTTTTGGAAGAACAATTGTTTAATATAAAGGCAACCTCACAGAAGAGCAGTGACATTGTTTGTGTCAAGTGCTAGGAACACCCGTGATTAATGAAAATCATATATAAACACAGCTGGATAAAGATATTCATGTTGTGTAGTTGATACAGTAGTTTATGCATTACTGGCATTTAAAAGTGTGCTGTTTTTCTTTGTCTTTACACAGTCTCCTTCTGAACATGTGAAACTTGACCCTCCAGCCTGCATAACAAAGCTCTGCCATGCAAGACAGCTCACTGGCACTGACCTGGCACATAGCTGTGAGATGAGTGACCTGAGACAGAAATCAATCGCAGCACATTCTTCCTGGATGAACACAGGCGAGGAATGTGTTGGAAGTGATGCGAGAAAGCCTTATGATGTTCTGCAACAGCCAGAAATATTCCCTGCTCTTTCTGGGAGCAAAGGAGAGAGACAGAGGAGGCTGAGGAGGAAAGATGATATCAGGATAGTCCAAAAGATCTGGCTTTTCATATAACTACATGGAAGGAGGCATGAGGGGAAACATGGCAGAATCAGGGCAATGGATGTGGAATTTGGCTCTCTGGGTAGACTCAGCAGGAGCAAGCTTTCCCACAGCAGCACAAAGCCCACAGAATGCTTTTCCTAACAAATAATATGTTCCTCCTTCTCCCTGTTTCTGCCCCATATTATTATTTCAGTTATAACACCACATTCTGATCCCCTTAAAACAAAACAAAACAAAACAAAAATACAAAAGTGCAGCACTGGCTTCAACTGGTATTTACAAATGGAAAAGCTGGATTTGAATTTTTCAGCTGTAAACCATAATTCTACTTGGTAGCCTGGAAACCTTGGAAACTAAGTCATTATCATTCACTGCTGACCACCACTAAACTAATTGTGGCTGACAATGACAGACCAAGAAAAACGCCTAAATATTGAGATTCAGAGTAAAACCATGAGAGCTAGCAGAACTCTGTGATTTTCAGCAGACACAATTTGGTTACAGTTGCAAAATATAAAAACTGGCTGTGCTGTTCAACCTTGACAGATGTATTCCTTCACCTCTGGAAGGCTTTTTTTTAGCAATGTTTTGTCATGCAAGAGGACAGCACTGATGCAGAGAGTTGAGGTGGTGAAGCTGGAGAATGTACCAGATTTGTATCTTTACCAATGGGACCAAGGGCGTATGCTGATCAATGAATTCCATCAATAAAATAATGTATTTTGAGCACAAGCATTTTTTACCCTTTTAGAAAGAAAATAATCCAGGTTTGAATGAGCTTCTTTAATACTGTCAATTCATGATTTGATCTGCTGTTAAGAGTTTTGCTAGTTAAAAGCTGAATGGAAGTATGAAAAGAAGTCACATTAAAAAAAAATAACAAAACAAAACAAAAAAAAACCATGCAGGCACAGATCCCCAAGGAATAGATTATAGATTTTACTTTATATTGAAAGAGGAATTGTTTTTTTTCTAATGTAAACTGCATTTCTACAAAAGAAAGCTGTTGGTATGGCTGGATATAGCTATACTGACAGATCATTTTAAGTGCAGGCCAGCCCTGTACAACAAATGAAGTGTTTAAGTACAGAACCTAAGAAGTTTACCTATGTCTGTAAACTGATGAGAGATCCCCATTTAAGAGATGCTGTAGGAGTCTAGACTACTACAACTTTAATTACTGCTGTAAATGAATATTTTACTAATTCAGTTAGCTTAAAAAAATCCTCCATAATTTTATTATTACTTAAACCATCTATAATCTTCTAAAGATTCAGCACGGTGGATTTGTGGTATCAAGCTAAAAGCAGAGGGAGGAGAAGTGTCAGCAATGCTTGCCATGGCCACTCCCCAGATCAGCTATATATGACCATCAGAGATATCTTTTATATACCAAGCTGGTATACATGTTCCAGGGGCCTTTCAGCCTCCAGACCCCTACTATAAATTATACAAAACAGCATCTGAATATCTATTCCATTGTTACATGCATATTATATATATTAATGTAGATATGTTTTAATTAGTGAGTGTTTTTAGCTACTCAGAATGACTGAAGCTCACTTTTTCTTTTTTTTTTTTTTTTTTTTTTTTTTTCAGCAAGGATGTTTGTTGAAGAAGTATAAATTAGCTCCATTTTGAGCTCAGAAGTAGTGCTGTCCTGATTCAAAAAAGTGAATTTCTGCCAGAAGGAGAAGGAATAAATAAGTGTCATCTCCTGATGAACATAAAAGCAGAGGAGGAAACACATATGTGATTTGAAAACAGGATTACTCATAGATTCAAAAGTAATAAATCCAATTACCTTGCTTGATTCATCAATAAATGGGAAGACAGTATTTGTTTTATTATCAAATTAAGTTATTCTTTGAAAGTAATCCACTTAAAATAATTGTTTCCTAGCATCACGCAAAAGTAATCAGTAAAAAGGAACATAAACTGTCTTTCTACTGCTTTCTGAATAAGGTTTTTCACATTTTCCGAGCACCAGATTATCCCATTATGAACAGCAGCAAAGAAATCCAAGGAATTCAGATAATTAATTGCTTCTTTTATAGTATCTCTTACTCCAACAACCTAGCAGTGTGGTTTAAAAGCAAGAAGTATCACACCTGATACTCAGACTAAAACGGTCTTTCAGAAATCCTACAAGTCAGCTACTGTTGAACTTTCTATCCTCAGTGAAGTAACGTGGGTCAAACATTTGATTGTCAGTGTTGAAGTACTCTCAGATGCAGTACTCTCTGAGTTCTGCTCACAGGATATTACAAAAAAATTTACAAAAAAATCTTTTGTTTACAAAAAAAAAAAAATATATTGGCAATGCTGGTTCACCAATTTAAATATAAAATAAAATAAAATAAAATAAAATAAAATAAAATAAAATAAATAAAATAAAATAAAATAAATAAAATTAAATTAAATAAATAAACACCCCTATCTCAGGAGTCATAGCTTAAGTTAAGGCCCAGGGAATTAAAAACAAACAAACAAACAAACAAACAAACTACAACAAGTAATCCACTATGGCTGTAATGTGTTACTACAATTTTATGACTTGCCTGAGTGGAACTTGCAAATGTAATATATGTAGCAAAATAGGGAGTAAAATGCTTACAGTCTGATCTTTACCTTTTTTTAATCTTCTTTCTGCAAGGCAGCTATACCCAGCACTGTCTTTGAACTCAAAAACAGTAAGGTATCTAGAAAGCTGTCTCATATTCATAGTTTGGTATGCAAAAGAATTAAACACCCCTCTAGTTTCTGAAAGGAGATCATCAATCAGACCAATGCAGACAAGGCTTTTATTTGCCATCAAAGGTCTGATTCATCTCATGCAAAGTGAGATCCAATAAATGGAATAGAGAGATTATCTGGCAGCAAGCAGAAGTTTTTGTGTTTGCTCTGTTCTAGCAAGGCTGAGAAGGTTTTCATCCATCTGCATGGGGAGCCTTGGTTGCCTTCCTTGGGGAAGAGGTGAACTGCAATTGCATTCCATTGCAATGCCAAACATGACAGAATAGAGTTTAAGACAAAGCTGTGACTCACTGATGATAGATTAAATTTTAAAAGACAAGTTTTTTTAACTTTGTAGGAGTGCCAGGCTGAAGTAGCCTTCTAATAATGAAAAAGTTAAACAAATGATCAATTTTAAGCTTGAATTTGGACAGTTTTTAAAATGCATTCCATGATGTCATGGACCATGAAAAGCACCATCATATGGTGACCTGGTACAATGACTCAGAAACCCCTTTTTTTACCTTTATCCATTGTTTATAAAATGTTAGGAGCTGCAGTATAGTATATGCAGACCATAGTTTTCTAATGGGAGTTGTCACTAACCCTTTGGATATTCAGGCTGTTCAGTTTCATACTATCACATATATGCAAGCTAAGATCTAGCTTAATAATGGACAAGCTAAAGAACTGTTTGGAGTTCTGTTATTACAACATAACAATCTATTTCTGGGTGTCATTAATACTAATGTAGAAGTTGTATATACTTATATAGGACCATACTTTTAGCTGATAGAGACCCATCTGAAGGCATGTTTTCTTGACTACAGTTGAAATCAAAATACAATACCTAACAATACTAATGTAACTGCATGTAGAGAAGTGATAACTATGTACATAAATACAAATGTATACATCATCTTCAACTTGTAGAATATGGCATTCTATTGGCTTGAGAGGTGGGCCTGTGTGAACCTTGTGATGTTCAACAAGACCAAATGCAAGGTCCCGCATCAGTCCTAAGCACAGATACAGGCTGGGCAGAGAATGGATTGAAAGAAGCCCTGAGGAGAAGAACCTGTGGGGTTGGTTGATAAGAAACTCAACGTGAGCCCACAACGTGCAATTGCAGCCCAGAAGGCCAACCGTATCCTGGGCTGCATCAAAAGAAGCGTGGCCAGCAGGTTGAGGAAGGTGATTATCCCCCTCTTCTCAGCTCTCATGAGACCCCACCTGGAGTGCTGCATTCAGCTCTGGGGCCCGCAGCACAACAACATGGACCTATTAGAACGAGGCCAGAGGAGGGTCATGAAAAAGATAAAAGGGCTGGAGCACCTCACCTATGAAGACAGGCTGAGGGATATGGGCTTGTTGAGCCTGGAGAAGAGAAGGCTCCGGGGAGACCTAACAGTGGCCTTCCAGTACCTGAAGGGGACCTACAGAAAGGCTGGGTAGGGACTCTGTCAGGAGATGTAGTGGTAGGACAAGGGGGAATGTTTTTAAAATAAAAAATGGTACAGTAAAGTTAGATATTAGGAAGAAATTCTTTACTATGAGGATAGTGGGGCACTGGCACAGGTTGCCCAGAGAAGCTGTGGATACCCCATGCCTGGAAGTGTTCAAGGCCAAGCTGGATGGGGCTGCTGGTAAACTGGTCTGGTGGGAGGTGTCCCTTCCCATGTCAAGGGCACTGGAATTAAATGAGCTTTAAGATCCCTTCCAACTCAAAACATTCTATGATATTTTTTTTTTCTTACAATATGCATATTAATTTTTAAACTTTCATTATCCAAATATTTTTGCATAATCCGGAGAAATTTTTTTATTAACTTTGAGCAGATTATGAAACTGTGCATTTCTAATATATACAAAAAAAAAAAAAAAAACTTTCATGTTTTACAATTTTAAAAATATACATAATATTTATAATTATTATTATAAAAATGCTGAATTGAAAATACTCAGAAAATACTCATGTTAACACAGTGACTAGAATTGCCATTATAAACCTTATATAAAATTATTGCTGCACATTCTGCTTCTGAGATAGTTTAATTCAACAGTTTCATTTAATGATACATTCTCAAAAGAAATTGCTGTACTTGAAATTTTAGGGAACCTGAATTCAGTGAAGAACAGTTTAGATAATAATAACTGATGATGCATCAGAACAAAAATCTTAGGATAGTCAAAAGGAGAGAAAAATAATGATTAAGATAAATGAACAAAGAACAAAATTAATAGATGTCAATTAAGTCAAATGCCTTTAGGCTCCTGTGAAATCTTAAGCATAGCACTACAGGCTAATTTCGGGGAGAAAAATCAGAGAAGACATTCTGCAGTGATTCTAAATAAAGTATACTATGAGCACAAGGATTAACTTCAGTGCACTACATGAAAATAAATAAATAAATAAATAAATAAATCTATTTTTGTCATCAGGATTCTCTGAATGCATATTTTTCAGTTCCACTCTAACCACATTTGGGATGTTTTCTCTCCTTTTCAGCACACTTATATAAGATTTTTCACTAAGAATTCATTTGAACAGCAGAACAAAAGCACCTCTGGTGTATCTACACAAGACTGTTGGACTGGGATGTGCATTTTCCCTTGTAAAATTCTGAAATCTAAAATCCACCACTGTTTTATAATATGAAGCCTACATCTCTTTCTCTTAAGTGGTGCTGTGGACAGAATTCAATGCTGAGGAGACTGGTAATAGCAGACCACAAAACTGAAGAGTGAGGACTCAGCTCCCATAGCATTTGAGGGCTCCAGGTGGCTGCATCTCTGCTAAGCAAGCCAGAAGATCGTTGTAGTTCCTAGTTGTAGTGGGTTTACGTGGCAAGGTTTTGGTAGCAGGGGGCCATAGGGGTGGTTTCTGTGAGAAGGATCTAGAAGCTGCCCTATGTTTGGTAAGGGCCCCACTGCTGACCAGAACTGAGCCAATAAGTGATGTTGTTTTGCGCCTCTGTGAAAGCATATTTAAGACAGGGAAAAAAATGCTGACCACATAGCAGCTGGGAGAGTGAGAAGAGTGAGGAACAGCCTTCCAGGCACCAAGGTCAGTGCAGAAGGAGGGGGAGAGGTGCTCCAGGTGCCAGTGCAGAAATCCCCTGTGGCCTGTGGTGAGGACCATGGTGAAGCAGGCTGTCCCCCTGCAGCCCATGGAGTACCACGGTAGAGCAGGGTTCCACACTGCAGCCCATGGAGGAGACCACGGTGGAGCAGGTGGACCTGCACCGACGGAGACTGCGGCCTGTGGAAGACCCCTGCCGGAGCAGATTCCAGGCCGGACCTGTAGGCCGTGGAGAGGAGACCACGCAGGAGCAGGTGACCCGGCAGGAGCTGCTGCCCGTGGGGGACCCAGGTTGGAGCAGTTTGCTCCAAAGGGATGGACCCCGTGGTACGGACCCATATCTGGAGCAGTTCTTGAAGAGCTGCTGCCTGTGGACAGCCCACACCGGATCAGTTCGGCAATGACTGCATCCCGTGGATGGGACCCCACAGCACAGGGGACGAGAGTGACCGAGAAGGAGCGGCAGAGAAGAAGTGCTGTAGACTGACCATAACCCCCATTCCCCATTCCCCTGCACCGCTCAGGGGGAGGAGGTACAGGTCCCTGCTCGACATCGCAGGCGATGCCCTCCCCTTCCGGCCCCACCTTCCCAGGTGCCCTTACACAACAGATTTGAGGCCCTGGAGCTTGAGAGACCGGTGGGTGAGGAAGAGGTAGCAAGAGTACCCAGGAGGATGCCTAAGGTGAGGAGGTCGACTCCACGCCTCAGGACTGCCTCCACCAAGAAAGACAGAAGGGTTATTGTTGTGGGAGACTCTCTCCTCAGGGGAACAGAGGGCCCTATTTGTCGGCCAGACCCTATCCATAGGGAAGTCTGCTGCCTCCCTGGGGCCAGGGTCAGGGACGTTGCCAGGAAGCTTCCCAGCCTGGTTCACCCCTCTGACTATTATCCTCTTTTGATAGTCCAGGCAGGTAGTGATGACATTGAAGAGAGAAGCCTAAGGGCTATCAAACGAGACTTTAGGGGACTGGGATGGTTAGTGGATGGAGAGGGAGTGCAGGTGGTGTTTTCGTCCATCCCTACGGTGGCAGGGAGGGGTACAGAGAGGACACGGAAAGCCCACCTGTTAAACACGTGGCTCAGGGGCTGGTGCCAATACAGAAATCTTGTTTTTTTCGACCATGGGGCACTTTACTCGACACCCGGCCTGATGGCCGCAGACGGGTCCCTATCTTTTAGGGGAAAATGGATCCTGGGCCAGGAGCTGGCAGGGCTCATTGAGAGGGTTTTAAACTAGGTAAGAAGGGGGATGGGGCTGAAGCAAGGATTGTTGGAGTTGTGCCAGGGGGAACAATAGCAAGGCTGGGGGATAAGGCAATGGCCCAGCTGAAGTGCATCTACACCAATGCAAGCAGCATGGGTAACAAACAGGAGGAGCTGGAAGCCATCGTGCAGAACGCAGGCTAAGACTTGGTTGCCATCACGGAGACGTTGTGGGACCACTCTCATGACTGGAGTGCTGCAATGACTGGCTATAAACTCTTCAGAAGGGACAGGCAGCACAGAAGGGGTGGTGGTGTGGCTCTCTATATTAGAGAGTCTTTCGATGTTGTAGAACTCGAGGCTGGGAATGACAAGGTCAAGTCCCTTTGGGTTAGGATCGGCGGGGCCAACAAGGCTAGCGTCCTGGTCGGGGTCTGTTATAGACCGCCAAACCAGGATGAGGAGACGGATGAGGAGTTCTACACGCAGCTGACAGAAGTTGCGAAATCTTCAGCGCTTGTTCTCGTGGAGGACTTCAACTTCCCTGACATATCCTGGAAGCACAACACAGCCCAGAGAAAGCAGTCTAGGAGGTTTCTGGAGAGCATGGAAGACAGCTTCCTGACGCAGCTGGTTAGTGAGCCTACCAGGGGTGGCGCCCCGCTAGACCTTCTGTTCACTAACAGAGAAGGACTGGTGGAGGATGTGATTGTCGGGGGCTGTCTTGGGCAGAGTGACCATGAAATGGTGGAGTTCTCTATTCTTGGCGAGGCCAGGAAGGGGACCAATAAAACCGCTGTATTGGACTTCCGGAGGGCTGACTTTGTGCTGCTGAGGACACTGGTTGGTAGAGTCCCTTGGGAGGCGGTTCTGAAGGGCAGAGGAGTCCAGGAAGGCTGGGCGCTCTTCAAGAGGGAAATCTTAATGGCGCAGGAACGGTCTGTCCCCACGTGCCCAAAGACGAGCTGGCGGGGAAGAAGACCAGCCTGGCTGAACAGAGAATTGTGGCTTGAGCTTAGGAGAAAAAAGAGGGTTCATAATCTTTGGAAAAGTGGGCAGGCCACTAAGGAGGACTATAAGGATGTTGCGAAGCTGTGCAGGGACAAAATTAGAAAAGCCAAAGCTCACCTGGAGCTCAATCTGGCTACTGCCGTTAAAGATAAGAGAAAATGTTTTTATAAATACATCAACACAAAAAGGAGGACTAAGGAGAATCTCCATCCTTTACTGGATGCGGGGGGAAACTTAGTTACAAGAGATGAAGAAAAGGTGGAGGTGCTTAATGCCTTCTTCGCCTCAGTCTTTAGCGGCAATACCGGTTGTTTTCTGGATACCCAGTTCCCTGAACTGGTGGAAGGGGATGGGGAGCAGGATGTGGCCCTCACTATACATGAAGAAATGGTTGGTTACCTGGTACGGCACTTGGATGTGCACAAGTCGATGGGGCTGGATGGGATCCACCCGAGGGTACTGAGAGAACTGGCAGAGGAGCTGGCCAAGCAGCTTACCATCATTTATCAGCAGTCCTGGCTATCGGGGGAGATCCCAGTTGACTGGCGGCTAGCAAACATGACGCCCATTTACAAGAAGGGCCGGAGGACTGACCCGGGAAACTACAGGCCTGTCAGTTTGACCTCAGTGCCAGGGAAGCTCATGGAGCAGATTATCTTGAGAATCATCATGCAGCACTTGCAGGGCAAGCAGGCAATCAGGCCCAGTCAGCATGGGTTTATGAAGGGCAGGTCCTGCTTGACGAACCTGATCTCCTTCTATGACAAGGTGACGCGCTGGGTGGACGAGGGAAAGGCTGTGGATGTGGTCTACCTTGACTTCAGCAAGGCTTTTGACACCGTTTCCCACAGCATTCTCCTCAAGAAACTGGCTGCTCTTGGCTTGGACTGGCTCACGCTTCGTTCGGTTAGAAACTGGCTGGATAGCCGGGTGCAAAGAGTCATGGTAAATGGAGTCAAATCCAGTTGGAGGCCGGTCACTAGTGGCGTTCCCCAGGGCTCGGTGCTGGGGCCGGTCCTCCTTAATATCTTCATCGATGATCTGGACAAGAGCATTGAGTGCACCCTCAGTAAGTTTGCAGGTGACACCAAGTTAGGTGCGTGTGTCGATCTGCTCAAGGGTAGGAAGACTCTGCAGGAGGATCTGGATAGGCTGGACCGATGGGCTGAGGTCAACTGCATGAAGTTCAACAAGGCCAAGTGCCGGGTCCTCCACCTGGGGCGCAATAACCCCAAGCAGAGCTACAGGCTGGGAGATGAGTGGTTGGAGAGCTGCCAGGCAGAGAAGGACCTGGGAGTGATGGTTGATAGTCGGCTGAATATGAGCCAGCAGTGTGCTCAGGCGGCCAAGAAGGCCAACAGCATCCTGGCCTGTATAAGAAACAGTGTGACCAGCAGGGCTAGGGAGGTGATCGTCCCCCTGTACTCGGCTCTGGTGAGGCCGCACCTCGAGTACTGTGTTCAGTTTTGGGCCCCTCACTACAAGAAGGACATGGAGGTGCTTGAGTGAGTCCAGAGAAGGGTGACGAAGCTGGTGAGGGGCCTGGAGAACAAGTCCTAGGAGGAGCAGCTGAGGGAGCTGGGATTGTTCAGCCTGGAGAAAAGGAGGCTCAGGGGTGACCTTATCGCTCTCTACAGGTACCTCAAAGGAGGCTGTAGCGAGGTGGCGGTTGGTCTGTTCTCCCACGTGCCTGGTGACAGGACGAGGGGGAATGGGCTTAAGTTGCGCCAAGGGAGTTTTAGGTTGGATCTTAGGAAGAACTTCTTTACCGAAAGGGTTGTTAGACATTGGAATGGGCTGCCCAGGGAAGTGGTGGAGTCCCCATCCCTGGAGGTCTTTAAAAGACGTTTAGATGTAGAGCTTAGGGATATGGTTTAGTGGGGACTGTTAGTGTTAGGTCAGAGGTTGGACTCGATGATCTTGAGGTCTCTTCCAACCTAGAAATTCTGTGATTCTGTGATTCTGTGAGGTGGAAGAGAGTGGATGGGGGGAAGGGTGCTTTGGGTTTCTTTCCTTTGTTTCTCACTTGTCTAGCTTGTTAGTAATAGACAATAAATCTTACTGTCTCCCTATGCTGAGTCTGTTTTGCCCATCACGATAATTACTGCACGATCTCCTCGTCCTTAGCTCAACCCTTGAGCCCCTTTCATCGTATTTTCTCCCTGTTCCTCTTTGAGGAGGGGGAGTGAGAGAGCGGTTGTGGTGGCACTTGGCCGCCCACCCAAGTAAAGCCATCACACTAGTTCTCTTTGGGTGCCTCACCTGCATGTGAACTCCAAAGTAGGGAAGAACCTGGCTGTTCCATCCCTTTCCTAACTGTCTCCAAAAAGGAACATGTGTCTGTGACTGAGGTGGATACCACTGCATGTTTCAACTGTTGTCCAGAGAGGGAAACCAAGGGACCAGAATCCAAATGCAGAGCCTCTGTGGCTGGGCAGACTTTGAAACATAATCAGAAGTGCTTTGAGCAGAAAATTCTAACCCTTCTCCAACTGTTTTTTTTTAATAATTTTGAATCTCCTAAAAAGGTTATTAGCACCTGGATCCCATTCTTTGGGTTTCTACTAAGTCACTCTTACTACACAAGCTCTTACAGCATATACACAACCAAACCCAAACAAGGGGTGTCTTCTTAAGAGGTGCTTGGACTTCTTCAGTTCTAGTGTGTCATTTCACAGAACTGGGCAGAACAGAGCAGCAAATAAATAAAATATCAGTTTGATGTTTAAAAAGAGAGAAATTATCAAAGCAGACTCAAAATATGTAAGCATATTTGTTGAATAGCAGCTTAAGAAACACTGGGTGATACAGATAGTAATGAGCCTTAGTCCCAACGTTCAAGTTCTGGGCTCATTCATCAGTTCAGACTTCATTCATCATTTTTGACTTTGTGGGAGAGATGAAAAATCTCCTGCCCTCACTCCATCTGAACACGGCCCCCCACAAGGGTAAAACTCAAGCCCAGAAGACATCAGAAACACTTAGAACCTCAGTGTTCTAAGAAACCTTAGAAACCAACGTGGCAGCTGTCTTTTACACTCAATCTTTCCTCAGTAACTCACACAGAGCACTTTATTTTTTTCCACCAGTGTGGTGAAAGCAGATAGTCACAGAGATCCCTTTCTGTCTATGACTAACAGCTGTAGGTGTACAAATGTTGGGCTTCATTTGGTAGAGTGCAGTCATTGTATTCTCTATGTTAAAAGGCAGCGAGCTCGGTTTTGATGTACTGTTGTTAAGTGGCATAGCTCCGTTTGCACTTCTTGAAGGTCTGGACTGGTGTCTCTGTCTTGGTTTGTCCTTTTGCTAGCTGAGCTCAGTGAACTTAAGTTCATACTGAGAGAACAGACTTTGAAGTTATCAGAGGCAGGTGTCAATGTTATCATCAATAGCACTTTTGACACATGCCTTCAACTCACATTCTAACTGCATTTTTGCCAATACCCAATCCTTTAACTTCCTCTGACTTAGCATAATTGAATTACAGGAATTTCAAAGAGCTCTTTGAACCAAGGTACAATTAACATTATTTCAAAGGACATTCCCACCCAGCAGTTACCCCAGGTAAACTTCCGTTCTGATGGAAAACTCTGCTTGAATGTAAATCAGCTTCTTCACTTCTGGAAGCTGTTTCCAGTCTCCTCTCAATACACTTCCACACCAAAATCTGTCTTCAAGTATTTGCATGTTATAAGGTACATTTTCAGTTAGAAAAAAAAAAATAAACAGAAAATTATGTTAAAGATACAGTTGTTTAACAGAAGATGAGTCTCTGCCTGTAGATTTGCTCAAGTGAGCAAAAGCTATTAATGCTGCATATCCTACGTGAAAGATAGCAGTGGTCTTCCACCTCTAATTTAATTTTTAAGGTGTCCCCGGAAATCCCGACTGCAAACTTACATTCTGAATGGCATGTGTAGGTAGACAAAGAACAGTCTTTGTCTTTGGAGCAAAGACTGAATGATCCTATCATCTGTCCACTGATGGGTAAAGAGGGAACTTCAGTCTCCACAGCTGTCATTTCAGCACCTTTATATAGCACTAAAATACACTTAGAAATATCCTAGTGTCTTAATCTCTACACAGTGTCAATTAGGATATCATCCAGCATTAGCTAATCATGCACATCCTCTTCACTTCCCTAAGCCAGTAACTGCTGCATGAATGGGAGAAGATAAGGAGTGTGTTTTTAAAAGATTTTAAATGACAATGTTTAATTTCATCATTATTTTTAGCGAAAAAGCCTTTATAAGCCTTTTAAATAACAATCTATGGCCATGTGGAAATGTCTTGGCTGGCAGTTATAGGTGAAGATACTGTTTTATAAGATGCTTTGAAATGTCATAAGAAATTCTCTTTCCTTTGCATCTAATCATGCTACAATTGCCAGTGTTTGCTGCACCCAAACCATGCAATTTCCAGGAGCAGCCCAATTGTGTGCCATGAACATTTATGAGTTATACTTCACATAGTATTTATTAGAATTTTGATAGAAAATGAGGAGCTTTCATTGTGCAATCATCTCTCATTTTTGTAAACACATGCAAAAGGACTTGCCTCCACTTTTTTCTTGGATTATCAAGGATTAAATTAATGATTTCTGTTGCAAACACTATCCTCCAAAAAAGGAAAGAGAGAAGGAGAGGAGCATTTTGGTAATACTTAAACAAGAAAATCATTTCTAATAATAAGCAGATGCCACAAATGATCATTAGCACAGCTGACCACTTCAGTTCATGTTGGGTTTATTCTGAGCCAAATGTTCATTTTTCAGATCTCTTTGCATTGGAGATATCATAAACTGCACCTCTTTTCTGAAATATCTCATGCTACAACTGAAATACAGTCTCCTTCGTCTCAGGATTTTTTTTATCAATAAAACATTGTTTACAGGTGACATCATATAACCACTTTTGACTCCCTCAAAATACCACTTAACTGTCAAGCCAGGGCCACTCATTCCTGGGACTGCAAGGGAAGATGAATTCTATTAGATGAGCCATTTTAAAGTATAGCACCTGGAATAAGAAATCTCAGATTCTACCTGCTGTTTTTAGTGGTTTTCACTACATATTTTGATATATCTTGTTCAAGTTCAGCACAGGAACAAAATACTTGCGTAGTTCACTCTACATATGGAGAATACATGGTAGAGGAGATCTAAATCTGTGTACTTGAACTAATTATTTCCAAATGGAGTCTAAGAAAGATTTAATTAGGTTGTATTAATAATTTCACCAAATCTTCGTGATCATTATGATCATGCTTTGAGAAAAGATCACAAACCTGAAAGACAGCTGCCCTCGAAATACAGAAAAATGAACAAAGCAGAACAAGCTTAAGTTCCCAGAAATTTCACCCCTTGCTATGTTAGTCCAGACTGTGTCTGGAGTGAGGAGATAAAAAGCACTGGCTTCACAGTGCTCCAAAATTGAAGCAGAGCAGGGGTGAATCAGGCCATTAAATTTGTAATCAAATCTGTTGATTGTCCAGAGTGCTTTTAGATTTGTTCTATTTTGAAATAACTAGAGTTTTACTTGAAAAGAGGATATATATCACAAACAGTTTAGCAGCCCTGAAGAGTTTTTTAAAAAAGATGAATTCTCAGGTTGTCAGACTTGACAATTCCATATAAATTTATATTGAAATTAATCAATTTCAAAGTTCATAGGATCTGCAGAACAGTCCTGGGAGCAGTCTTCAACTGCTGAGAATCTCTTTACCACTGAGATTAAGGTGTTTTACCTTGTTGCGTTGTTTTTATTTTTTTTAATTTATTTTTTCTTTGCACTGCCAAGACACACCTACTGGTGCTTCTTTCTTCCTTCCCAGAAAAAGATGAGGAAAAAAAAAAAAAAGCTTTTCTCAAAATATATTTAGCCAGTAGGTTCAAATTTTCCAACAAGAGAATATATATATTGTTCATGCAAAAATGTGTGTTCATTTACATTTGCTTATTTCTATACACCCTTCTTTGTCAGACAGATATTTAAAATATCATTTACACATTGATAAGTTTATATATATTTAGAAGTTACTCTTCTCTTTGCATACTTAGTACACATTGGCATAATTGCCCAAATAAAAAGTAACAGTGAAATTAGCAGGTTCTTGTTGTGATAACCCTAAATGCTTTAGTCATTTGATGATTAACCTTTCAAGCAGAGACAGAGAGTATTATGTATTTCCCCACAGCTATCTAGTTATTTGTCTTGTGTACATTATGAGTCTAAGAAAATGTATACGTCTTTTGCTCTCTAAACAAAGGCAAAAAGACAAAAAGTCATATTCAGTCACTGTCAAGAACATTCTTTTAAATTGCTGATGGCTTTTATCTCGCCACAGTGCAATGCCCAGTCTGTGGTCTTGCAGCTGCACTTTACTGCAGATCAAATCTACATTGGTCTCTTCCCCTTCTCAAGCAGACCAGATTCAGGAGCAGAACGCACCAGTTATCAGCTGAGGGGTGACAACGGTGCTGCAGGAGGAGACAGATTTCTCCCTGACAAGGCAGAAGAAAAATCTTTTCCTGACTTGCTGTCTTGTGATTGAAATGACACATTGGTACATCTTTTTCTCTTACATGATTCTTACAATCACAGCTCATTATCCTTGACCTGTCCTTAGCACTGTACATTCTGCCTAAAATAAAGGCTGAATAGTCTTTTTGACTGCTCTGTTCCCATGGAAAACTTGTTTGTTTTGTCAGAAGCCATATATTTTAGAAGAGTATCTACCTTGACAACTCCAAGAGACCTTGACTGCATCAGGCAAGAGTTCTACTCTTTTAATAGAAATATCTTCCCTTGACGAGGAGTAAATATATCACCCCAAACTGCCTCTGTCCTTTTCCTCTGTTTGACATACAGAAGAGATGCAAGCAGAGTGTGTGGCTCTCTGGCCATAGAGAAAAAAGTAATTCTATCCTTAATAAGAAAACAGGCAATTCTGGATGGAATTCAGCCTCCAGAATACAAAGACAGGAATTAAAGACCATCCTGATTTTAGTGTCATATACTATGATCTTCCCAGTTTAGAAAATGCCACATTCTTTTGAAGTGCCCACAGAAACATCTGTATGTTTTTGTGACCAGCCACATTAGATGTTAACCATTTAGTGCCCTGGAGCAGGATTATTCACCAGAGCCTGTAATCTGTTTTACCAAAATCTTGCAAATGAAGCAGGGTAAGTTTTCAAAAGCCATCTATCCAAAATTTCGTAAACACAGATAATGTATTTCTTCCTGGCCATGGTCTGCCTTAAGACAGCAGCACAATGGTAGTCTTGCCAATGCTGCTGAGTACAGTTAATGGTCTTTTTGTCTAAATTACAGTTGGTCCCTCTAAAAGCTTGTTTCCTGCCAAGTGTGGTTTCACAAAACGCTGAGTCAGAGGAGCTGGAAAGAGAGAACAACAGCAGCAACAGCAGCTGGCAGCAGAGCCATGGAATTAATAGCACTTTTAAAGGTAAGGAGAGGAAACAAGAATGTTTTGGGGCAAAAGGAAAAAAGCTAGAATGCAAATAAACTGGAAGACACAGTAAGCTGCAGCATATCATTTCCCAAAAGGGAATATCATAATATAGTGTTTTGATTACATATAGAGTAATGCCTTAATATTTAGGATTAGATCCTTTAAAATATTCATGTGCTTCATATTGGACTAAGGGCTCAGATGCGAAGTCAGGTCACCATACATCAGCACGGTGATCTGTCCCAAGAAATTTGAGGCAATTTTCCGTACATTAAGTGATAAGCTGTGGGTTGTTAAGCAACAGTAATTCACCCTAGTATCTAATGTACATTATGTCTAAATACTTATGAGGATTTTAGCAAACTTTCTTACTTTGAGCTGGGGAACAAATTTCACCACTCCATCTCCCAGAACTTGCCCTCAGCACAACCAGTCACCAGCTCTAAAAGATGGGAGACGACAAGACCATGAAGCCAGCAATGAAAAGAAGAGGTGAGATTTTTCTTCTTACAGTTGATTCCTGTGAATGGGATGAAGAGTATAATGAAAATAAAGTGAGAGGTCAGATGGTGTTAAAAGCAGTTTAGGCAACCCCCAGCTTCTGTGGCCTTGCTCCTCATCACCACATCAAGTCTGCAAAGCATTTGTGGGAGTACAGAATGGACTACATGACGGATCTGATCCACCTGAAAATTAACCTCCACTAAAAATGCTTCTTTTCCATCTAGGAAAATACTTTGTGTCTATAAAACTGCTCTGAGGTCAGCGTAACCAAGAGGGCAAGAAGAAGTGGCTGCAGGGCTGTTTTAGCCATCATGACAGTGGAAAAATATGCACGTAACCACAACCACCTTCTTAATCTTCAATGTATTTTCCTGCTCCAAGCTCTAATTGTAGCCACCCAGGACCTGATCTTGTTTCCACTTAAATAAATTGCAGCTTTACCATTAACCTTGATAGGAGTCAGATTGATTCTTGATATGTAAAGGATATGATTTTCCACATTTCTTCAAGAGTAGTGTGGGTCTGGAGGGGTACACTGTCGCATCACTGAGTCCAGTCTAGTCAGTCTACTGCTCTGTAGTAGGTATTTGGTCCCCAGTGACTCAGAGACCAAGCTCCACAAGCACCCTGTACCCCACAGAAAAGATGCCAACATTCCAGCACTGGAGAACAAAGGCTTAGCAAACTGTAGCTGGTGCCACAGCGGAAAACATTACTGTTGTGTGAGTAGGGCCCTTTCATTAGTGTAGAAGGTGGGTCTCGTGCACAGGGTGGGTTCCAGCAGCAGCTAAAGCCAAGCTTGGTCTGTTCTGCCAATATCCCACCACAAAAGAAGGGCCACAAAAGGACGGAGGGAAGGACCATGTCAGCAGTATCTGAAGATGGCTTTCAGTTACAATGAAACTGTGGGCCTAGGCTACCAAGTTCAAAGGGGATAAACACAAGCCTGCTCATAGCTTTGCCACAGTCAGGAAGCCAAGGCCAACGTAGCAGCACAGAACAATTACAGACAAAGCTACCAGACAAGAGAAAGGAAGAGACTTAAGGGCCACAGCGTGGCCCTTTTCACCCCCATGAAGAAGGTAATCAGAGCAAGTCTTTATTTTTGCCCTGGACAGTTTCTTGCCTTTGACAGAGTTTAGAATTTATAGTTAGAATCATCTCTTTCTGCTTCTTTTTTTCCTCTCCCTGCTTATAATTTAAAATGTTTGCTGAAGCAGATAAGAAATGCAAGGGAGAAATGGACCTTATTATGCTCCCTTATAACCTTAAACAGGGAAAAGAGACTGAACCTCAGACCTATTCTTCCAGTCTTAATTTGTGGAACAGAATGAGCAACATCAAGCTGGAAGGAAGTTTTGTGAAGCAATAGTTTGACTGGCATGGTGAAGTTGTTCAGCCATGATGCTGTCCGTTATGAAGCCAGTTATGTAACGAAATAACAATAATTTTTACCACTTTTTTTCTGCATCATATCATTAGTCAGGTTTTGGAGTGTTTTGTTGTTGTTGTTGTTTGTGTATGTGTTTTTGTTTCTGATATACATTTTTTTGTGTTTATTGGAGCCTTGGCCCAGATTTTCATTTGTAAGGAATCCCACACTTGAACCTCTTATTCATGCTTGTTTTATTTATTTTCTCTAAGGAAATGTTTTGCATATCAATGGAAAATATGAGGGAGTTTTCTCTAAAACATTTATTAGGGTAACAGTTAAAGAATGCTACCCACAGTGCATTGAGGAAGAGAATGATACAGATGTCTTTGGGCATTCAAAATGTCAGGCTGGACATTTGTGTGCTGTTGGAGTAACCTGTGGGCTTTCTGCTGATGGCTCAGCTCTGTTTTATATGTACTTTCTCATCACTACCTTTTACTATTGTTCACAAAAGCTCACATATGCATTCCCTTTCATTCCCTAATATTTTTCCAGATGAAAATCTGCCTGAAGCATTTTGTGCACTGATAGAAGTTCTCCCTTTTTTTCCTTTGATTTAGGTTTTTATTTCATTTTTTTTCCTAAGGAAAGTAGACAAAGCTGATAATCTGGGGTATGTACGGACAACAGAGATGCAAACATGTAGACAAAGTGGAACTACTTCTCAAGAAACCAAAGCTTGTACAAATGCCAAGAAAGCTTCCTTGATCACACTAAAAGTCCCTGCAACATGTAACCTCTAAATAAGATACTTTCTCTATTGCTACCTTCTTTACTTCTCACTTTTTTTTTCAGGGTCCTTCAAAACATCTTCCCTATTCTTCCTTGTGGCCTTTCATCATAGAAAAGTAATAAGGTAGAAGGATAATCAAGTATCTCTTTAGAATGTGACCCCAAGTGCAATTTGGTCTCCAAAGTAGACAGGGAGATTTGTGTTGTTTCACAGTTGTCAACAACTGTGTTTTCTGTTTGACTCCAATTTTCAGTCTGTAGCTGTTGGAACTGTCTACAGGAACTGACAACTCTATGCTGATCTGTTAACAAGGGGGCAAGTGGTGAGAAAGAGGAAGATATCCACATTCATATTTCCAAGAATGAAAGGCATATTAATAAACATGCAGAGCACTGTTATTCACGGAAAGCCTGTTACAAATGAACTTTAAATCTCTTTGCATCTTTACTTTTTCTAGAGGTGTTAAGATGGTAGTATGGAGAGGGCTGGTCAGGCAGAGACATTTTAAAAAGTTAAGGTCTGGTAATAGCCCATTTAACAGGTTAAATGAGCATAAATAAATGCAGAATTGTGTGTGTCATGAGATTTAATTTTATGATACTTTCATTACTCATTGATTTTTCCCTTTTTTTCCTGAACAGCGACCATAAGGGAAAACTTTGTAGGCTCACCTTCTTCACCTTGCTTACAGAATACATATGGATAGCTGACTGCTGTAGGCCCCTAAATTTTTAGCATTAAGGGAAAGCCATACATGCAGAAGAAGTACAATTAATGAAAAGCAGAAGAACTAGAGCACCAGTTTAAATGGGCATTATTCAGAACGGCAGCCTCCAGGCATAGCATCTCTCTGTCTCCACTGCTGCAATGGGCTCCCTCACTAGCTGCCACGGAGGAAGGGGTGAGGCTAGGAAGAGCAGGGCTGACACAAAGCGTTCTATTGATGGGCCCAGGATGTCTCCCGTGGGCAATCTGCAAAGCAGGCAGAGCTGCTGCGGGAGGCTGCTGCCTCCGAGGCCCTTGGACTTTGAAGTGCTAGAGTTTTGCCTCATCCCTTCTGTAGACTGGTTGGCACTTCTGGTCCTATTCAATCAGTAAGAATAGATGGGAGGGAAGGAACACAAAAGATCCATTTTGAGAAGTAAATGTGAAGTTTTAGTCATAAGGGAGGATTGAAGTAATCACATTTTTGTATGATTTAGAAATGGCTGGGCCTGATGCAGGGTCAGAGGTCTTACATCCTATGGCAACTCTTCTCTGCCCAATACTGGCAAGTTTTATGGTGTTTGTTGTTATTGTTGTTTTTAAATAACTCAGGATTTGCCCTGGAGTGCAGAATGGGTGAGTTTGTCTTGTACCTCAGTAATACAGATTAATGATTAGTGGTAGCAGCTGACTTCAATTTACCTTCATAATATATTTTAAATCTGATTTTCTTTTCAGATAGGACAGGTTCTTAAATCCCATGGTGCCTTCTTAATATTAGAGCATATATTGCTTCTGCTGAAATCATATAATTGTGTATTCATGGCCAACTCCTAGAGTTCCCTAATCTTATTTAGATGGTGCACTGAGATTGTTAATAGCAAACAGCATTTTTTATAACTGGCCCTGCCCTGGATCAATCCAAAGGCTGATATTTATGGGTAGAAGAGATTTTGATGGTGTTCCAGGAACAACCAGGACACCTCTAGACATAAACCTTATCTCACAGACAGAGCAACCTGTATGTTAGAGGTTTCAGATTTTATTTTTTTTTTAAATTCTGAAACCAGTGACAGTATATTTTATGCAATATGTCATTAAATGTAGTACCTTTTTGAATTAATAGCATTCTACACTTTTCATTTTTATGTTAGGTTTGCCTCATCAATCTTAAGTATGAAGTTAAAGGTGTACTAGGGCCAGATTGACTCTTGACATTGCAAGATGCTTAAAAGAGCCTCATAACAGCAGCTGAAGTTCTCCTCAGTGCAAGTTCTTCCATGCACTGTTCTTGTATAAGCTAATATAACGGCTTCCTCCAGTGATTCATAGGTGCGGTAAGTGCCCCCAGGGGACTACTGCAAGCTGGCAGAGCAGAGCAGAGCAGACCTGCTCTTCCACAATTGCCCACAGGGTCTGATTTCCCCTGTGTCTCCTATAAATGGAGCATTTCTATCTGTGAAACCAAACCAACCATAAAATGCAGCAGGGAAATAAGTGGGTGATAGCATGCTTTCCTTCCTTTTTTTTTTTTTTTTTTTTTTTTTTTTTCCTTTTTCTTGCTGGATTTTTCATTGCTGTGCTTTAGTGTGGTTACAAGATGTTAGTCACAAGACCAGAGCTCTAGATATGACACAGCCAACTGCATTAATCATGCCTCTGAAGAGGCAGAGAAAGCTGTATTCCAGAGGTATTAAACAACCTTCAAGCCAAGTTTCTAGATAAAATTAATGAGCTAGAGTCACCAGTCTGCTCTGGCTGTTGTGCACTGCCCCAGCCATAGAAAGGAGATATAAAACTAGTCTGGTGGGCCAGATAAATGCCACTTGAGGTTGCTTTCTATTTCTAGGGAAGCACAAGAGGACCTGGAACACCTGACCCAAGCTGTTTCCACTTCCCTCTCTAAGTCATGATGTTATTTAATTGCTAACATTTCCAAACATATTGAAAAATATATTAATATGGAAAGCAGGAAAATTAAAAGATCTAAATTATCCTCTACTTTAGTGTGCTAATATTGATTATACTTTATAAAGTATGTAATCATATTTCTGAGCATAGCAGTAAAATACACTGACAAGTTTTCAAATACTGATCAAAAAGCATACATTAGAGTAACAACTATTCTTGGATTTTGAAGGAATTTGTCCATATAATTGCCTTCATCTCAATAAAGAGAAGAAAATGTGACTTACTAGATCCACAAAAGCATTTAGGAACCTGTACTCCATAAAAATCAATAGGAGATAAGTGCTTAAGTGGCTTTGTGAATCCAGCTGGTATGTAAATGACGGAAGTTCTTACCTCTTCTAGACTCCTTATTTACAGCTGGAGGACAACATCAACTGCAGTATCTGTAAAATATCGAGGGGGGTGGGGGGTGGTGAAGGGAGCAGAAAAATATTTCCACACAGAGATTTTTTGTATCCACAGCACTAGGAGTATAGTATATCCCAAGTCATGTAGGGTTGTGGGAGTTCTTTTTTTGTTGTCTTGGTTTTTTGTTTTTAATTTATCCTGATATTCAGAAAGGAGTGCTTGCTTTTTGTAGCAAAGCCTGTACCATAGGAATCCCCAGTCTAAGAGAGCATATAGAAAATACACACATCAATATGCAATTGTTTGTGGAAAAAGTAGACATTCTGGACAATCAAAATCTTTTCTGAGATTTTCATACTTAAGGAAGGATTGATCTTCCATCCCTGAAGTACTTCCAGCTCCCCTGGTTTTCAGAATGGCTTTTACATACCTGACTACAGAAAGGAAGATTCAGTTGCCTTAATTCCCACAGATATATAAAAAATCATAATAACTCTAGAAAAACATTATTCAAATAAAAAGGGAGAGAAAAAATATATTATTTTCTGCATTAATAATGTATTTCATACATAGCAATAAACAAAGTGTGTTTATTAGGCTAGGAAGGTCTTTAAGAAGTCAAGACACTGAAATACCTACAGTTGGACCTGTTATGGAAAAGGAGGATAAAAGTACCCTCATAAATAATATAATCTTTGCATCCTAAAAGAGTTGTCAGATAAACCATCACAAACAGCAGACAATGACCTCTAAGAAAAACTCTTCAGTAAATAGGGCCTGTTCCTTCCCTCAACTTTGCCAAGTTTACATAAGTTTACAAATTTCATGGAATTACACCAATGTGAGATAAAAAGAAAAAAAAAATAAAAAAAAAATAATAAAAAAAAAACAAACAACAACAACAAAAAAAAAAACGATAAAATATGGACTGCATTAGCTCAAATAACTGATTCCAGATGGATTAGGAATAAAAGCAGTTTTGAGCAGACTTCACCAAGATCACAGGCACATTTCTGCCTGTATCACTGTATCTGTAACATGCCCTGATCTCTTCAGAAGCCCTTGCAGCACACTGCTACTGTTCCCAGATATGAAGACAGCATCCAGCATTTGGCTAGACCATCAGAGCTAGAGCCAGAACAGCTTCCTGCTGAACAGACCAAAATAAAATTATCCAGAGGGCTTTGGTAAAAATTAGTGGGCTTCAGTAAAATTACTCAGCAGACCTTAGTAAAAATTAATTGCATAGACTAGCCTAAAGCACAAAGGAAAGCAGTACCAAGTAATCAGCAGCTGAGTTTGGCTCACAGTGGAAACAGCTAATTTGATGCTGGTTAAAAAAAAAAAAAAAGGGGGGGGGGGGGGGGATTTTTTTATGGAGTCCAACAGGAAATGAAAGTGGATCTTTTTTTTTTAAGGCTGTTTGCTGAGTCATACCCCTCTGAAATTTTCCTCTTTGTACTTCTGGGAATTGTACATGATGCCAAAGTACCTTCCTGTTTAAATACTGTTTTGGCATGCAAAAGCGGGGAGGAATGTGTGCCATGTTACATGGTTTCTGTAATTTGGCATAAAGAAGCAGATGAGGCTGGTTTGATCCCTGTGGAAACCTCAGATACATTGACAGCTCCTTGTGTTTGGTAGCACTTTAATCAAAAGGTTGTGTATAATTCGACATCTCTAGAATAATAGTTAATTTAAGACAGTACAGGGATACAGCTAGGGAACTGAAGAAATTAAATTCAGCAAGACTGCGTAAGACTTTAGTGGGATTATGGACAACACAAAGCTATTGAGGACACTGGTTGGGTTGCCTAGAAATGGTTTTTTTGTTTAATGTAGTTTTTTAAAAAAGAATCATTCATGCTACAGGGACCTTCATTGTTAACAGTTTGATTATCTCTTTATTTGCTACCTTTATCAAAATCTAGGTGAGCTTTGCGTAATGTAACCAACTCACATTACTCTGCAAAAAGCTATCATTTTGGGCAGTAAACAGCCACATCTCCATGGAAAGGGATTCATTTTTCACAGAATTATAGGCTTTGGAGAGAGAAAAGACCTATTAGGTCATAAAATCTGTTCCTCTGCCAGTACAGGATTTGTTGCATCTATGTATATTCATTAGTGTTTTGTTCAAGCTGGTTTTCAATAGAAGGGGACTTCCAGTGCTTAACTTGGGAAACAGAAGCCCTCCTAAGTAGGTCTCACCAGACGTTTGCCTGTATACCCTGTCTACCTTTACAAGTGTTACATGAAATATATGTTTTCAATTTTAGAAATGCCTCTATACTAGCCAAACTTTTATTAGAGATGCATGTTAATTTAAATTAATAATTTATTGTCTTTCAGACAGCTTTTGTGTCTCGTATTTAGATAGAATGGTGGCTATTAAAATTTACAAAATGATAATTGTTCCTCACTGAATTTTTCCTTGTCTCTGAATATGATAACAATGATGTAGAGGTAGACAGGTGACAATCCTGAAAAAAATAAATAAATAAATAAATAAAAAAGCTACGCTCTAAATCAAATGGGAACTTGCTTATCATTAAAGTCAAGCCCAAGTAAGGGCTGTAGTTCAAGCATGTATTAAACTGTTTCTAAGTGTCCTAAATGAGCTTGATAGTTCAAGAAAAATAATAATAATAATAAAAAAATACAAGTTTCTTGTCCTCATTCATAAATACGTTTCTGTATTTAAAAATGTTAAATTTCACATAATTTCAAAATCATTTGGTGAAATTCAGCTCAGATGTGTAAATATAGAAAGAATTATCATTAAGCACATGATTATAAACTTTATCACTCAAAAATCGCACAATATTTCAGTTTCATACTACGCACGTCTTGCTTTCTGGAAGTTTAAATTAACATTATTTTTACTTTTTCTACATTGTAAATAAGGCTTTCCATGAATTCCCAAAGGTGCCTTGGGGGGTTGTTTTATTATTTTTTACACTATTTCTGGATGATAAAATGAATGTGATCTGACTGCCTCTAGTGATAAACAAAATCCCTGTGTCCACACTGGCCAGACAAATCATCTTAGCACTTTTACAGGGGGATAAAAGAGATAGAAAAGTACTAAGATAATTTCCTTGGCTCCTGTTCACAGGACTATCTGCTTAGTTTTGTAAGCCAATTTATACTGTGGTTTTGCTGCTTTTTGTTGAGGAGTCTTGGTACTTTAGCACCTTCCTAAAGAAAAAAAAAAAAAAAAAAAAAAAAAAAAAAAAAAAAAAAAAAAAAGTGTGCATAAGGCCAATGCCCTGAAAAGGTATTAAGATAGTTTTTCTGGTGAAATAAGACAGGAACGTACCACCACCACTTGCTGCTGCACTTTGTCATATGGCTTTACAACAAAAACCATTACCAACATGAGCCTGACTTCAGTGTGTATAATATTAACAAATTCACCTATTGAAAAATCCTTTCAGGGTCACTTGTCTCTGGCCATCTAGAATGACAAGCAGGGAAGAGACCTCATCCATTTGTGTCTATGTTTGTGTGCATGCGTGCCTCTTGCAAATGAAGGTAAAAGAGGTGGTAGAAATGTGTATGATGAAGGGAGCATAAAGGAGACTTCAAGCACAAGTTTGTAATTCCTTTGCATTTTCCAGTTCTCCATTTTCCTCAGAACACTTAAGAGGTGACTGACCAGGAGCATATTTTTTTACCCACATGTGACAAGAGGAGGGTTGTCTGCTCAAACATGCCTTAATTACATAACCTAGGAGGCAAGAGACTATTTGTTAAAGCAGTGTTTTGCATAGGACCATGCCATACATAGCTCAGGAACCTGCACTGACTTTCAGGAAAGTATTACAAAAAATCTTTCCAAAAAATTATAAAGCAGAAACACTTCTAGATGGTATCATATTGGTCAGTATCAGCAGTGATTTAATCAGCAAAATTGCTCAGCCTGGAGCTCCTTCAGTGTAAACAGAGAGGTGGGACTGACAAGGTACTTTCAAAGATCTCCACTATGAAACCCATATCCCAGGTTATTGAAAAATCAGCTCTGTCAAACTTCTGGCTTCCTGCCTGCCTGTATTCCCTCTGGCTTCCAGGGGCTGGTTTCTAGCCGAGGTGATGAAGATTGAAACTGGTTGATTGTCTTCACAATAGCTGGTGGATAGACACACTGTGAAGGTCTGCCTGTCACATTATTTTTATAGGTTCTGACAACAGCATATTCAAGTTTATGAAACAGATGATTCATACTATGTATAGCTTTTTATGCATCTAAAATGTATATGCATATGTATTAAAAACATGGTGGGAACTGTTGTCACTGAATACGCCTGCATAAGGAGAGATGGTAATTATTCTTGAAGGGAAGGTCCCACAAAACTGAAGTGACATTCTGGCACATTGAAATGCTGAAATGCCTTCTAATGAGATAAGCAGATATTTAAATTTGCACTGTAGCATATTTTCAACTCCATTGTTTTCTATGCATCTAAAACTTTATTAGCAGCATAAGGCTATGCCTGGAAGTAAAGTACATTTCTGTGTACATATTTTACAGTGAGAAACGTGCTAAGAAGCCCAGATGATAGTCTGTTCTTTGGTTGAATGATGGTCATGTGGAATTTAGAATTGAATTGTAAGGACAGGAGGACAGGCAGAAGACAAGTGACAAAGACAAGAGTCTCTCTGCCAGCAGGGAAGAAGAGCTGTAATGAGCAAAACTCCCAACTTGATCTAACTTAGGGCCAAAAAGAGCTTCAGGAATGTGTGAGAATTAATCTTTTTATTTACCCAGAATGAAGGAAGAGAATTAAGGGCAAGCAGAATAGCACTGAAATGGGCAGATTTGTATTCCCTCCTGAAAAACATTGCATCTAAGTGCCTGACAGCTAAAGTTCATAAGTGCAACAGCAGATTTTTAAGAAACTGTATAGCCTTTCTGTTTGTTCTTTTTTTTTTGAGGAGGGAAAAGTAATGAGTTTTCCTGACTTACGCCCCAGCTAAGCAAAGTGTCTATTCAGAAAACCAAGAATATGAAGTGCTGGGCCTTTTAACTTGAAGAGCTGTGGCCAGCATGTCAGCATGGCCATGGTGTCTACTAATCTGGGTTGCTACTGTTTCCAGAAAACTACATCAGGTCCCCACCTGCCTGCTCAAGGAATTCAGTTTAAGCCTAAGTAAAATCAAATCTATGAATAATCCACAGAAGTCATTCCATGTCAGGAATCTGTTAATGTTTCTACTGTTCTTTGACATAATCCAAGTCACGTAGTTGGACTTTGCTTCCACATAGATTTATTCCTATAGCTTTTGGCTTATAACGCTCACTTGTATTTTAATGTCCCCTTTTCCATGAGCTTCTTTCTTCTTTTATTTTGGCATCTTGCCAGTATAGTAGCCAGATCCCCTGTTACATGCCAATTAATCCCTTCCTGATAAGTATGAGTCATTTGTATTTTATTGTACACAGTACAGAAATACATCATGGTTAAAAGTAGTATAAATAGGCCATGGGTTAGTCAAGTATAAAGCCTTTACTGTTCTCTAGGAGATGTGTATTTATCATTTCAAATTAAAATAACCAATGTACTGCCAGAGTAGCCTTTTTCATTGTATTTCAAAAAGCTTTTTAATGTATTTTGTTCAATATAATTCTAACAATGTAACATGCTGTGTTTTGTCTTGGAAACACAGATGAGACACGTAGATGAGATTTAGAGTTACAGTACTGTGCAGTTGTAACAAACAGATATAATTGTGTAGTAGTAATATAATAGCCTGCAATCAATTTGAAAAGGCAATTGTAGTTAAGGAAATTTCTGTTTACCTGTGGTGCTGTCTCCTATTAGCCCAAAACCCAGACAGTTTTGGATTTCCTCCAAGGCATTTCCCCCTGACATTTGGAGGGGAAATGATGGGGAATATTCAGGAGATCTTTTAATCCAATTCCCATGGTATAATGTGAGTCTGCTACTGCTTAAAGCACATACTTAAATGCAGCTGACTTTAGTGAGGATGCTCCTGTGAGTTCAAGCATATCACTGAGTGCAGACTTGACTTTGGCATCCATAGGGCATAGTTGTACAATATGACTGAGCTGAACTAACTACCCACTGTGTCTGAAAGGAAGATATTTTGCATCTTCTCCTTCTTCTTACCACTCCTCTTCCTGCCCCTTGCTATACATTTACCCTCTCCCCTCCATCTCAGCACCTGCAGTGCTTGGCTGATCCCTAGGTAAATTCAGTTTGCTCTACCGGCAAAAACCATCCATATGCACTCTTTTGCCAGTTTTTGTTTGTTTGTTTTGTTTTGTTTTCTGCCATTTTAGGCATCTGAGCTGCTGTCTTGTGCTCCAACAAACATCAAAGCCAGTAAAAAATAAGTAGGTGCCCAGGAGTAAGAGCGGAGGTGAGTTTTGAGGTCGAGTTCAGCCTTGTTGCAGCTACTATTAATTCACATCAAGTTGTATTAGCCACTGTTTAAAAACAAAATTACTTCCAAAATTACAGCATTGTGCCACTGAACACACCTGTGTGTTCATAAAGGAATTGGTTGAGCTGATCTTGTTAAGTCCAGTATCAGTTATAAATTCCTACCAAAGGATTTTATTGTATAATATTTTAATGATGCCTAGATACTTCACAGAAAAGTCAAGAGGAACTAAAGCTCTGTAACATAGCAAAAATATGTAGCCAATTTGAGGATATAAACTGTTCAGACAGAAATGTCTGTACGTTTAAGAATAAGAAGGATTTCACTTCTAACCAACCTCATAGCATATCTTGTATGTATCCTTTACTAGTTAATCTGATTTTATTTAGTTCTAAAAAGGGACTTTGCATACTAATTCAGATTAATCGGGTATGACTGCATGTAATTAAAAATTAGTAAGACAAAGACAGACCCTAAATCAATTCTTAAAGAACATCTTCCTTCAACTACAAAAGATTAGACTTTATGCATCAGTTGCTCTGAAAGGAAAAACAGTTATTATTGAAGAGCATGCTAACGTTTTATCATTAAAAAATGAAGCACGTTTGCCTAACAAAATTAAATGATCCAGACAATAAAGCACATTTGCAGAGATCAAGAATGATAAAACCAACAGTAGAGTAAAATCCAATGCAAAAAGTATTAAAGCCCATTCCTGAATGAGCTTCTGGCAAAGGACCTCTGTGCAATAGAGGTCATATAACATTTCAGTGTTTGCACTGGATATAAACCAGGGAACTAAATCAGAGCCCATAATGGAAAAAAAAAATATCCTGTATTTACTGTACAATTCACATAAAATGTATCCTACTTTCTAAGCTAGAGGACAATACCTTAATCAACTTTTTTTTTTTTTTTTTTTTTTTTTTGAATCCATTTTGAAAACTATTTGAGAGATCTTATTCATCTGTTTTACTTCAACTGAATATGGGTTACCATAGTAAAATGTCAGAATTCCCAAAGCTTCTTTGGAAAAAAAAAAAAAATATAAATAAATATATATATTTATATATATATTCTTACCAAATATATATATATGTATATGCAAATTTACAAATGTTTGTAAAATAATTATCTTTGTTACAGAAACAATGTCAGAAAATGAACAGAAATGGCCCACAGCTGAGGGAACACACAACTGTCCCCTTCACAGTTAAGGTTACATCTTTAGCTGTTTTGTGTGAAAGTAGTAAAGGATGGCTAAAATTCAACCCTGTGCCCAGCAAACAGTCTTCATTCTGCCCTTTGCCAGTCCCACTTGTGCTGTTTGATGTAATCTAAAGGAAGCTTCAGGCTGCCCTAATATGCAAATAAAATCTGCCTGGTCCCACAAGCTCCATCATATGTATCAGGGCAGGAAACACGGCAGCCCTGGCAGCATCTGTTAAAGCTATGGTGAGGTTATGAACACAGTAGCAGAGGAAGTCCTCTATCAGGGCCCAAATGTAAATTACCATGTCTGTTATTGCCCACGTAGGAGAACCTCAGGGAGTGTTGCACCTTGCCGTACTCACCTGGAGTGACCCATCCTCAGCAAGTGGAGAACCACACTGACCTACCACACCAGGATGTGCATGCTGCTCTTCAGCCTGGGGGCCAACAGCCCCAGGAATATCAGTGGTTCTTGATTAATGTTCACTAAATCATCCTTGAGGATGGACCACAGAGTCTAGCTGGCTCTGTAGGCTTTTTTCCCATAATAGGTGTATATTGATACTAAACCTCAAAATTTGTGACTAAAATTAGAAATCAATAGATTGAATTCTGTTCTTAAGGGGACACCCAGACTTCATTTCTGTGACCAGCAAAAGTCTTAATGACTTCTTTGGGGTCAGCATTTTATTACGAACTCAGTGTCATTCATACCACTGCCTGCTTACAAATGGCCACATCAAGCATTTGAATAACAAGGGACTTCAGAATATGAAACAGTTACTGTTACAAATATATGAAATACAGAGCCTAAATTTATCTCAGGATACGTAAGATGTCCTCTGGGAAAGCTGTGCAATAGAACTACGCTTTCTATTTTGGGCAATAATTAAACTGTCCTACAAAGAGTTATTAGACTAAATGACAATGTAAACCCCAAAAGCAAAATAGTTAACATTCCAATATGGTGCTTTTAGTGCTGTCTTATACACCATTCTTTTCATCTCTGTTGCAAATGAAAATTAGAGTCAATGGAAATTAAAAAGGCATGGTTTGGTTATGCATGGGCTAATGTATTTAGCTAGATGAGGAAATAAATACTGTTTACCTTTTTCTGTTTTATAGTGTAAATCCTTCCTGCTGCACTGATTTGTAAAGTAAAATTGTTCAGTACTTATACATCTCTTGTGCTTATCTTCTAAATCAACAGAGATTTAAAAAAAAAAAAAAAAAAGAATTTTGAAAGTAATAGAGTATACAATAGGAAATTCTCTTTGTCACTTGTATTAACACAGTGCAATGAAGTACAAAAATATAAAAAATAAACTGTGGTTCTGACAGTAGTCTCTTGGAAGATAAACTTATCATATATCTTCTTTTAAATAATGCATCACATGGTTTTCTGAACCACCGCAGTTCCTTCTTCAAGGTGTTGTAAAAATTGAGCAACCTGAAGCATATTTATACAGATTAAGTGGTTCCTAATACTCCAAAGAGCACTTAATCTGCATGAATGTGTTGCTATGTGCCTCTAAAGCTTGAACAAGGAGCTTGAGTGATTCTGGAAGTCTGCAGTACGTTTGTATTTTGATAAGTCAAACAAAGGCAAAAATGGAAGAAATATGTTAATTGGTCCTGGCAAGCTGGACAAGCAACTGGAAATCAGACTCCTTCCATCCTGAGCTTCTTATTCTTCAGCCATGTCCTTAAAATGTCTCAAATTATACTAATAATGCAAGTTATTATGCTAATATGGACTCAAAAATGGAATAATGCTGGAAATGATGTATCCTTGATAAAATGTTCCATAATCGCCATGACTAATGTTTATTAAAATACTGCCCTAGAAACTGCAGCAAAAGCCAGCTGTTTTACCTTAAGGGTTCTGCTATGGCATTTTTCAAATATTATGTGTTTATCGCTTTTTCTAAATGGATCATCTAAATGAGGGAACAGCAGCAAAATATTCAAATGAAAAAAAAAAAAAAAGCAGCCTTCATATTTTGCCACCTTCCTCTGGCAGAACCAGGAGTTAGTTATTCAATAGGTAGCCAATATAATTTATTCTGAATGTGAAATGCATATATAAGAAAATAAATTGTTTTGAAATAAAAAGTGTTCAGTTCTGCACTTTGTCCTATACTGATTTAAAAAAAGAGGAATTATACCAGCAGAATTAGCACATGACTGATTGCTCGTGCTGACTGCTGTGGGAGAACAGATTCAGCAGCATGTTTTGTTGCAGACGTTCTTCCTCTTACAGTGTTTGAGATGAGGGCAGAGCTATGCCTTGTGATGTGCAGGAGGTAGAAATTTTCTTATTCTCTTTGCTTGTAGGAAATGAAGAAACTTGGTGGTCGATAGGTTTTGAAGGTATTATAGCTTATATTAAAATTTTTCAGTAATTCATACCATTCCTGATAAAACCTTTGAAAGACTCAGAATATGTCAAGGTCCTCTGTGTAAGCTTCATACAAAATACATACAAAGTGTCAGCACCTTTTTTTTTGTTTGTTTTACACTATGCAAAGTAAGAGTGTGTGGGATCTTGTAGAACATGTAACAAATATGCAGTACAAACTACTTTTCCAGCAGCTGGGTCCCAGAGCTGTATAAATATCTCCTGAAAACAGCGCCCAAGGCTTTAAGAGTATGTGAAATGAAGAGGATACATCTGTCAACTGGTATGTATCACAGGAGGCAAACTGCTGACTGAATTGGCAAGGGAGAACAACAGATGATAATGAAGACAACACTAAAGTCACTAGGAGAGATGGAAGATAGCACTTGTTGGTCTTCAGTTCAGCTTGGTTCATAGCACCGGATCATTTGGAATAGTTCATCGGTTCCTACGGCATAAAGGTACTTTCTTCATAGAGTACCTGTCCCAGATATCTTTTACTGACACCTGTCCTGAGAGACAAAACCAGTTTTCCAAGCTAATAAACATTCACAAAGTGCTTGCCACAGAAGAGCAAGGAACATTTGGGGTTCATAAGGGCTACTGTAATAGCTGTAGGAAGAAAAGGAAGAAGTGAAGGAAAAAATAATGAATGGCTCAGGGTTGCTGTTTCTTTTTCTTGTTGACGGTTTTTGTAAGTTTATTTATTTTAATCCTAAAGTAGCATTCTAAGCTGGCCTCAACCTCAGGGGGAGAAAGAGGTCTGCTATAATATCTTTGAAAGGAAAACTACAAGTCAAGAAAAATGATGGCATATAAATGCATTGTTAAACCCAAAGGGTTAGGTTATAATATTAAATTCTTTCCACAAATATATTTGTGTGGGATGTGCACTAATTTCAGTTCTTTGTACACCCACATGTTGACTTCGTCCTTCGCATACATAGGGACAGGATGTTTTCTACACTGTCAGCTTAAAACGTTACAGGTAATAATATCAGTGCAATGTGCAAAGCATGGCACATGCTTCTCCTTCCTCACATTTGTCACCTTACTGAAACCATAAATCTTGGGAGGGGGGATCATTATTGGTTTCTTTAATTGTTATTTATTTATTTATTTATTTATTGTTTTTATTGATCATTAGTGTTTTGTTTTTTTGTTGTTGTTGTTTTTTGTTTGTTTGTTTGTTTGTTTAACACTGTGTGGAAGTGTGGATATTTTGGTGATGAAAACAGGTAAGTTTTTAGGTGGAGAAGAACAGACATTCTTATACCTTTTTTGGGTGCTCAGAAGCTAAATTCTAGCACCCATTTCAGAGGTGCAAAAGAGATTTTACTACTTAAAGCTTTCTTACATTTGTTGTTTGGAGGCTTTAAAATACCTCTGAGGCACCCCAGAGAGGGAACATCTTCAGGGCAGACAGTTCCCAGTAAACCTTTGGCTCTTGCAAAATCAAGCCTAGCAGGTCCAGTGCCAGACTATTGCATTTGATTTGCATGTTGTTGCATGTTTTCTCCTGCATTTTGCCACATGCTTCTTCCAAAGGAAATTAGACCATATGGTGAGCAATTTGCCTGAGTGTGCAATTTACCATCTTGCCTCGAAAAGGTGTGAGTAAGCCAGCAAGAATGGACTAAGAGGATTTTTGTCACTCAGTAGCTTGCCTGCTGTGAAAGGGGATGACCTGACTTTCCCTTACTGCCTGCCTCTGTCTCTCCATCCTCCAAACTACCAAAGTGTTAATGGTAGTATGTTGTCTGATATTTGTCTATCTCTGGTGTTCCACTTCTAGCTTACTTGTAAGACTGCTGTTTTCAGATGACCATTTCAGCTTTCATCCCTGTGTTCAAAATGTACCACACTACTGTGACACAGCTCCTACTGCCCATAGCTTCACCTTCTCTAATGCCAAGCACTTCCACAAGCTCCGGACCTGCCAAGCCTGCCCTTAATGAGAGCAAACACTGTGGTTTTCCTCCCACCTGGCTGTCAGGGCCAAGGGACAGCTACAACCAGGGACACTGTTGACTTTCCTTTTTGGGAACCTGAGATTAGCAGTGTATACAGGGACTAGAAGCTCCTTTTATGGCAAAAAGGGAGATTTCATCTTCACTTTTGCCTATCTCTTACCACTAGGAAGAAATCATAGCACAAGATATTCAAAACAAAAAGAGCTATAACCTTTCTCAAGTGCAATAATATTTTTATGTCACCTTTTAATAGATCCAAGTTTTCACAAATTCCCCCTCTGTTTTCCCTCTACATTGTCTTTCTGGGTAAAGTTCTTGCCAAATTAATGAGTCCAACGTAAACAGGCAAAGCAACACTATAATCCAACCAAGACAAAATAGTCATAAATTATTAAAGGTAGCTCCAAATCCAATCTGTTGTTGTCTTGGTGACTGACTGGGAAGTACCACTATTTTTTTTTTTTGTTTCCTCTCAGGCTGCAAGATGCCATACATGTCTGTCTGCTTTCCCTCTCTCCCCTTCCACACCCATCAGGAGACTTCCTTTTCCAGCCCTCAGTGTTACCCCCTCATCTCTATTTCTGATGAGAGAGCTTTGGCATTAAACAATCTTTGAACTTTCAGTACTATCTGCTGTTGCATCTTTTTCTTCACCTTTTTATTATTTCCTTTCCTTCTGAGAATAACAAAAGCTCAGGAGTGCAGAACTCTTACTCCCATTAAAAGTCCCTTTCTCCTGGCATTTCTTGCATTTCTTTTTGACACATTGCCATGTAGCCTTGTGTGACATGTTAACTCAGTCCAGGAGCCTGTATGCCACTATGTCACCCTGCTACTTTGTGATCTTTTGACTCCTTTCTGTAGAGCACACTGATATTTCTTCAGACCATCTCTGACTCGGAGAAAGCAAATAACGGAGCTGACCTCACCCCAGATAATAATAAAGTGGTCTTTTACCTGGATACACAGTAATAATGTTCTTCAGGAGATCATTTTCTCTTGGCCCTGCTTCTTTGCTCCTCATTATTATTATTATTATTATTATTGTTATTATTATTATC
This sequence comes from Nettapus auritus, assembly GCA_011076525.1. Taxonomy (NCBI): domain Eukaryota; kingdom Metazoa; phylum Chordata; class Aves; order Anseriformes; family Anatidae; genus Nettapus; species Nettapus auritus. The sequence goes on along the minus strand of CM021766.1, from coordinate 111,618,228 downwards.
ATAATTATTATTGCCGCACAGAAGAAAACTACTGAGATTATTATTATTATTATTATTTTTAATCCAAAGTTAATCTTTTTTTCTGTTTTTCTTCCTCTGCTCTCTAAGTATTATTTTGTTTGACGTTCTTGTGTTGCCTGGGGAATATGTAAGGGTAAGGCAGTTTATATCTTCTTCAGTTACATGAGCAATGATGGACATGAATATATCAAATATTTACTTAAGCTAAGTATGATTTGCTTTTTATGCTGTCTCCCATCAAAAGGGAGTATAGAAATTTACCTAGACAAAGTGTATAACAAGTACAGGAAATTGCAAACATAGAATGTGCATATATTTGATACCACAATATGTTAGAGTAAGGAGTTTACAACAGCAAAAAAAAAAAAAAAAAAGATGTAATTCCTATTGACCTACCTAGCTGTCTCTGCTTCCTTTGAAAAAGCCTCTTTAAAAGTTTAAGAGCTATAGAAGAGTTTAAGCACATATGCTTTTAGGAATTAGCTAGAGTTGTGATGTTATATACCTGTACAGTAATATTTTGAAAATTTGTCTTTATGAAGGTACAATATAAAGATGTTCTTTGATAAAATGGGTCAGAAGGTTGTTCGGTTCAAAATGGGTCATTGCAATAGGATCTTAGTACCATGTGTTAGAACTAAGCAAAAATAAATAAATAAATAAATAAATGGCTCTCCTGTTACTACTACTAATCACAGGTTGTAACACAGGTGGGATATTTTCACCAGCAACTGTACAGGTGTCTCTTGTCAGGCTTCTTTTGTTTCCTAAACAGGAACATGGGAGTAAATTTCTTAACTGTTCACAGTTGGGATCTTTAATATTCAATTCCCATAAATAGTTGCACTGCTGACACCATGATAACTGACCTTAAAGAAAGAACAACTATGAAGATACTTGTAATACAGCTAAATGTGGAATAAATTCTTCTTTTAAGTCCTTTTTGAAATACATGCTTGCCCAAACATGTATCAAGTTTATATCTGAGATCAGAGAAAGACACAGGAAAATGATGCTAGTCATATTCTTGGCACCCATCATCAGAGTAGCGTTGTCAAATACAGTATAAATTTCCTCTTAACATACTGTTCTATTCTGCTTATCTTGCCTCACTCCCAGCCACACAACTAGAAGGACATGGGAGCTGATGAGAGCTTGGTGACCAGACAGGGCCAACAGATGGCCCTTAGACACCCAGCACCACAGAGTGTGTCTGAGACCACATCCACAGCCAAAAGCAAGAGTAATCCCCACCAGGAGGAAGCAAAAGCAAGAAAAGGCTCCTTCAGCTGATGTAATGAACAAAGGAGAGACAGAACAATGAGAATAACCCCTTGTCCTTGGTGACCATAGTACAAAACACACCTGTGAATGGAGGATACAGGAAGAGGCTGGCAAAATGACAAAGAAGGGGAGAAAAAATGAAGAATAGTATCCAAAAAGAAAAAGACATAAATAGGAAAATTCAGATGTTTTCTGTCATAATGAAAATAATTAATAGCACCTTCTGGAAATAGCTAGCTATTCACTAAGTATTAGGGGGAGGGGGACGGAAATTTGGGGAGTCTCCACCTACATTATTTTCCTGCTGCTAATTTTCCCCACCAAACCCTCACTGCTGGCACTAGCACTTATTGCAAGGTGGGAAGAAGAATTGCTTCCACTTGAAAAACAAACCTGTGTAAATAAGAGTGAAAAGGAAGACTTCTGGGGAAGGAAATAGATGAAGGGGTGGAGACAGCTCAAGACAACAGCTTTATTAGAAGGCTAACTTTGCCATCCTGCTCTGTACATCTTCATGGTAAACCTCTCCACGCCCTACTGCTGTGCTCTGCTCTAATCCCTTGTAAAGCCAAAATAGGCAGATGCAAGCAAATGACTTGCTCCTGCCTGCCTCATGCTCCTGCCCCTGAGCTGAGCTCCCTGGGGAGCCTGAGGAGACAGGCACCCACAGCTCAGGCACCTGGTGACAGCTCTACTGTCCCTCACCTCCTGTCAGAAATATGACTCAAAAGGACAAACTGAAAGGCAGCTAGAGGAATCCCAAATGGGGATTAAAGGGGGAAAGGCTAGGCTTTGACTGCTGTCCCATGCGACTGGGACAGATTTATGGGGCTGGAAACCCAGTCTCCCTGGTCTCAGCTCAGTGACCCAGCTGCTAGGCTACAAGGTTGTGTTCTTCCTGGCCCAATAAATCTGGCATTCTTCTCTGCACAGCAGCACTGCTTCAAAAGGGGAGATGAAAGGCAAACTCACTTTCTTGCCTGCCTCCCCAAGGCCACCATTCAAGGGTTCAATTATTAAGGTACTCCCCAGGAAGGTGGGATGTTTTAAAAATGCATTTTAAAGATAAAACAGCCACAATCACATTTTGGGAAGTGCCCATTACAGCTGATAAGGGTAGGTGTGGAGTGACAACATCCCCACACACAGCCAGTCTTCCTGCTGTTGGGGTTGCAGGTGGACAAGATGCTATAAGTGGATGCTAATGTAAGTCTGCAGATGTGGAAAGTGGAAAGGTATGTAGAGAATTTCCATAGAACTGCCAAGTTGTGAAAGACCCAGGAACTCAGACACCTCCAGAGCTGTGAAAAGTTAATCACACTGTGACTTTGGAGCTAGGAAGCTAGACTTCCTCTAAATGGGAGCTGTGGAAAGTTGCCAGTTTCTGTGGACAAACAGTTGACTGGATGGGCACCCTAAGCCAGGTATCAGCTTCACACCAACAATGCGCCTGGTGTATGTCATCCTCTCACCTCACACTTTGGCTTTTGCAGTACAGAAGGCTTCATGTGCAGAGCAGAAGCCACAAAACTCACTGCTCATGTTCACTGCATATCACAGCTAGAGTTGGCCTGCATTGTCACTAGCAGGTTAGCACTGCACAAAGCCCACCAAAGTCCTGTTCTAAGCATCTACACTTACATCTGGCCTCCAGTTCACAGTTCTGCTGATACATGGCTTTAAGCTTCTTAGAGCTTAAGGTAGTCTTTCTGAGAGGTATTCAATTTCTGTGGAAGTCTGAAGGGTGTCATGAGAGCTTCCTTGGGCCCTGACCTGGTTTATGACTGGGTGCTGTAGGGCAGCTTGTCCGTAGGTTGCACTTCTGGATCATCTTTCAGGGCAGGCATAGGTGGTAATGTGGAAGTGCTGAACACTTAAGATTTGTCTGTGAGTTTAACAGTGAAAGATTTTCTCTCTTTTAAGTAAGCTACCTGTGCACTGATTAGTTCAGATATGTGCAAACATACATATTTAAGTACACATGTATATGCAAATACATATAGTTATACATATTTCATATTATATAAATTTCTTATGTACCATATCTTTTCTAAACAGATGGTGGCACAGAAAAATACAGCAGGATGTGTTGGATACATTCTATACCTATCAGTAGACACAAAATAATATTTGTTATTACACAGAGTATTCAAGTCATGTTACTGAAGATTTGAATCATATATGAGGGCTCACATCTACCTGTTTGAACACAAGGTCTTCACCCCACCTGCGACTGATGGCTGCTACTTGGGAAAAAGATCTTTCAGTTTTGGCTAAGACCCTAACTTACTTGCAAATGAATGCACAAGGCAGACCTTAGCATCCTTCGTTTAGTTTTCTCTCTCAGCTCTCAAATCCCTCATCTGTACACTGCCATTCAGCACAGCAGGGGTGTCAGGTTCCCAGACCAGAACAACTCTGGTCCCTCTAATTATTGAGTGAACTTTGTCTGTTGCTTTCACTGAGGTAATGGAGCCCACAGGGAGCAATGATCAGCTCTGAGGTATAATGAAGGTCACACTCATCAAGAAATCTATTTCTTTGTATTAATAAGAAGGCAGAAAAACATCTATCCTGAACTGTAAGAAACACTTTGCTGTTGTATAAGCTACAACCAGCTGACAAAACTGTATCATGTGCAGATACAATAAGAACTTTTGAAATAGAAAAAGAAAAATGCATAATCTGCACTGCACATTAGACTCTCCAAAGTTTCATTTTACCACCAGTATATCCCTGTTTAGGTGATTGGCTTGTAACTTGCAGCATGGGATAGCTGCCTAGTTTCCCTGGTTTCACAGGTACAAGCACACATAAGAAACCAGAGAAGGTAGAAGGACAAACACAGGATAAAAAGCGGATCTTGGCAAATCACATTAACTGTAGCTTAGTCAGGTGAGGTAGTTAACCAGCTCTGTAAAATGTGGATGTGTTTGCTGTCTAGACAAAGTTAAGCTACCTGTAAAGGTAGTCTTTCTTCTTTTAAAGAAAGGATGTGTTTGTTGAAATACTGTTGAGATAACAGCCCCAGGGGCTGATGTCTCCCCTCTAGCCACAGTGCAGAGAGAGTGCTTGGAGTAAGTGGCATTACTGAGACTCTCATGCTATGGGGAGCCTCTGCAGACATAAAAGAGAAGCTACAGACTGTTAATCTCAAAATCTAATGGGAATATGGGCTATCAATGAGGTTGTTTTTTAAGGGCTTGAGGAGAAATTATAGTGAATGTCATTTTTTAAATAGTTAAGCTCAAGAAGCAGTTCCATAAGAATGGTGCTAGCAATAGGTTCAATTTTAACCTTCAAATGTCTTCAAAAAACTGCACAAAACAATACCAGTTAGTGATGCAAATCCAAACACTGTTTGTGGGGTTATTGCAACTGATACCAAGGTGACTTTAGTTTTAAGTCAATATGCTTTAGCAGACTCCTCTAATGCAAACAAACAAACAAGCGAGCCAACCAGCCACTAATAACCTCCTGAGCAAAGTAAAACATCATTCCAAGAAAGTCAAAATGCTCTTTGTGAATGCAGTTTTTTCTAACAATATTTAAGACATAAAATGTCTCTAAGGTCTGCTATGAATGGGGCATATAGCCATAAAGTTGATCCTGTTTTCATTTGTTTTGTTTCTTCAGGGCCCTATATAATTATTCTTTCCTCTTACCCAGAATAAATGAGGACAACAAAGCTCTTTGTATTTTCTAAGTAATTATAAAATAGGCAAGGACAACCTGGCACATTACTCTTTTCTGCTCTTGGAGTCTTCTAAATAAAGCACATCTTCTCCACTACAGGGTTCACAGCAACTCTGAACAGTCTTTGACAGACCCAGATTTCTTCCTGTGAGGGTATCATGTCATATGCCTCTATACCAGCATCTTTGAATTAAACCAATATTCAGATCATTCATAATCTCCAATTTTTAAACCAGTATTTCAATATCAAGCCACTGAACTTTACAATGCCTTTTAAATTCTCCCTTTTCCTTTTCATGTAACAAGGTGGGTTTGATGCTGTTTTTTTCAAACCACCTGCCTGCTTGATTCCTAAACACACTCCTGTTGAAATGACTTCTGGGTAAGCTGACCTTCATGTCCAGATAATTTTGTATCTGTATTCTATTCTTATCCTCCAGAAAATTCATCTTAGCTGTTCCATGTAAGCTCAGAAACTGGGAAATTTTTCCTCTAATGTGTCTCCTTCTTTGCGAATAGAGTCATCTGTTTAAGACAAGTGTTTCCAAGATTTTCTTCAAAAAAGCACACTTTCAAATTAATTTTTCTGCCTGGGATTTTGAGATAATTCTTTTCTTCTATTACTCAGAAAGTTCTGAAGATTTCTTCTTTTACAGTTATAAATATAAGTGGCTTTTTTCAGATTTTTATGAAGTTCTACTATTTTGTTTCATTCTGGTGTCTCCACTAACTATTGAGAGTTTTCCTTTGTAGCCTCTTTGAAATATGACAAGCATTGTTCTGTCGTCACAGTTCAGAACTCAAAGTAAAATTTCAGTAGTCTGTTTGCCATATATCTGTCACTCATAGTATGTAATGTAGCAGAGAAGAAAATAAATGCAATTCTGTTGAAAAACTCTGAACGCCCTCCAATTCTACTAATTTCATAGTAGATCTCTTGCCTATTAACAGCTCTGAAGCCTGACTTCCCAATCCCAACTGGTCTTGTTCATTCAGTCTTTTTGCAAAGCACATAGCAAATGCCATCACCAGTAGTAGTGCCTGGCAAAATTTTCCCATAGTACATTGGCTGATGTCTGCTTCAGTTAAAGTTAAGGTAAAGCCCTGCTTATAATGTCCTTTTTGCTTAAACTTCAATTACTACTTCCTGAAGTCCCTTCTATAAGAACAGAAATGAGTGTTTTGCCCAGGTTTGTGAAATATTCAACTGAACTATTAATTTCTGCATGTCCAAAATATTGTTCTGTACCCATGTCAAAATAATAAAACAATGTCTTTAACTTAATTTAAAAATCAAACTATTCTATTGATATCAGTGTTGAAATACTGACAAGTTTTTTTTCAAAATTTCAGGTAGCTCTTTTTTTCTACTGCATTTTAAGATGCATAACTAGCTCTTCAGACAATGTACGTGCACATTCCTGTTAGTTTTAAAGAGGCTTCAACACTTTACACTAAGTAAAGTTCTGCTAATTTAAATATATAACATTAAAAAAGGAAATACACATTTTTTATGTTCTTTTCTGTGCCATCAACCACTTTATATTAAATATCCCTGTAGCCTTCTTTCTACTATAAAAGATGCACACGTCAAAAACAGCCAGCTCAGTGTTTTATTGGCCACAGTATCTTTACAGATTTGGCCAAAAAAAAAAAAAAAAAAAAAAAAAGAGAGAGAGAATGTATTGGCATAACATAATTCTACACCGGCAAAATTCAGACTTGCAACTATCTAGTATTTCAGGAGAAATAATGAGAGCTTAAGGGTCAAGATAACATAAGCAACTATTGTCCTTTGACCAAGCTTTCAACTTAGGCCTGCTCTGTGTCCTTCCACCTAGGCAACTACCCATGGAAAAAAAATAAAATATCTTTTCAAACAAAAATAAATGTTTGTAGGGTAAGTGTATCATTGGTGTCGAATACTTAGCAAAACTTTTGACCTTCAGTCCTGATGAATTTGAAACACAAAGAAGTCTTTGAAATGCTGCAAATTGGGCCTAGCTGACATTTAAACATCAATTCTGAATGTGTCCACACCCAAATATTGATGCATCAGATGTAAGACTATTGATTTTTTCAACAGCATGTTTCAGCCATCTGCTTTCCTTTGCCTAGTTTTATTTCTGTCAGTTCTTGCAATGAATTGACTTTGGTTGGGGGTTCACATACAACAAAATCTCTCATCTAAAACAAAAATAGACAAAATAACTGCATTTCCTTGCAACTGATGCCCAGACCTTGTGCCACCATGCGGCTAGCTCTGCTCGCCCAGCCCCTACAATCAGGAATAAAACAGATGTTGCCCATGAAACAATTGCATGGAGGGCCTGCGCCCTGAAGGAGAGCTAGGCTCCAACCCATAAATTCATGGAATTCTGGGATGCCTGCTTTTATGCATTCAAGGCTCCTTGGAGTAATACCAATGCACAAGCCTTATGTTTAGCCTGGGCTTTGGTCCACACAATTCCCCAAGCCATCATTTTGGAGAGACCGCTCTTCCTTACTCCTGTGCCAAGGCAAGCAGAATACCTTAAAGCACCTTGGCTCACACTCACCTGACATCAATGGAAAAGAAAAATTCTTCTTGGCTGGTACATCTAGGAGTTTGATCAAAATGCCCTTCTTACCCTCACCCGGCTGTTGGATCCCTCCCCTCAGGCTGGCTTTCTGTGTCACTCACTCTTCTTCCATGTGTGGTGGCTGCAGGGGGGGGCTCAGGAGTAGCCATCTCTCTTCAGATCTTGGCCCCATGATGGAGGATTTCAATGCAGAGGACAGAGGCTGCCAAGAACAAGCTGAGAATTCAACTTGAATGAAGCTCAGGCCCAGGTCAGATACAGATTTGCAGACATGGCTATATTTTTCTTTTGTCCCCTCCTAGGGCATTATTCTTTTTACACTTTTTAGGCATTCTGGGTGGATCTTGGAATGGAAAGCTGGAGAGCAGTAAGATAGGGAACTTATGTTTTAGGTCTGAAAAAGGCAACCAAGGCGGGGAAGTATTGGAGGAGGAGCTGCGCACCATGTTGCAGGTGCTATTATTATCCTGCCAGTACCAGCAGGTGGGGAGCTGCCATGGAACATTTGTTTGGCCAGTCATTGCAGAAATGTATTTCATTTATTAGCACTAAATTAACCCTTTATTTGTTGGTTTGCTTTGGGACTTTTTTCTTGAGGAAGGGGTTATAAGTTTCTCTGTCTGCTTTAGCTGCATATATTGGCAACCTGGCTGGCCATATGGCACTCGAAAACAGTTCTGCTGGGCTTCCATTGTGTCCTAGCACTTTGCATTCAGATATATCCAGGTGCTGTGCAAAGGCAGAGGAAGATCATTGTTCCTAGCTTACAAATGAAGAAACTGGGGCAGAGATCACAGGGTTTGTTTGGTCCTTCTTGGGACACAGATCCAAGAATAGAGAGCAGTCAACCCCTTGGCATGCTCACTGCTGGAACAGAGTATCACCTGGCATAGCACGATGAATGACACAGGTGTGGGGAGACAAAGTTAGGTGTAAACTCTTCAATTTAGATGGTTATCTGGTTTTAAGTGCATCCTCCACTTCGCATCTGAAAAACAAACTGATTGTGCCATTATGTTTCTTCCCACTTCCAGAGGAAACCAGATGCATTTCTGCCCACACTAGTGAACATAGGGCACGGTCTCCCTAAATCCTAGAGGTAGGTACTTGTCATGCAAAGGAAAAATAAACTCACTGATGATTATTTAAAACTCTTTTAACTAAAACAGGTACAAAAAAAAAAAAAAAAAAAAAAAAAAAAAAAAAAAAAAAAAAAAAGTGGAAAAAATGGATGGAAGCTTTCAGCAAAATGAAAATAGGTAGAAATTAAAAAAAATATAAAAAAAAAAGACTACTGTTAAATCCTTGATGCCTGGAATGTAACAAGCTCTTTGAAGTTAATGGACAGCCTGATGAGAAGGCTTTAGTCCCTGACCTCCAGCTCCATTTATATTATATTGTCCTAAACCACTTCATCTGAAAAATCATTCAAAGAACAAACAAATTCATAGCTTTTATTGTCATGGCCCAGTATATTTTGTTGGAGAAATTGGGTCAGTGTACTTTTTATTTTCTTTCCATTCTACTAACTCAACAGGATACTGGCCAAATTCCAAGCATGCTGTGTCCCTATGTGTCCCTTTCATAGGCATTGAAGAAAAAAAAAAAAAAAACTGAAAAAATGAACTGTGTATGGCCCAGCTGACACAACCATGGGCAGGAAATAGCTGGTGTTGCAGGATATCATCCACAGATGATAGCCAGACTGTAGGTTTGGTTATTTTCTATTTCACAATTCCAGCTAAGTCCAAAAAAAGAGAAAAGAGAAAAAAGGTGGAACAGCAGAAGCAATAGGTGGTGCTGTAAATGTACACAGTGGAGCAGTGTAGGTATAACCTGCTAGCTTGATCAATTAAGAGGCCTCTGATACCTACGTCATTGTACCTTGTCAGAAGACTGGGTTACGTTCATTAAAATTGGTCATTTGGAGACATGAATGCTTGATGAGATAAAATAGCTTGTGAAAGGTACACTGCAGTGTCTTTACAGTATACAGGGAGAGGCATGGAGGCATTATAGGTATTTGTATGTGTATGCACATGAGTGCATGCACATTATATATGTATATTAATAGGACCAAAAGCTCCTGAAATATAAAAGCATCTTCCAAGCATTTTGGGGAACTATCTTCTCTTCTTAGTCATTACACTAATGTTTATAGACCTAAGCAGTCTCACTATAGAAAAGGAAGCATTGTATGCCTGACCTTCACTTAACGATATATATATAGGAGTTGAAAAAAATAAGAATTAATTAGCTTCACCATATCACTGCTGAATAAAAACAATATCCCTTGTCATTTGTAATGCCTCAGGAGGGAGGGAAAAAAAATAAATTTTAAAAATTCATTTTTCACCTTTTTTTTTTTTTTTTTTTTTTTCCCTCTCTCATCCCCTGCCTGGACAAAGACACAAGCTGTTTTTTTTTTTCTGTACAAGTGCTATGTCTCCAGCTAGTTACTGCTTGATGAATTAGTTGAGTGGCAATCTGCCTTCGGTAAGTGTTGAGCAACCTTGTCTTTAACTGAAGCAGCAAACAATCCCGGGATTTTCCTAACCCTCCTATCAAACAGCAAATAACACCCTTATTCTAGCAAAAACGAGGCATGGAGAAATCCCTAAGTCACTGATGCAGCTGGGAGTGAAAGCTAAACTTCCAACTCCCAGGCTAGTGTGTCCACCACTGTAAAACTCATCTTCTCTTAGCCAGTGGGGAAAGAAACTGAGTTCCCTTGAGGCAGCAGGGAATCCTGTAATTATTCTAAGAAATCCTATAATTGTAAAACACGGGTTCTACTAAGGGCGAAAGATAAATCCTATTGAATACACACAGCCTGTGAAAACCAAACCACAGCTGAAATAAGGAAACCAAAAGATCATGGTCTGTCGTTAATGAGACAACATTTTTAATAGCCTATTTACGCTTACCAGAGCAGTGTCAGAGAGCCATCACATTCACAGAAAAGCTCATCACAGACCATCTCACAGTCATTAACAGAGATACACCTCACAAGAGAAGGCACTACTCTATCAGAGGTTAAAAAAAAAAAAAAACATATCGAGGCTAAACCCTGTGAATTCTTATCAGGTAACATAGAAAACCATTCCAGAATTAATTTCACCAATTTCTGTTAACTCTTTACTCTTGGAGTAAATGAACAATCTGTGCAACTAGAAGTATCAGGAAGTGCCTCCAGAATGAATTGTTTGAGGCCACAATGTTTTTTCATCAGCAAGGAATTACAATCAGGGCCCTGTAGCGCTAATCAAATAGAAGTGATTGTGGTGAGGACAGAGGACATGGAAAAGTAAGAGAGAATAGGATAGGACTTAGGATGGGGAAGAGATAAAGAGGTGCTGTTGAATTAAACCTGCAGCAAAAATTCCTGACCTATTTATGCCAAGTTGATTAAGAAGGTGAGAAGTAACAAGTAGGGAGACGATAGCTAACAGCTGATAATGGGAGGGTAAGTGTCAACACTGTGTGACTCTGCCCTGGAGTACACTTGGTGGGACTTTGTTCTATTTTAACCTTGTTTGTTTGTTTGTTTGTTTTTACTTCTTTTCACATTGGTCCTGTCACAAACAGTGATTGTGCTACCCATCCTTATAAAAACACTGACATTTAGGAGTGAGCACACAGGGGGACTGAAAGAGATAGGCACTGTCTGCTCAGCTCCTTCATTGTGAAGGTCACCATCAGCAGGGCCAGCATCACCCCAAGTGAAGAAGGCAACACAGGGTGACTCCATCACCCAGCTCAGAGTTTGTGTGCAGAAGAACTGCCACCCACCCCTTATCAGTGTCAGCTCCACAAGTCCAATGTCAGGGTCGATTTGAAGGGCAGTGTGGGAAGTTAACACTCAGGGACTCAAGCGTGGCACAGTGACTAATTTGGCAGTTAAGCAAGATTTCTCTGAGTTATGTTTTGGCCTGAGTTAAATACCTGGCACATCACATTTTTGGGGAAGACCTGAGTGGTGCCAGGAGATGGACTCAATGACCCTTGTGGGTCCCTTCCAACATGGGTTATTCTATGATTCTCTGATTCTGATGCAGGCAGTAACTGTTAGGATCAGAAAAAAAAAGTAGCTGGTAAGTCTGCATATGTTAGATGACTTACAGGGAATTTCACTTACGTTCTTCACCGGTGTCATAGCAGTGCTTTCCCCGCTCACTTTTATAGAAATTGAGCCTTGTGCAACTGTAACCAGGAGAATCAAAGCTGCTTAAATCAAGAAGCCATGAGTAAAAATTCAAGTTGCAAATTAACTGAGTGCCTAATGCTACATGCTGAAATTGGTTATCTGTAAAGAAATCAGCACAGTGTGACCTGAATTTTATTTCTTCAATAGGCCATAAAGCACTTACTTCCAAATGGAGTACATACTTAAATAATCACACTTAATTTTGTATTTTCACAAAATCCAAAAAAGAAATTACTAAGGTTCAACACGTTCAAAAGAAGCAATGTTTCAGTCTGTCGATTACAGCTGTAACAAGGAATTTCCAAAAATAATTATTCAGAGGTGACTGTATTTCTGTGGTGAGCAAAGTGATTTCCACTATAGCTTTTGCTTCTGGCAGACGAGAAAAATATTCACTGAAAGCACAGATTTCCCCTCATTTTTTGGTTTGGTGGATTTTTGTCCAAAAACGTTTCTTGCTAAATGTTCCTGGGTCACAAAAAATTTCAGCAACACAGTAACTGTTTGTTTTCGATTGTCGGTAGGTATGTAGAATTTTCAGGCAGTTTTTTAGTATGTTTTTGAGATACAGAATAGGTTGCAAGGAATCAGACGCATGATTTAACATATGTTTGTTCCTGCAGACAGATTTGAGCTTAGCAGTAAGCATGTGGCTAGTCTAATTTAGAGGAATTATAAAATTAGGCAGGACTATTTGCAGGCTTGGATAAGAAATTTGTTTTTAGACTCACAGCATTTGAAGAATCTGATCGGATCTTTATTTCTGAAGGATTATCTCCTTCATTTAGTTACATTAACTAGCTTACACCAACCACTTCCAAAGTGTATAAGATAAGCATCTGCTCAGGACAACAAGCTTGGATTTTGCAATTCCTGTTGGTAGTGTCACAGCAGTAGATGCATTGCCAGAAGTGAGCCACAGATACCTGATGTCAACAGGACCCATGTTTTACATCCTGTGTACCCTGACATGCCTGACCAGACACCTTATCTTGGTAATGTTGCCTCTGATAGAAATAAGCTATCTTACGTTGCTATGGGAAATAGGAATGGCTTCTGCATTAAGGCATTGACCCTTATTAAATGTCTAAACAATTTACCTATACCTTGTAGCATCTTTACTGCCTTAATATTTTCTGAGAAATTTCCTACTGACTTCAAAGATATCGGTATTTTATTCTACATGTTTAAAATTATCTATTGCATACTCAATATTAGCTATGAAGCACAGGAAACAGCAATAGCATAAGCTGCCAATACTACCATTGATAACCTTAGCTTAACCTGTGCTATGGGATAATAGTATGTCTCAAAAAATTTTACAGGCTGAGAGTGTCAAATAAAGATATGTTTTTAATTAAAAAATAGTATAACACTTTTTTTCCCCTTATTGTCCATAAATTATGTTTAGACTACACTTAGTACATTTTAGTTAAACCTTTTACAAACATGTATCACAACAGAATATAAAGGCTTCTTCATATGGCAGCATGTGCAATTGGGACTTACTATTTAGCAAGGCTTTCATTTATAAAAGAGTTTAATCATGAAAAGGCAGAAGTAATGGAGTATTTTAGCCAGAAAGATATCTTATCACCTTCCCTTGAAGTTCAGTATAGAGAAGTGACAAGGTGAAAGGGCAACTGATAACCACTTTCACCACAGATTTCTTCAATAATATTTTATCTTGGATGGTTTCTTCTAAAACAGAAGTCCAGAAAAATGTTATAAAGGTTATAAACATTACTTGGCGCTACAGTAAACTGACTGCTACATTAAATACAAACATTAAGAGGTGTCATTTTTTATATTTTGCATGAAAATTCTGTGCTTTTCTGATTTTTCCAGTTTAAGTTACATATTCCTTAGAGGCATTAGGCATGAGTGCGGCTAGTGTACAGGGAGGCAGCATTTTGCTGCTGAGCCGCAGTTCCATTTCACACTGTTACAAGCATAGCCCAGCTTTTCTGAATCATAAAGCACGACAACCCCAACCACCTAACATGAAATTTCTTTATGAATAGGGCTTAATATTCAATGAAAGGTCTAGAATTTTTTTTTTTACTCATCATACTCTTTATCACCAATTACCACTTCATGGTTAAAAACACCGTCTGAGCTTTTGCTTTAACTTACATTTCAAAATTGCTTTGGGAAATTTAAAAATGTCATGAGTTAATCTATAATAAACCCACAGTCTTGTATCTGACAAGGCATGATAACTCATTGCGGTAAATGAAACTCCAACTAACATGCTCAAAAAAACATGCCTGCTAAAAGAACATCAAATTTTCACCACATGCTTATACTGGTTCTGTAGCATTGCATTTTTTTTTTTTTCTTCTGCTTCCAAATGTTTAAATTCTCTAAATTCTCTTCACCTTTTTCTGCATGGTATTTTTCCCAGATCATTTTCTTGAACAAGCATAACACTTCAGCATAACACTTGCACTAGCACAAAGAAAGGAGCAGCACAGGGAGAAGAAAAAAATGGCAAAAACATTTCCCTAGAAGATATATCTGTCTAAACCAGATTGAGTGATTGCCTGATAAAGAAAATACTTGTAAAACATCCAGATACAAGCTTCTCACTTTTTTCATAATGTCAGAAGTAGACAGTGGATCTTCAGAATTTGTTAAAAGTGCATTAAAATACAGTTATTCAATTTAACACAAGTAGTACTAACATGTTCCTAGCCAGTAATGTATTTTTTTCCTAGTAAAGTCTAATAATTTTGGCATGAAGAGATTGACCTAAATATAGCTTCTGAAATTCAATAATGTTCATGTTTAGAAATTAAGTTTCCTATTGGGTTTGCTAGGTTGCTGAAATAAAACATTAAAGTACATTAAAGTAAATGCAGCATATGTGCCAGTTTTAGCTTGGTTTTCTCCCTGGACTCCCACTGGCAAACCCCACAGCAAGGCCAATTTATGTTGTTTTTCCCCCCAGTCAGGGCTGGGACTAGAAAGCTAAAAGAATGTATAGCATAATACCATGGAAAGGCCAAGGATAATGAAATCCTAATGTCATAAAGGCAATAGTTTTTTAATATCCACCTGGAGAAGGATGAATCTGTATTTATTAGCATTCAGCAAACCTAAAGATATAGGAAAATCTGTTTATCAGCTGGGCTAAAACCTGAATTCACACACAACATGGGTAGACATTTTAATAATCCCTGGCACACCTGGTTAGATAACCCTGCTCCTGGTTGTGGGGCCTTCTATTACCAAAGTTCTGGTCTTATATAAACAGAGAGGCATAGAAACATTCAAGAATTTGATAGGGCTCCCTTTATTTTTTTTTTATTTTTTTTTTTTTTTATAGTATTACTGGAACCTTCCCGAGAGTGCAGAAACAGCATTTGTTGGAGAGCAAGCCTCATTAAAATAAATGACATTGTTGCTACTTCCTCAGATAACTTTGCTCCTGTTTCAGTGGAGGTAGACTGGTTCTATTACTGGGAAATGGTCTCTATTGCCAATTCTGTCGTAGAGGAATGGCATTCTAAATTTAAAAATCCTTTTCTATTGATCTGTGTTTATTACATAATACTACAATGTCTTGCATTAAACAGCAGAGATACATTTTCATCCGTATGAAGGGAATTAAATGCCCAATTCTTATTATTGTTAATAGTTGTGTGCCTAATGCCCAGTGTGCCTTCCTGCAAACATACCCCCTTAATTGCCTAATGTGCAGTCTTGAGAGAAGCGGATTATTCAGCTTTATGTTTCTGCATTTGCAAATATACAGAGGAACCGGTGGCTGCAGCACAGAGAACAGATTTGTCAATTTGTTTATTTTCAAAACAGGACAGCACAGGGACCTTGTTCTAGCAACATTTGGCTATAGCACTGTGAAATTCTAAAAAAAGGAAGTATTTTAACATATGGATTTCTACAGTGTGGGAAGGCTTTGCTTTGCATTCAGGACTCCTTCCAATTAAACTGAATGTTAGCTCAGCCCATTTGAAATGCATATAAACTGTACTTACGGGTTTCCAGTTATGCCTACCCTCCTGAAAGATACCACAAAGGACATGACCAGAACTGCAGCAGTTTTTTAACCCTGAAGTTTACAGCTCGGTTTCCATTGTTTTTGTTTGTTTGTTTGTTTGTTTGTTTGTTTTTGTTTTTGTTGTTGTTGTTTGTTTGTTTGTTTGTTTTTGATTTTGTTTTTTGTTTTTTCCTTTGGCTGGAAAAGAAAAATGTAGGTCCCTAAAGACAGTACTTAGCACTGTTTTTCAAAACAGCTGAGGGAGATGTAATGAAAAATGTACATTCTGAGAAATGATTACAGCATTTAAGCATTACAGCAGGATGAAAACAGTTCTGATCATGTTGAGCAGCCTACAAAGAGCTTGATTAACTTCAGCAGGACTAAATCTGGTCTCATGTTAGTTCCCACCATGAAAATATAAGAATTGAGCTGTATTAAGTGAAACTTAATGTAAAGAATTTTACATTTCCAAATACATTCCAAGGTTGGGAATGGTTCTGCATGGTTTCAGACTGACCGTATTTTGGAATCCAAAGTTTATTGGAGACTGTAACATAATAAGTCACTCTATCTGTGGTAAAATCTTGTGGCTGAAGTTCTCTTGTAAAATAATAAAGACGTTTCAAATAGGTTTCTCAGAGAAGCTGTCATGAGATTCATTTAGTGCAGATCAATCTGTCTACATTATCTCTATTCACACATTCAAACCACCTCCATTGTGAGAGGAAAAAAAAGCACAACCCAGAAAAACATAGAAACAAATAAATATATCCTTTTTCCTGTGCTTTGACAGAAGCAGAACTATTTCCTCCCAGAGAAGCTGCAGAAGTAGGTGGCTAATGGGAGAAGAGTACATCAGGCAGAAGTCTCAAGGGTAGCGAGGGTGACAAGTCACTTCCGTAGAGGCATGCAGAGCTATATCCTGAAACTTTTGGTGTCTCAAAACTGAGTAATCGTTCTATGTTTTCATCTGGGGGGGGGAGGGGGACAACTGTTTTGCACAGAGAGCCCTGCTGTGTGCATCAGATTGTGAGGAAATCTGTCTGTCAACGAGCTCTGCCTAGGAAAGTAGTTCTTGGCTGTATTCTCTCTTGCCTGTTGCTCCTGGGGCTCACCTCCACTTGAAAAGATCCACTCTGTGGCTCACAGCATCACCATGTCTATACACCGTCATTAGGTAGAGAGAAGGCCATTATTAGCTGTCTCATGTCATCAGGGCTGAGGCAGGCCAGAGGTTTACAGCCCTCACATCTCCTATTTGCATGAATATTTCTCTCATCTCTCAGATGGGGCAATAGCGTTACTGAGAAATAAACCTCTTTTCTCTGCCATATCCCTGTAAGTGAGATATCCTCATTAGCAACTGCATGAGCCAGTCAGTCAAAGTTTTCCCAAATGCTTCTTAGTATCAGCTAAGTCGCATAATATTAATACCACGGATGTCTGCTACATCTCTATGGGATTTTAGTAAAGAGTGAATGTTATTAAAAGAGATAGTGTGGCTTTCTCTTCATTTGTTCTTACACTATCCCCATTAAACATGAAGCAGTCCTTCCTGCAACATCCATCAAGCACAGCTATCCAGGTCCTGATGTCCATAGCCACATGCAGAAGTCCAGCCCCCAAAAAGCCAGCTGGGTGCCTGCAGGGTGGTGTAATAGCATTGGGAGTCTTTCCAGGTTATTAGCTACAAACCAGCTCTAGCTGGCACCAGCCAAAAATGGTACCATTGCCTCTATTAAGTGAGTTGGCACTTTTTCTCCACAGTCCATAGCAGAGAAATCATTATGCATGCTGGCACCTATTACAGCCATTACTGCCCTCCTCACTGTGAAGTCCCAGGTTTTCTAGGTCTCCTAAGACACATGCACTTCTGGGAATCCCTCTACCTTATGGGTTTAACTGGAGAGGAATTATGGTTGGAAAAGGGGAAACACAAGGCAACACCTGTCTGCATGAAAATAGATTTTTTCATTTGTACAGGCAGGAGGGAGTGAACTGACCCAAATCTACATGAGCAAAATCTGAAGACTCCTCTGGGCTCCCAGTACTACTCTACCTCCAACAGGATACAAAGTGATAATTTATCCAAACATTGAGACAGAGCTCCTCGGCTAGCGTAAACAGGAGTTTACCCATTGGCTCTGGCCCTCCTGAGAACAAACTCCCATTGACTGATAAGTGATCCCGAGGATAAGGCACTATTGTTGGGCTGTTTCTAAGAGCTGGCCTTCATAAACTAATCCTTTCATGGGTGCCATAGGCACCACATTCTTAAAGCACTAAATTCACTTGAGAAATCCCACAATTAGGGAAGCAAACTGACTTACCGTTTTTGGCCATGAAGATTTTATTTTACCAACCTATATTCAAAGTGTGCAAATCTAGGCACAATAAGATTAGCAGTACACAAATAGGTGAAATGGAGGCGGGGCTACCCAGTGTGTTTTCAAATCAAATTTACAAGAAATTCCATGTGCTCAAGGGCAATTATAGTCATGCAACTGTAGGTGACTGAAACCCATGACTAATAAAAATTAAATTGGCCCAAAATTAATCATATGCAGCAGGAATGATTTGATTCAACCAGATTAGTTGCTAAAACGCCTCTGGAGGTTTGGATTAGCAGAAGATATACCCTTCTATCTCAAGGCTCAGGGAGCAATATCTTACAAAGGCAAATTAACAATAGAATACATTAGCTAGTCCTCTCTTGATCTCTGGAATGAAGAAAGTGGGGGGAAACATGACTGTGTGTGTCAGGCAGTTCCTGCATTTTCATTTCTTTCATCAAACTTGCTGCAGCAACAAGCAAGAAATCACTCAGTAGTAACTATAGCACCCCCAGTTTTGCAATTTTTGACAATAAAAATTGGATTATCAGGACACACTCCTTATATTCAGGAAAAGGATGGTTAATTCAACTTTAGATCAAGGAGAAGGGATACAACTAGCTCTCTTATTAGATTTCCTCCAACCTTCTCTTACATCATGTGCGCTCTAGCATGTGGTGGCCTAGCAGACCTGCTGGATGGGAGTGCCTGGTTGTGTGTGTGTTAAGCCACTAGGCAGCTCCTTTGGCCAAATGGCATGCTCAGGCAGAATTCTGTAAAATTTGAAAGGAAACCTTATCTTGTGCATGAGACCACACTTGAAGATTTGCTGTTCAGATAGACAGTCAATCTGATCTTGAGGGTGGCTGCAGAGCATCCCTCAGAGCACAAGAGAAGGCAGTGACCAGAGCCATCATGCTTCCCACTGCCAGTACCTGAGGTACACATACCTCCTCTGGTGAACAATGGTCTAGCTTTCTATGGTGTCTTATATGTCTTTACTGCTTCTGAATGTAAGCCAAAGGACTAAGGAAGAAAATGGTGTGCAAAGAAAAAATGCTGCAAACATAGTTTCCTTTCTGAGTTGTTGGTTTATTTTGTTTGTTTTTTTCTTTCCATGATGTCGTTCAGTTTACATGAAACTCAATCATATCAT
The DNA here is from genome assembly GCA_011076525.1 of Nettapus auritus. Lineage (NCBI taxonomy): Eukaryota > Metazoa > Chordata > Aves > Anseriformes > Anatidae > Nettapus > Nettapus auritus. Next base: position 111,598,943 of record CM021766.1, on the reverse strand, counting down.
CCATAACATTTCATATTTATTTGCAGGTTTAATTAAACTTGAGAAGTCCCACTTCACACTGTATGACATGTTTATCTCACAGCTATGGATCCTTGCTCAATGGTCTGCTGGAAACTTTCTCTAGCAGTGGGTCTCCCTGATGTCCAGGAAAACTGATATGCTTCCAGATTCCCAAGCAGTGTGAAGCAGAGGCAGCAAACATCATGGCACCCTTCCAGTGTGTCCAAAAATACTGCAGGTTGTCTAAGGGTTGCATTTTGTGAATTCCTGCCAGTGAAATAGTCCCATTTATTCTAGCGTAATTTACAGCAGACAGAATGGTAAAGAAAAACATCCTAGATATTTTTACTACCCCATTCTTATGTCAGAATCCAGTGTTATACACAGGTTCTTGTTTTAGCTTTCCTTCCTATGAAGAGTTATTGGTTGAATAAATTGAATAAGTATAACCAATACATAAAGGAAAAAAAAAAAAAAATCAAGAAACCATCCAACCAAAAGACTTCACAGTGATCTCAGAAGTAGATGGGACTAGCCATTGTATGTCTAGACCCAAGGATGTCTCCAACAGTACTTTAAAATACTTCCTTCTCCATTCTCCCTGGCAAAGGTACACAGCTGGATGGCCATCAGAATAAATGTTCCCAGGGCTAACTTCTAAACATGGGAAAAACGTAATCATGATATCCCATGGTTTGGTCTGGACTTCCTGTGCTTATTTGTAGGAACTCCCACTGCCACCCTTTGTCTTGTAAATAAATAATTGTACAGAATAATTTCCTTTACCATAAAACAGTATGGTTCTGATAATGTCTGGAGTGGTCTGTGCCCCCATCAGTCATTCAACTGTTCCATGGAACCAATCAGCTAAAGAAAAAAAAAAAAAAAAAAAAAAAAAGACATTTTTTTCTTTAAGGCTGTACTGCCAAGATGAAATTTTTTCTATAAATAGGCAAAATATGCATTTAGTTTTCTCAACAGCTGGACCTAGCACTGCATAAGAAATTCTCCAGCATCTGACACAACTAAAACTGTAAAACCATTGTGACTTTCCAGTTCACTAAAGTCTTTCAGTTCACTTACCCATACAACAATGACACCAATCCCATAATGCTTTCCCTCTCAGGGCATATAAAAATAATCCCTGCCATTCTCAAATGATGGCTACTCTAATGAAACTGTTTTTTAACATTAACTCTATTGAAACTGTTTTTTAACATAGCTGGCTAGGTTGCACAGTAGCTGGTCACTATGCTAGAAGCTGTTTTCAAATTTGATCCTAACATGGTTTGACTGAATTCAAACAGAATATGGACAGGGCCTCATTTATCTGAACTCTGATTTATAGTAAATAGAAAGAATTCAGTTTTCATTTATATAAATCCCTGAAGATGCACAATATACATAAATTCACTCACCTGTCTGTGTTGCTTTTTATAAACCTAGGCAAGGCTGATGTCTCCAAGAGTATCTATAGGAAAGCCTAGGGAAGAAAATAGAAGTACTGATAGACACAGGTGATTTTTTAACGTTAGGAAGGGATTCAGCTCAAGTAGCAAACACTTATTTTTATGAACAGTCCTAGTAAGGAGATTTTGTGACATTAAGAAAGCTTCATTATTATAGCTTTCCTTGGAATCACTATTGAATCAAATATAGCTGCAAAGCCTTCAGTGTGTTCGGTACTTATGCTTGAATCATCTTTTACATTTTTCATAAGTCACAATCCAAAGAGAGTAAAAAGTCCATATTTAAAAATTATGTCAAGGGCAGAAATCACTCTGCAATTAAAATCATCTTTTTTTAATCATCTTCCTATGCAGATCAAAATATGTCTACTGTGAGCATGAGCTCTATCTTCTCCCCTTGTAGGAAACTCTAGACAAGATTTTATGTCTTTCACACATCACACTTGACATATATTTACAGTGCTGATGGTATCCAACGTGATTTACAGAGAATCAGAGGGAAATGTAATCTGGAAGCCTGCTTTCAAGATTCGGTCAAGTTGCTCAGGACCTTGCTCAGTCATGCTCTGGGTAGCTCTGAGGAGGGTTTTCACATACTCTCTGGGCTCCTGCTCCAAATCAGTGAAGGATTCTTCCTCTCAGCCTCCTTGCACACTGCCTTAGACTTTTGGTATGCAGCCTGCAGTGTTAGAGCCAGCCTTTTCATACCTGGCTCCACACCCAATATGCCAGGGCAGTTTTCCAGAGCCTCTGCCACCATATCTTCCCCTTGTTACTCTCACATTGTTTTTTCATGCTGTTTTTCTTATGCACTCCCAAACCCCAATGGCACTGTTGTGGTGGTCTGTCATGGGAAATGACTGATGCTGGTGTGATAATCACCCCTTATTTCTCCCCTTTTTTCTTCAGTTGTAGCTTTTGGATTACATTAGGAGACCAACAATGTGCATGCAGAAAGATCCACTACCAAGCAGCATGCAGCACCCGCCGCTCCTCAAAGCGTGGGCCAGCCAGTGCTAACAACCTCATCAGTGGGAGCAACCAACAAGGGTTTTGTGCAAGATCTGGTGAAAAATAAAGAGACTGTGGGAAAATTACTGTGGGGGAACCCTGCTGTGGAGGACAGCGAGAAATGTTCATCTGGAGACACTCATCACTTCCCTTCCTAGCTGGCCTGTGAGTAGTTTCCCTTGTAACTTCTTTCCATCTCTTTCTTTCATTGCCCTTTTCTTATATTTCCTCCCCAAAGTAATTTTCATCATCAGCATTGATGTACACCATGGACACTATGGATGGACCTTGTTAATATGTCTTCATGAATTTGAACCTGTCTCAGCACCCTTTGTGCAAGAGCCTGGTAAGAATTTCCCTTTCTGCAATTTGTCAGTGCTGTCCCTTTTTCTGTGTACATCAGACAGGAACTGAGCTCTGTGCTCTCTGCAACCTTTCTGTAGGTAATAGAAGACTGCAATTAGACATTCACATACAAAAATCCCTTTAACTTTCCTCACATGTCACCTACTCCAGTCTCCTCCATGTCTTAGCAGCTCTCCTGTGGACTTCTTCCAGTTTGCTGACAACTCTTTTTAGGTGTCGTTTGACCAGACACAGAAATTCAAGTGCAGCTTGTGAGTACTGAGCACAGGTGAAAATCACTTCATTTAACCTTCTGGATGTTTTCTTGCTAACACAGGTGAGGAAGGGGCTAGCTTTCATCCCCACGATGACAAACTGCTGTCTTATTTAACCAACAACCAGGATGTTAAGGTCCTTTTCTGTAGTATTGTTGCTTCCTCAGGCTGCCAAGCTGTATACCCCAAAGTGGTATCACCCTCAACCTTGCAGAGGAGGGGCCTTATTCATGCCATCCCATCACCAAATTTGTTGATGAAGATGATAAAGAGGATCAACAGCAGCATCAGCCTCCTAGGAACAACACACTGCTCTGAAAGTTAAATTTCAAGTCATTACCTACTGCCACTCTACAAAAATATGTCAAAAGCTTTGCTAAATGTGAGGCAAATATCCACTGCTCTCCACTCAGCTGCAGAGCCAGAGATTTCACCAAATAAAACAGTCAGACTGGTCAAGTATAGTTTGCCTTTGGTAAATCTGCTCTGGTTGTCCCCAGTCTTCAGACTTCTGTCTGGTATTCCCTGTTGCTGCAGCATGGTGTCCTTAACTCAGCCAGGCTTTGACAAAGACAGCTGAGATTCCTCATTTTCTACAGCTAGTATTCTAGCTTGAGCTAGCTTAATGACATAGCGAAAACTATAAAGATCTTGAAAAATAATGTCTTACTTAAATTTTCTTAAATTTTTCACCAAGATTTTTTCAGAAGCTACATAACACTGCACTACCTAAAAGGGACACCTTCATTTGCATCCTTTAAAAGAGTGGGTCTATGTTTTGTAAAGCAAGAATACCCTTCCTTCAGCACCTAAGACAACAAAATAGATAAAATTTTAAGGGCTGTATCCTCCCTTGTTTACATCAGTGGATGCCCTTTAACTTTAGTGTAACTGTACTAGCTTATGCCAAAGGACGATCTGGGTCCAGGTTTCTATTTCCAGCTGGGTTTTGCTCATGTGAATGTAACGGTTCGTTTGGAACATATGGAAGAGGTGGGGGAGGGAGTTCCTGCTCACACAACTCCTGCAGCTAGATTGATTTTTGCTAAAACTTAAAAAATAACCAGCACATATCATGTGTGACAGTTTCTGTCCTGCATATCCGATACGAATTATAGTGTGTAAGAAAATCTGAGTGTTAATATTTAGTAGTACAGCAGCTATGCTATGCAACACTTAACCTGTCTGGGAATATGGTTATTTCCATTTTCATAGTAATGGGATATTCTATCCCAAGATGTGCTGAGATAAAACACACTAATGAGTTTTTATGTGAACACCTGGAAGACCAATTTATACAATGGAACTGGACCAGAATTATTTGATTTAATGCAAATCATCACTGTTGTGAACAATACAAGGAGAGAGTAAACCAAAGCCTAACACAAAATAATGAGAGAAAAATAGGTTTTTCAGTGTCTGAAACACATAGGTCAGATCATGCAGCTCCCACATTTTCTGTTAACACAATTTTACAATGCAAAAGTTTTTGTTGTTGCTAAATCAAAGCCAACTTTCATCTGATTGACTCAAAAAGATGTATTGCATTACTGAGCATGCTCTCTAGGTTCAGGAAAGTATTCCTAGCTCTTATTTACCTACCTAATTTCACACTGAAATCAACTAGGAGTATGAATACAATCTGTTGGATTTGAATGATGGTACATGGATCCCTTCTAGAAAAGGTGTTGAACTGGGAGCTTTTTCTCCAGAAATGAAAACAATTGGTATATCCCAAGAGAAAAGGAGAAGACATCTTATATTTCACAGTCCTTGCTTGGCTGTGGCACATTCCCATGCTCCCAGTGAGAAGCTAGGATGTTTAGACAAGCTGTATGTTAGGAGCTAGAAGGTGGTTTACAATTAAACAGCAAAAACATTGCAAGCTATCAAAAAACACACAGTGAGAACATGAGTTAAGTGCTTATAAATACCCATTTCCTGTAAAAAAACAAAAAAACAAAACAAAAAAAAAAAAAAAAAAAAAAAGCTTTAATGCAGACATAAAGCTGCTTGCTTCTGTCTTTTACTGTATTTTCATAGCATTTCCATGGGCAGGAATGCAGGAAGGAGAAGAGACTGTGTGGGACCGTACCCCCAAGTTTCTCTACAGTTCTGTGCTTGGTTGTCTAAAGTGGAGTGCCTGAATTTGAAAAGTGCAAAACACAGCTCCTCTCTGGAACTGTTCACATTTGTAAGAACTGAAAGAATGTGACCACCTCAGGAAACTTTTTTCTTTTTTTTCCCTTACTTCTAAGCACTCGCAATCTAGATTTAGGTGCCTATTTAGATTTTAGATATTAAACAAGTTTTAAGATGTCAGCTTTCATGCTCATCTTCAACACTTTTTTTTTTTTTTTTTTTTTGTGTGTGTGTGTGTGTGTGTGTGTGATAATATATTTAGCTGGGTCAAATGTATCCCTGAAGTAATCTGGTCTATTGTGCTTACAGTCTACTTAACTTTTATTTTCTGATTATTTCTTATTTGGTTTACCTTTGTTTTTCTACCCTGTGGCAAATAAACAATTCTTTCATTGAAGATAGCTGGAATTGAATGTGAAGACTCATATGTATTACTCACCTAGGGTGCCTCAGAGCAAAGGGAACTACCTTACTTTTTCTCTTCTCTCACCAACTGCTCTTGTTATAGTGCAGTGTCGTTATTATCATTGCATGACTCAGAGAAACAGCCGAAGAGACGTTTTAGCAGGCAGGATAAACAACTTCTGAGGAACTTGGGCCCTATTTCTGTCTTTTATGCATCCTTTTCAACCCCTTGCTGGGCTTTTACCAGATGCTCTTTTCAAATCTCATGAGTTATGGGGCTTCCCTATATTAGAAGCAGCTCAGAATTTGCTCCTATCTTCTTTCTCCAGGGAACCCTGGAACAAATAAGATTTGAAGACAACATTCAGCCAGACACAAATTAGTTTGGGGTTGGTTTGAGATCTGGCTTGAGGGCTGAACCAATTCTTCCTGTATCCCCTGCTAAGCCAGGTTGTTCATCTCTCATTTTAAACTCTAGGTGCTTTATAGTACTGTGGTATGCACTGCTTCCTGTCAAGCTGATATGAAAAGACTTTCATATCTGAAAAACATTCAGATAGAAAATAACCAGGAAATTTGGAAGACAGGAAAATTCCAGCTTTACAAATAGTCTCCCAGAAGGATCTGCTGCTAAATTGAGATCTATTTGTTTATCACTTTTTTTTAACTCTCTCTGGGAGACACAGCACTGGGACAATGAGCCACACAGATAATGAGATGGGAGGAAGAAATACTGTAAGAAATATCTACAGCTTCAGGGGATGTAATCTCTGTCACATTTCTTTCTTTCTTTCTTTCTTTCTTTCTTTCTTTCTTTCTTTCTTTCTTTCTTTCTTTCTTTCT
>CM021766.1:111572299-111592443 GCA_011076525.1 Nettapus auritus | reverse complement strand
TCTTTCTTTCTTTCTTTCTTTCTTTCTTTCTTTCTTTCTTTCTTTCTCTTTCTTTCTTTTTTTTCTTTCTCTCTCTCTCTCCCTCCCTCCCTCCCTTCCTCGCTCCCTCCCTCCCTTCTTTTTCTTTCCTTCTTTCCTTCTTTCTTTCCTTCTGCCTTTCTTTTTAAATTGTTTTTGTCATACCAAAGGCTGTCACTTACAGTAAACTACATTTCCAGTCCTTAGGAGACTAATAATAATAATAATAATAGTTATTCCAAGAGCTGCAGGACTCATGAAGCCATATTTCTGATGAGTTTGTGTTCTTTTCCCCTCATGTCCATCCCTCTACAGGTACCCCTGGGTAGTTTCAGTCTTCTAGGATATCTCTAACATAACAGAGATAGTGGCTACTATGAAGCTATGGTTATTTTGGAAATAAGGTATCAAATTAAATAAGGTATCAATCAAATAAGTTTTCTATATTCCTAAATAAATAAACACACAAGCATGCGTAATACATATGCCATTCACCATCAGAACCTATCATACAAACAGCAAGAACACCCTGTATAGGCAAAAATGAGTAAGCAATAACGGCAGGTTTATAAAGCCTATATGTGCTTTGATCAAAAACTGTTGTGTTTAAAACATTGTCAGCTGCTAAGATCTATACTGCTACCCTGTTGCTGGTGAAACTAAAGGAGCAATGGCAGCAATGCACAGAAGTGTCGATGTAGGGGGGACAAGACCATGTGTAATAAAACAGCACCAGTAACAAAGAAATAAACCTCCATAACCTCCTTTCCTGTCAACCTCACAGCCTAATCTCAGTCCCATCAGGAATGATGGGCATTAACCCTAATGCCTTTAATTTAGTAGGAACCATAAGTGTTTAGCTAAGCCAATGACAGATACCTGTAAAAACTGTTTTGAGCTGATATAATTTTCCACCTGCCTTGATTTTACAGCCCTGGTAGTAAATCCCACTGTAGATATGCAGTATTTTTATGAATCAGATTTTGACGTGGTTAATGGTGGGTGACAGGGCTCATCCATGGTTAAAATTCACTGAGATCCAACACCAATCAGGAAAGTGAATGTGGAAAGTCAATAGTGCCCTACTTGGGTCTCTAAATTATTTCAAAACTTAGACATAAGTCTCTCTGTCCGCCTCAAAAACACACATCAAACAGATTTCACAGATTGTGATAGGGCTGGAAAATCCCTATTCCCTATTCAAATTCCTTTTGGAAGTACTTTAATTTCTGTTTAGCTTCCAGTATCAGAATCTTGTGAAAGCACCCTGTAATATGCATATCTGTAATTCTCTTTTGACATTAATATTTGTATTAAAACCCTCAAGTTCTTTCCAAATTCAACACTAGTAATCCTAAAATACATCTGAAGTTATAGAGGATGGCAGCTAGCTCAAAGCTCAGAAATACAGTGGTATTTTAAGTGGCATTATCATTGCCTTGGGGAATGAAAACATCTCTCTTTTCACAATCAGCAGTTTCTTATCTAACTGTGACTCTGGTGGGTAGAATATGGTCATCTTCTGGCATCCTTTGAATATTTAATATTATGTGCAGAGGGGGAGGGGGGTATCAGAATGATCACTGGAGCCACTTTCATAAATACTGATTTCATGCAGCTTCTCCGTGTGATTGCATGTATAATACTGAAACAGAGAACTTCAGCAATCAAATCCTATGAGAAAAAAAAAAAAAAAAAAAAAAAAAAACATTACAGAACTAGGTCTTGTTGTTTTTTTTTTTGTTGTTGTTGTTGTTGTTGTTTTGTTGTGTTGTGTTTGTTTGTTTGTTTGTTTGTTTTCTCTCATGAAAAATTTCTTCAATGTCCAGTTGCAAAAGACTTTTCCCAGACCTTTCCACATCTATTCCTTAGGCTGCACCTTTTTGCTCTGTGATAAAACTGTTTCCCAGTATGACTAAGTAAGAAACTCTTCTCTCTTCATGTCTTTATGAAAAACTGTAGCAAATCCCATTGATGTTAAACTTGGAAAGGGTTAGCAGAAAAGCAGCATTGCTAGTGTAGTTTTTTCCCCTTTTGTCAGATGATAAAACAGAAATACCCCCCAAATGGCAGAAGGTCCATAATCAGATCAGCTGATTGTGTCAGTTTCCTCTGAAGAGCCCAATATCAAAATAATGTTTTCACGAACCCACTATCCATAATCATGGCACTCTGTGGAATCGCAAAGATCTTTGTTCAGGCAACATGCCAGCTGTTGGCTAAGTGCAACTGTTCCTACATAGCCATTAGCACAGTCCAGAACGTGTGTTTGTCAGCCAGCATATACATATAATGTAGCAGAAGAGCTTTCATGATATGAATATTTTTGAGTGTTTTTTAATAAAACTACACAGGTCTGCCTGCCTGTGTATATCAGATGTGGGTAGGCAACACTGCACACAAGCATCACCTGTGGGATGTAATATGGATGTAAGGAGCCCTGCTGAAATACCTGTTCTGTATTAACTCATGACATGCATGTGAGTTCACATACATGTAACTATGTTGATACATTTAGATTCCGTATGCATTTGTGAACTACATGCACACTCGTTTTGAGTTTACATCTGATTTTGTGGAACACTGCTCTCTCTGAGATATTCAGATGTTTGGTGCTTGGAATGCTATGTCAATCCTAATAGTATTAAGTACCTCATCCTTGGCTTGTTTCCCAAATTGCTACCTCCCTAACTGACCTAAAAATGCATAGCATGGTGCATTTTTGACTGCATTAGGTTGTTTCCTTTAGCCCACCCCTCTCTGCTTGTCAGTGCCATGGGCAGCAGCAGCAGCAGCAATCTTGCTAACAGAGGTTGGCTTTTACCAGAGGAGGGGAACACTTCTTATTTACCTTGTACGCAGCAGCTCTCATGGGGCTGCCCATCCTAACGCTCCCGCTTCTGCTACTACCAAGAAAGCTTAGGACTGATGTTGCAGGTAATGACTGACAGACCATGCCAAAGTAATAGCAATAACCTAGCAGCAGGATGTAAGCAGGCTGGAGGGCTATAACCAAAAAGGTAGGCAGGTCCTGCTACGATGAATGGTAATACTCTCTCCTACCCAAGAGAGCTGCATCCATCATTCTTATATCACTTCCTTCTTGGTTTCTAACCACACTGACACTATAGCATATCATTTCCTTTGCCCAATAAATGATATTTTAGATCCTCTGAATGTCCAGAAGGAAGCAGCCAAATGGTCAGTATTCTGATATTCCCTTTCACTGCTTCCATGACCTCACAAGAGAAGCCATAGCACAAAACTAAATATTCATGAGTTTCATTATTCTTGATGTAAAAGATATATAACTGTATAAAAAATTAGCAATTTAAGATGTAAGAGGTCATCTAAACAATAGTTCTTATGTTACTTTAGCTGGAATATTATTGTTTCCACTTTATTTTAAAATCTATCAGATCTTTGCTATTTCATTTATAGTCTCTATGATAACATTTTAGTCTTTATCACAGCATAGCAATCTAGTTGACACTTATAAAATTATAGATAATGCTTTCCTGAAGTTCTTACTAAAATCCAGATACAATGTGCTCTTATGATGAGGTTAATTATGTTTTTGTTTTGTTTTGTTTTGTTTTTTAATTGGTTATCTATTATCCTCTATTTGATCTGCTTGCCATAGTCCATTTCTGTTACTGCTGTCTCCTGGTAGTAATAACTCCCGTTACTTCTAGTAAGTACAACTTATTGTTCAACAGTAGTTAGCACTCCCTGGACAGTATTCACTCAAATATTCTTATTATACTTTCCTTAAAATACGTTCAGGCATTAGGGACTACAAAGACAATTTCTTGTGTAGGTCTCACATTTAACCAAAAAAATTAGGCTGAAAATTACTGAATTTGGTTAAGCAAAATATACTTGTATAAACCCTACTTCAGTTCCCATTGTCTTCATCCTTCCAATCCCATCCCATCCCATCCCATATCATTCCATTTGTCCCATCTCCAATTCTGTCTGTTGTTTTAGCAAGACTACAAAATCTTTGGTGGCAGAACATCTCTTCTTGTGTACTTGAGCTACAAAGAGAAATGGGCTCCTATCCCAGCTGAAATCATTGGATACTGTTTTAAACCATGAAATGCTTTTGGATGTTGGCCCAAAATAGATAGCAGAGTACGCAAGCCTCTAATAGCCTTGCACTGCCTTGTTCTTTTTCACATGAAACAGTTTCCTTGACACAAGATCTGATAATTATTGAATGAATGGCCACTTCCACTCAGCCCCTGGCAACCGTTATCTTAATTCCAGTTAAACTGGCATTGGTACACAAAAATCCCACCAAAAAATATATAAATAAATAAATAAAATCAACAATATAAAAATGTTCAACCTTCATCACATGGAGCTGTAACCATGTAAATTGGATCTGAGCTGTTGTGTAAATCACATCAGCATTTCACCTGTGCTTCAGTGTAAAGTCCATTCAATGTCTGTGAAAGCATGAAATGTACAAAACATATTCAGTATGGTGAAATCACAGTCTGCAGAGGTGGATTTTTAAATATGGCTAAGTGGATTTTTTCCTTTCAGAAGTCGATAAATAAGCTGGTGTTCATTAACTGCTGATGATTTGTATCTAGAAGGAAAGTTATATGGAAAAAAATGAAGAGTCATCTGGTAGATCTGGATTCACGGAGATATTTGGTGATTAATTTTCCAGCAAGCATAAGAAACTGGTTAGCAGCTTGCCTATTTACGCTTCCATGTTCCATATTTTCAGGAGCAGAACAGACCCAGATACAGTGCTATTACATGGTTTGTTCTGACAATACAATATGTAATGAATGAAAGAACTTGTTACCAAGGAGATAATTGGACTTGAACACTAAGAATATCTCAAGGTGCCAATTTTCAGCATCAGCTTTCTCTTTTGCTGTGGCTGTGAACTGTAGCTGGCCGTATTTTTATAATGGCAAACTATGGTTGTTATCTTATATTCATGTGGCAGATTTCATAGCTTAATATCTTACTTTAACGTGGATTTTATACAAGGCTTGACCTACTGTATATTAACAATCTTTTTTTGCTTAATAAAACAATTAAAAAAAATAGAGTAACAGTAAGAACAGACAATTTAAAGAGAAACAAAACGAAAAGAAAAGAAAAAAGAAAAGGAGTAAGGACAAGGTAATATTAGTCCAGATATCCTCACATGAACAATTCAAAAACTGTACAGAAAACCTTTTGGAGGAAACAGGATTTGTACATATTCACGTCATGTAGTGAACGGCCTCCTGCACACCTGTCTGGCCAAACTTCATTATCTTGTTAACCTTTGGTCTTATTACTTTAAACCGCAGTACCCTCCACTTACTAGTATCTATTTCTAGGCCTTTTTGATTACCACTTTTAGTATATTATCTGTAGATAAAATCTCCTTTCTTTTTTTTTTCCTTTCTTTTTGTTCAAGACGAGCTTCAAAACAAACTTCTGAGACATGCATATCACATAGAGTATAACAAATTGATTAAATTGCCTTCTTCTTAGTCTATATCAAAGCACAAAGTATAAACGACAAATACTTTTAATCTTTAGTTGATGTTTGATATTTGGCTGTTTACCATGTGGAGGGATGCCCCCATTTGCCTTACTGTTTCCTGCCTTAATTGCTGAAGGTGAAGCAATCAAGAACACTTTTTTTTATTATCAGCTGTAGCTTGAATCCTGTTCTTGTATATCAATGAATACCCACACACAGGTTACACAGGTTGCAAATAACTGAAGAAAATAGCCTGTAGTTTTCTCTTTAGTTGCTGCCTTTTTTTTTTTTTTTTTTTTTGCACCATACTAATATTTTAGCTTTGTAATTTTAAGTGGTAGTTACAGTTAAGAGTTCTTCCAAAAAAACATTCAACAAATATCCAAACATTCTTCCAAAACAAGGTGAGCTAGCTGAAGATGCTTCTTTCTTGAGAGGTCCCAGTGTCTCCTGGAGACTGCTGATCCTTCAGATCTGGTGGATAAAATGCTTATATGAGTGTTTGTTAACCAGAGGCAGTCTGATTATGCCACGCTGGTAAAAGCTGGTAAAAGGAGGAAGGCATCCCATCTCTGGCTGGCTGCTAGACGGTGAACAGCTGGGCCAGAAGCCCTGGAAGAAGCAGCCCCTGGCATAACCTGCTGCTGATGAGTGGCTATCACAGGGAGGAGCAGGGAACAGAAGGCTCGGCAGTGTGGCTTCTCCCCACAATGACAGTTCCTTCAGTCAGAATTCTGACCCGCTTCTTGGAGGTTTTTCTTTTTTTCAGAAGTCCACCATTTTTCTTTCTCCTTTTCTGAAGACTCATTGGCAGTCATCCAGATGCATAACTGAAGAACAGTGTCTCTTACTCAGAGAAGAAACATCCATACCTTTTACAAAGCATTTCCTGGTGTTGTCGTGCTAGGAAAATACATGTAATGTCTTTTTTTTTTTTTTTTTTTTTTTTTTTTTTTTTCCCCCTGAATAACTGTTACTCATGCAGTTTCTCTCCCTTGTTATAATTTCTTCCAAAAAAAAAAAAAAGTAACAGCACAGGATCATTTTCTAACTGGAGGAATGCAGTTTGCTTTGGGAAACAAGATTTTATTTGTCTTTGAAAGACAGAGGAAAGCAATAACTAGCTGTGAAGTCCTGCACAGGGGCTGGTCTGTCCTCTTCACAAAGGAGATATCAAGAAGTAGGAAGCATGATTTAGCTCATGATTTAGTTCACTAAACCTATATCCCTACACACTATTGGAAGAGCAGCACACAGGGCGGGAGAGAGAGTTTTATCCTACAAAGAGATGTGGTATATATATTCATTAGAGGCTTACTGGAGTCAAAATACTTCTCAGTGCCCTCTGATCCATGTTCTAGGAAATGACTAGCAATGGATATGAAGCTGCTTACTGATTCATTTTAGTTTGGCGTGTAATTCTGTGTCATGTGAATTACTGGTGGGACATGACTGGCATGGTCTGAATGCAATAGAGGAACCAGAGTTAAGCAGAGACCTTCAGTTTTCCCTGAGTCTCCACGGGAATATGTGACTGTGCTACTAACACTCAGGAGTCCACACCTCCTAAGACCTCGACAGCTTCTGCTTATTTTACTTTCAAGCTCATTAAGGCAGATGGGAACGAGTTCCTTGCCAAGATAAAAACTGCTAACTGGTATCATTCTATTACTGTTTTATTGTTTTGAGCATCCACTAATCTTCAAATAGGTTCACAGATGTGTCCCTGCCCATAGCTATTGAAACTTAACTAGCCAGTGAGTCTTAAAATGATAAAGATGAGGGAGACAAAACAGATGACATGACTAAAATATTTTTTTTTTCCTCCAGAACCATAACAGTGGCAAAGAGACAAGGATTTAAGTCAGTGGTGTCACTTTCTTTTTAGATGTTTCTAATGCAGGAATTTTTCTTCTTCCTCATCAGTTAAATGGCTAAGAAAAATAGGTTGTTGATGTACTTATGAGTGTGCTGCACACAAAGTGTATTCTGATATCATCTTTCAGTTTTACCAAAGAGCATTTCTCATCACTTCTGATGAAATGGAATTGTGGTCTGCATCTAAAGAATCGGCTGAAAAATAAAAATGTGGAAATTCATGCAGGGAAAACAAACAAACAAACAAACAAACAAACAAAAAAAACTTTTGTATAAACAGAAGTACAATGTGGTCTCTGAAGAAACCTCGTTTGGCCCCCATGCAAATTAAAGTGACACTGGGGGAGTGTGGGGTATCGTAGTAACAGTAAAATAAGGGTGACATAATAATCCTAATTCCAAAATAAAATTTGGAAAACTTGGTTTCTAGTAAATGTAAATATTCTATTTAATTAAATTAAACTATTCTTATTTTAACTGTTAATTTTTGTTCTGAGCTGGGGAAATAAACAAACCTCAAAATGAAAATGTTGTGTTCAGTTCCTCCTTGATTTCCAGCCTTGTCAAAGTGCGCTATTAAGGTTCTGTCCAGTCAAAAGTCCCTCCTCTCCCCTCCATTTCTGGCCTCCTTTTTCTCCAGATCAGTAATTATGCCATCAGTTGCCTCCTGTTCCTCTCCTAGGTGGTTTTTCAAGGCTTGTCCATGCTACACAAATTTATGACACGAAGAGCTGTGCTGGGCTTCTAAGGGTGCTTGTAAAACACTTCACATCCATACACCAAAGTGCTCCAAGTGGTTTGTATTTCTGCCAAAAAACACTTGGAATTTTCTTGTGTTCAGCAAGGGCTAAAGTTGGCTGGAGGCCAGTAGGGACAGCACTAGAGGAGACAGGGCTGAGCACTGGTACTGCAGCCCTACAGAGACACTCTGTATGTTCCCAGAATTCTCCCTCTGTGAGTGCTCAGCTGAGAACCTGGAGATGTCTGCCCAAAGGGCTTTGCACTTTTGCTTTAGGGAAACGTTAGCTGATGCAAGAAGAAATACTCTTATTCAGAGTAACAGTCAGCAGGATGTAACAAATAATTTGCATTTAAACCAAGGAACCAGGATAAGCCAAATGAGAACCCCTCTAATTATCAAAGTATTAGTAAGGAAGCGAGAAAATGACACAGGTGATAGAAGGGACTGATGCTGCTCTTCCCACCTACCCTGCATGTTCTGTGATTCTCCTCAGGCTTGCACGCAGAGCTATCCCTACCCTCTTTTCCATCAGGATCTAGCAAGGTAACATGAAAAAGAAAAAGGGGGGGAGGGGGGCACTGACTTTCACAGCAGAAGTAAAGAGCTTCTCTGCAAAGTGGGACTGGAGGTATAAAAGATGCAGCTGGCAGTTTACACTGCTTTGCTGAAATAATGAGACTCTGAGTTGTAGGAGCAGACTACCTAAAATGGGCATTATGAGTTTTCTTTATTAGGGACTGGGTGGAAGAGCGAGGAGGAGCAGCACTTCCCTGTGCTTTGTTCCTGTCACTTGACGATTTCTGTCCTTGAAACATTCCCTCTAGGGACAAGGAGTGTGTGCAGGCTCTTAGTCACTCCGAGGTGGGGAAAGGAGTGTGAAGCTTAGCATATCAAGGGAAAAGTGTCCACAGCAAATCTGATTGTTTAAAAATAATCTAGAATAATTTTGTCAGGGAAGTAAGTTTCAATTGTAGACAAGGATTTAAACTTAAATTGGAAGGGATTTTAAGTGTTATTACTAAATTCCCTATATAACACATTAGGCACAGCATAGAGAATCCTGATTTAACCTAAAGAGGAGCAGATTTTCAAAGTGAAATAGAGGGATCCCAGTGGGGGAAGGAACTGGGTTCAGTTAGAGAGATTTGGGGTGAAAAACAATGCAAAAAAAAAGCAAAAGATAGCCATTTTCCCTCCTCCTCTGTTCTTCCTCTCCTCCACATCATCTATGGGAGACACAAATTCCTCACTGAGCAAACCCTCTGACAAGTGAGTGACAATGAGCACCATTTGTGAGGGCAGTGGGGAAGGGCTCTGAAAAGGGGCCCCAGGGGGGCTGCAAGGAGATCCAGGGCCCTGGGCAGGGTTGGGAGTTGCCCAGGAAAGGTGAGCAGGGGACAAGAAGAGCTGACAGAGCCCCTGGGGCCTATTTATTCTCTGTGGGGGAACACTGATGGTTAGCAAAAATTTCCTAAAAGATGCGAAAAGGGAGATTGTGCCCCATCAGAGCTATCCAGTACACTGCTTGATACGCTCACACACACACACCGCACACCCACAATACACTTACACACAGAGTCAGACTCACATCTTCACTCTGTTGTACATGAACAGGTTGTTCCCTTGTAAAAGGCTTATTTCACTGGCTAATAGATTCATCTTAGTCTTTCCATGATAACTATCAGAAAAGCTCAGTCTTGTGTATGCTGACATCAAAAACAACCTTGAGATTTTTTCACAAAGGGAAACTGTTGGGTTTTGGCCAACCCTACTCAGCAGCCCTGCTTGAGGGCACAGGACATCCTCATCTTACCAGCAGCTGGGACATAGTGCGGGGCTTTCCAGCTCTTTTGTTCTTTCCTGCATCATTTTAAGCAAGGCCTGCTGACCTAGCAGGTTGTCTGCTAGTTGAAAGAACCATCCCTCAAGGAAAATCTTCTTCCTCTTCACTATCCTCCTTTTCTCAGATAAGCCTCTCCTCCCAGGCTCTCAATGACCCTGAGCACTCTCATTGTCTCCAAAAGTACTGTTCCTTGCCCTTCTGAACAAGAATGACTTGCCAAAGTCCTGACTGGTAGCAGGGAACACCTCTACACAGTTGACAAACCTCATGCTCCATGCCACATGCATTAGTTGCACAGGATATTTGTACGTCATAGATAATGAGCTGTTTCCAAACAGGAGTATGATTTATATGTGGATTATTTTCTCTTGTAAAATTCCTCTACTGCAAATAAATAACAAAAAGCCTCAAAACCTTACACTGAACTGGAGCAATTTAATAGCTAAAAAGAATAAGGACAGGCTTGAAATAGGCTTTCAGTTTCTACAACAGATACAACTCTTCTACATAAAATACTGATGGGACAAGCTGGAAATATTCTATGATGGTGAGCTAACGAGTATGTGGTAACTTAGAGACTCATTCTGTATACAATAAGATACTAACACAACCCCCAAAAAAAGGGCTGCTGGGGTATTTAAAAATGTACACAGGAACTATGATTTGCTGCTCTGCCTCCCGGCTGTCAAATCCAAATCTTTCTACTCTGTTCCCTACATACATAGTACCTCTTCATTTCTGTCTGTTCAGGCTAATAATAATAATAATAATAATGGCCATAACAATCATAATAGTCTCAAATAGGTTTCACAATTCTAGGTTTAACTGCTGTAACCACATCTTTTCTGATCTGACCAGAGTACATGTTGCTTCCATTTGCATAGGAGGATATTATTGCTGATACCGTACTTACTGACCAGTGGTCTAAACATCTCTGGTTGAACGTATCAGCCTCCTATTTGCTACATTGATTCCCAGCTCTGCTTTGCACTTTTATCTGACTTCAGTCCTTGGCCACCACCTACGCTCAATAAGTAATATCAGCTACAGTATGCCAGACCTCCCATTATTTTCACTGTGCTTTCCATAACACTCTAAACACACGCCATGTCTGTGCAGGATTCTCCTTGGAACCACCTTGTTCATTTAAGTTCATTTCTGCTGACACATGGACTTGGGCAATGAAGACCCCTACTCACGATGAACACCATGTAAACTACAGGGTACCATGACCTCACAACACCACACACCAGTTTTGCTGACTTTCTTCCCTTTATCCTCTTTTGTTACTGATTAGAAACCACTCTGAGCTCAGTATTTTTGGAAGGTTTCTGAGGAATCTTCTCTTCTGTGTGAACTGGGTTGCATGCAACACTACAAACTCAGCATAATAAATGATAATTAATAGAAAAACTTATTTGACTCAGTGTTAATGTCTATCTGCTCTGGAGAAAATGTTGTTTTGCTTCAACTAAATTAAATAAAATAAGGAAATATATTATTTTTTTTAATGTTTTTGCTTGCAACATCTGCTCCCTACAAGCATGAGGCTCGCTCAGGTAAGATGCTGCTTTTTTCTGCACTTTCAAACTCAAAATGTTTTCTTGCAAACTCCAGTGAAGACCAAGTCTGTATTACTCAACCCAGCACTGTCACTAAATGGTGCCTGGTGAATACATGAATGGCAAGCTGGAAGAAGTCTGCATTTTAGGATAGTTTTTGAACATTAGATGTCATTATAAAAGTTGAAGATTATTAGTTAGACTACTTGTATTAAACAGCCAGAAAACATTGTTGAAAGGGTACACAGTTACTTGAAATTAGGCAGTTTATTCCAGTAGCAGTGAATGCCATGCAGTAAACAGTTCCTCACATTATTCATCTAGAGTTACAGGTGAAAGAGAAGGAATCATAATCAAAACAGAGGACACTTCAACATTCACAGTGTCATGTAATCTATCTATGTAAATCTGACACAGGGATCAAACAGCATGCCTTCATATCTGAGCTCAAAAGGGAAATTATGCCAACTGTTCTGTGATGCAATATCATAGTATAATTGAAAATGAGACAATTATTAAGGTCCCTTCCATATAGTATGGTTCTAGTACATAGTATTGTAGTGGGTTGACGTGGCAAGGTTTTGGTAGCAGGGGGGCCATAGGGGTGGCTTCTGTGAGAAGGATCTAGAAGCTGCCCCATGTTTGGTAAGGGCCCCACTGCTGACCAGAGCTGAGCCAATAAGCGATGTTGTTTTGCACCTCTGTGAGAGCATATTTAAGACAGGGAAAAAAACGCCACGCCACTCAGCAGCTGGGAGGGTGAGAGGAGTGAGGAACAGCCTTGCAGGCGCCAAGCCCATGGAGTACCATGGTGGAGCAGGGTTCCACACTGCAGGCCGTGGAGGAGACCACGGTGGAGCAGGTGGACCTGCACCGACGGAGACTGCGGCCTGTGGAAGACCCCTGCTGGAGCAGATTCTGGGCTGGACCTGTAGGCCGTGGAGAGGAGACCACGCAGGAGCAGGTGACCAGACAGGAGCTGCTGCCCGTGGGAGACCCAGGTTGGAGCAGTTTGCTCCCGAGGGATGGACCCCGTGGTACGGACCCATATATGGAGCAGTTCTTGAAGAGCTGCTGCCTGTGGACAGCCCACGCCGGATCAGTTCGGCAAGAACTGCAACCCGTGGGTGGGACCCCACAGCACAGGGGACAAGAGTGACCGAGAAGGAGTGGCAGAGAAGAAGCGCTATAGACTGACCATAACCCCCATTCCCCCATTCCCCTGCGCCACTCGGGGGGAGGAGGTGGAAGAGGGTGGATGGGGGGGAGTGGGGGGGAGGTGCTTCTGGTTTCTTTCCTTTGTTTCTTGCTTCTCTAGCTTGTTAGTAATAAGCAATAAATCTTACTATCTGTCTATGCTGAGTCTGTTTTGCCCATCACAATAATTATTGCGCGATCTCCTTGTCCTTATCTCAACCCTTGAGCCCCTTTCATCGTATTTTCTCCCTGTTCCTCTTTGAGGAGGGGGAGTGAGAGAGCGGTTGTGGTGGAACTCGGCCGCCCACCCGAGTAAAACCATCACAAGTATTGTAGCTTAAAATTCATCTGGTTCCAACCCCCTGCGATGGGCAGGGACACTTACCACCAGACCTGGCTGCTCATAGCCCCATCCAACCTGGCCTTGAACACCTCCAGGGCATCCACATGAAATGCCAAACCAATGTTGTCTCAGTTACTGGAGGACTACACAAATGCCTTCTAAGGGCACATCAAAGAGTAATAGCCTCAGAGAAGCTACAGGCATAGTTTTCATTTTAGGATCTATTTGTCTGTAATTTCTCCCACATTTACTGCTGACATATATATTAAAAAAAAAAAAAAAAAAAAAAAAAAGTAATTTCTTTTGAAATGAAGCATTTTGCCAGACTTAAAAATGGGTTTCACTTTGGTTTGGAAGTTTTTACTTATTATTATATTTTACATTACCAACCTTAACTGAAATTCTATTTGAAATGTGTGGGGCAAAGCCAAATAAATAAATTTATAAAACATTAAAATGTTGCAAGCTTTATCAACTAAAATTGAATGCAAATTCAGTACAATGTTCTGCAAAGGTTTAGCTGTACTCCAATAATTCATTTTCCAACAAACATTATTTGACAAAAAGCATTCTCAACTCAACATATCTCCATTGTTGCTTCCTTAGCTGTTGTCTTTGAAAACACCAAGACACACATTATCAGATATTATGAAACCAGAAATGCCCAAATTATCAAGCGATTCAGTTGGTCTCCCTTGATCTTCAACTGGCAGTGGAGGGAATCCAGACATAGTGCAACTGGGATAACAGTAGCTTCTTAGCAAAGCAGGCTGCTGTGCCAAAGCCCTGGAGATCTTCCTGATCTGCTGCTCCTACTGACAAGGTGCCAGCAGGAGGCCTGGGATGAAAGCCCCTCCAGAGTAGCACAAGTCTGTCCTGTCATCCAGAGCAGGAATGAGCTTCCCTCCCTGTGGCTCTTTTGCATCTCATCTTTGCCCATTCCAATGACAGGAGAGGACCCTGGCCTGGTCCCACTTTTTCAGCCCTCTGGTAGTATAACTTTGTTTTTATTATGCAGCTGAGAAGCTCTGAATTGGCTCCATGCCAGTCACACTGTATTGCTATGCTTTGGAGGTTTTCACAAGGATGAAAGAAAGCATTTAGGGAGGTTCCAGAAACGATGCTGATGGCTGCCATGCTAATGCTTGTAATGAATTCTAAATTGGTAATGGGACCACTTATGGATAACTAAAGGCTTATTCACTCCCTTGGATATCTGCTTTTTTTCCTCTACCACTTTCTGCTGGATTTAGTGCCAGTATTCGCTTTGCACTTTTCTTTTTCTCTCTTTTTCTGTTCCTTTACTTTCCTACTGTCATTTCTCCTGCTGTATTCTTCCTCTAAAAATTATCACCCCTCAGGCTCTCCCCTTATTCTAATTGCCTTACTGCTGCAAATGCATGTCCTACAAATCTCTAGTTACCATTGCTAGTGTCCTTTCCCATATGGGACTAATTACTAAAACAAGTTTGCATGACTTTGAAACGATAATAATAACACTTCTATGAGCATATAATTTCATTTTACATCTACTGGATAATGCAAACTGCATTCATACCACCTAGAGATAGGTGGTATAATAACAAGTGATAAAATAATAGGTAGTATAATAATGAAGGATAGCATTAATGGACAGCAATCATAACTGACATAGACATGTAGTTTCTGGCTGACGCAGGTTTAAATGATGTTAGTGTTGATTACAATGTGTCTTATTGCCTTAGGAGATACCTGTTAAGTATAAAGGCTTGCAGTTAAAATTCTGTGAGGTGTAAGACTCCTCTGGAATGTCTATCTTGTCAGCAGAACTGTTAAAGTGTAACTCTGGTCAGAAAAAAATGACACTATAAAAATTCCATCTATCATGCACTGTATTTATTTTCCCTTGGTGATTTCCAGATTAAATCTGCTCAGTTTACAAATCAAAAGAGACTTTTGAAACTGCTTTTTTATCCAACAGTCTATGTTTCCTGTTCTGCTTGTGACTTAAAAAAATATAACAAAAAATTAAACTATGTTTTTTTTCTGTTCCATACATCATTTTCCATCCACTCACAGTAAAAATTCTCCAGCTAAAATACAGGCCGTATTTGTACTGACATGGAATGAATCAAAACAAACTGTATCTCACTCACCATTCAGATAAAAAAAAAATAAATAAAAAAATAAAAAAAAAAATTGTTTGTTGGTTTGTTTGTTTGTTTGTTTGTTTGTTTTTCCCAGTATGCTACATATTTGGAGAGATGACATGGAGTGATCAAAATGGTAATTTTTACTCTGACAAGCTGAACAATGTTCCATACTAAATATATAGTTGACTACATGTTACATATCTCTCCCTATATATATACCTGTATGTGTGTACATATGCATAATTTACGCATAATACGTATATGACTACGTTTATATATTTGGACCCATGTAAACTGTTCTCAAGTATAGTCCTAATCAAGGGGTGTCAAAAACATATATCCCTTAAAGAGCTATGCTGTTATCTCTTTGAAATGTCCTTCCACATTCAGAAGAAACAGCGAAAAGGACAGTGCTGCAGTTTACTGGCATCAAATGACTGCTGCTCCACACTGCTTCATCTGTGTTAAGATTTTCTGCATCATTTCCTAACCTTTTCCTCTCTTTCCTATTTGCTCACCCATATTTCATTAACTCTCCCCTCTGACATGTATGAACTCTGTCACACCATGAATCTTTACAATTTATAATGGGAAATACAGTGTGATAATTCTTGGTATTTGTCCATAGAATGAGTATTCTGTACATAGAGTTATATCACACAATAGATATGTTGAGTTACTGATTATTTTTCCAGTAGCAAAAGAATACAATTTCTAACAAAAACTACTGTCAAGAAATGCTACTTTGAAACTATCAGTATTATGGAGAAATCAAGAAATGCAGAGATAAAGCTGATTTTTCAAGTAAACATTTAGCTCTACTTCATCTTGATCTGTAATCACTAGAATGGCAATCAAATCATCTCATGAATGAAGTATAGTCAAATGAAGGTGAGTCTAAGCATGGCAAAGGCCATGCAGGTAAACAGAATATACTTTGTGGAGTGTACTTTGTCATGATATAAATGTTTATATAAATATGTATGTATAAGAACCCAAGGGAATGGCATGAACCTTCAACAAGTGAGATTCAGGTTGAATATTAGGAAAAGATTCTTCACCAATAGAGTCGTCAGGCACTGGGACAGGCTTCTCAGGGCATTGGTCATGGCACTGAGCCTGCTGGAGTTCAAGAAGTGTTTGGACAATGCTCTCAGGCACACGGTCTGATTTTTGGGTGGTTCTGTGTGGTGCCAGGAGTTGGGCTTGATGATCCTTGTGGATCCCTTCCAACTCAGGATATTCTATGTTTCTATGATTTTAGGAGTGGCTGTGAGACTATGATGTAAGCTACCACATGAAACAATGTCCTTTACAAATCTTCCCACTTTCTTCTACAGCTGCATGTGATCAATATTTATCATTTCATTTAATGAAGTGCTGGAAGGTGAAAGGGATAACAGGAGCTGGGACAGAATTGAAGCCTTGATTTGTCTATATAAGTGGTTAGCTTACAATATGGCCTCCTTTTAAGTTTTAATGTATTGGTGTCAGTTAATAAATTTGCCATAGAAGCCTATAATAAAACACAGTTAAGGTCGACAATGTATATCTGAAATCTATACTAAAACATATTCTCATAACTGTTAGAAATTAAATCCATATGGGAAACAGTTTAATCATCATGAAAAAAGGTCAAGATTTTCTCATCTTTTCTCACCCAAACCAAGAAAAAAAAAAAAAAAAAAAAAAAAAAGAGAGATCTCAAGAATATTCAGTACAATCTAGGTCATTTTAAACAATTCAGTCAACAATCCAATTTCGGCCATTTATTTAAGATTTTATTTAATTAACTTAAACTTGTAATTGAAACATTATTTTGAATCATAAAATGATTGATTTTATTGTTTTCTAGACAAAGAACCTTGATTTACAGTTTCTGAAACTGTCAAATTCTTGTCAAAACACCATCTTCCACAGGAAGGGATTCTGATGGAAAATCCCATTCAAAATTTGTTATAACAAGGCTGTTGTATTTATCTGCCCCTAAACCTTATACATAATATAATCAAAATATAACTTAGATGTACAAATATGTACAAACAACAATGTTAGAAGTTAAACCTGAAAATTAAGGAATAGCTCTGCACAGCCGAGGAACACAACTGACCTCATCTCTGATGCTTGATGTCCAGTGAGATCATGGAATAACCTCAGGCATCTGTTTGGATTTTCACATTCAGAGGAAAGTTTATTAGAAGAAGCAATTCTTAAAGACAGATGAAAGAATCTTTTCTTTCTCTTTCTAGTGGCATAGGAGCCCACGTGTTCGAGGTGTCCACCCTGGGCTTCCTCACAGCTCCCTGACCTCCACTGCAGGACCATACAGCCAACACTTGCTCTCTTGTGCAATTCTCCATTTAAATACACACTCACATACTCACCCTTCTTTATCCCACCCTCCTTGCCTCTGTTTAGAATAGATGTAGTGAAGTAAGCACATGGTTAGCCTTTGAAAATAACAATAAAAACACAGGGATGAGACTTACTTTCATTAGAAGCTGGTGCACACATTTTCCAGCAAAACACAAAGACTTGTGCTCTTTCAAAATGGCTTCTGTTTCCCAGTGCCTTCAGCAACACTGATGCTAAGCCATGTATAAAGACAGTGGCTTCCTATGCTAAAAGAGGAAAGGTTTTTTAGAATGATGTTCATAAAAAGGAATTAAATGTTGAAGTGTGTATCTGCTCGGATAAGTGTAGTCACAGATTCATTTTGGCTGAACTCCAAGCTAGGAAGCTGTGAGTGTGCTTTGGCTCAGCAGCCAGAGAGGCAAATTAGCAGAGAGCTAATATACCCTGCTTTTCAGCCTACTGCTTCAGGTACAACTCCAGACCAGACTGGCTCATCTTTGGAAAACTCAAAAACAAAGATGAGAGAACAGGAAATGCTCTCTACTCTTGTCCCTCAGCTGTGAACCAAAAGAGGTCAGGAAACCAGTTCGGGGCATGAGGGATGGGAAACAAAATGCTCATCTGGTAATATATTTACTGCACATTTTACTATAATGCAAATATTCATAAGTAGCAGCATGTGAATATTCATAAGTAGTATCATGTTAATATTCACAAATAGCATCGTGTCAACTTAAAGTAATTACAGGAATCTAAGTGGAGAAATTCTTAGAGTTTAACATGTTAGGCATTAGACAACTTAATGGATACCAATAATTGTGCCCTAGGTTTGATTTCAAGTTATGAAATAGTGAAGCTCTCATTGCACCTGCAAATGGGAATGCTGGTAAAACACAAGTTCCAAGATGACAAATAGGAGTCTCGTGGTGACCAGGTCTCTTAATACCCTCTGAGATATCACACACAGTCCCATAAATCCAGATTATCTAGATACCCCTTAATGTGATCTTCCTATATTCTGGGTAGTAACTGTCTTCCACCAGGACTTGCTACAGGACATGGATACCTGGGAGGTCTGAGAGCACTTCATTTCTTACCTATTCCTTACATGTTCCTTTGTTTCTCATGCCATATTGCTCTCCAATTTCTTCTTCAAGCAACTCTTTACATATTTTGAGTTCATAATCAGATCTTTCCCCTGTCTCTCTTCCTTATGGAAAACATCTCATGATTTTGTAGTCCTCCTTAGCACGTCAGATTTTCTAAATTCTGAATTATTCTCATTCTCCTCTCAGCTTGTCCACATAGTTTAACATCTAGAACTACACTCAGTCCACCATCTAGTATCTTAGTTTCATTTTAAACATTGCAATATTCATGCACACCAAATTCAGATTTTTTTTTAATTTTAATTTTTTCTTTTTATTTTTCCATAATACATCTAAATTTCAGAGTGTTTAACTGAGAAAAAGGTTCCACAGAACGGATTCTGTGCAATAGAAATGCTATTACTATTATCATTTATTTAAAAATCAAGCTTGGGATACCTAGGAGTGGTGTCTGATGTCTTTCTGTCCTACTTTTTCTAAGATTTAGAGGTAGACACATGTACATCCACTAAATGGATGAAACACTATGTTGAACAGCTCTAAGTGTCACTCAGTTTAATCCTCTTGACCTAAGGCTGAGGTTGTATCACTGTGAAGTTACCACTAGCTCAATGAAACACACTGCAGAAGCTTACTGTATTTTTACCAAACCAGAAGTGGGTCGAAATTGACTTACGGAGGTTTGAAAGCAAAAATTAAGATGTAATTGAGAAGTTATATGTATACTTATATATGTATGTACATTTATCTTTTTGTCTCTATTTCCTAATTTTCTTTGTTCTTCAAATGAATGAATACTTTACTTTGAATCATTTTTACCCTGTGTGCTGTTCATTGGCAGGAAAGGGTTGCTTGAACCAGGTGAGACTGCCCATAATGCTGAGAATACAGATCTAATATAGGCTTCATGTTTTGTGAGGAGTAAAGGAAACTAAGTTTGTCCCTTGACAAATGTCCTAAAGACACCCAAGCAGGATCTAAAGTACGGTTTGTCCTCCAACCATAACAACACATTTGGATCTTCTGTACCAGTTACTTAAAAGGAACATTGACTAGTTTGTACCCAGTCCATAAAATTTAAACATGCCCTTTTTATACTTTGTGGAAAATGCCTAAACATTTTCAGACAGCTGCTTGTTGTGTTTCGCAAAGACCTTCATGGTGGAGTAATGCTGGTCACACATCACACATCACACAACATCACTGGGCAGTGTACAGGAGTAGACTGTCTGATAGAGGAGCCATGCTCCACGCTGTGCTTGATACATACAACCAGCCTGTTTAATGGAAGAAACAATGTTCTTTCATCCCCTCAGCAATCTTCCCTAGAGAATGTACATTTTATGTTTCCCACAGAGAATAAATTACAGACCTCCTCAAGTCTCTTTTCTCTATGTAATATTAGTACTTTTTATGGGATGTTACCATATAGGTACTTAATAATAATTAAAAAAAAAAAAAA
>CM021766.1:111393357-111572199 GCA_011076525.1 Nettapus auritus | reverse complement strand
ATCTCCAAATGCACACTTTTTTTTTACTTTTTTTTTTTTTTTTTCCTCAGAGTAATAAAGTGTCTACACAATTCAGTTTTTACAGTTCTTTCTGTGGGTGGAAGGATGAAAAAGATGTGAGTAAAGCAGGCTTCCTAATGTTCTTCAGATTTAATATACTTTAATCTCTTTTAGGAGTTAGAAAATCTCCTTAATTTTACTTTGTTGTTGAGCAGTTTATGTTTTCCTCAGACAGGATGAATTGATGGCAAAGTCTGTGAGAATAGCAATGGAAAGAAAAAAAAATAGTCTTTAAAGATAAGTTTCACAGCTTCAGCCATCTTGAAAACCATTGTTTTATTCGCCCTTTCAGTATATGAAGTCTTAAAGGATTATTATTTATAGTAATGCTATAAATGTGACAATTTCTCTATACTGTGATTTTATTAGTGGAAAAAGTGAAGACAATTTTGGCAAGGGTTGAACAGCATGTGACTGGATAGAGATTACAGAAACATCTATAACACATCTGCAGCAGCCAGAACAGCAAAATAGCCATTGAAGCAATGATGATAAAAAAACTCTGTAACCAAATAAATCATTTAGGACTTAGTAATTATTCAGTTCAAACATTAAAGAATCCACAACTCAAGGAAAATCGCTGGGTTTAATATTTATTGAGGAGGAAATCATATTGCTGCAGAGTTAAAAATTGATTTTTGAATTGAAAATCAACAGAGTTGTGAAATTTGAGAAAGGAATACTTCTGATCACACTATGCACTGTGTGGAAAGGATAATGATTTTGCTGTTTATCTTACCTCAGCCTTAGAAGGAAAGAGTCTCTCTTTTTGATCTGATGTTTGCTGTTTGCTCCTAGTTTTTATTGTAAAGCTGTACTGGGTAACAGAAAAATACCTATCTAGAAGAGACTTGGGAATTTGTGCTTGTATAGTGGCAATATTGCTTTATTTTATTATTATTATTATTATTTTTAAGACAATTCCTGTGACTTAATTGCCTTGGTAGCTTTACAAAGTGACATAAATGGACAAAAATTTCTAGCATCTACACCTATCTCCTTCAGTCAATGTTTTCCACATCATACCTTTAGCTTAAGCACCTCTCCTATTTACTGCATGTGCCAACAAAAATCTCTGACACGTCAGGTGATGAGATGGGAAGAATGATTCAAAAAGAAACTACTGCTTGGAAAGGACTAATATTTACTCTTGGCCTTTCAATTAGAAAAAGATAGATTTCAGTCAGATTGTGAAACTAAAGTTAATTGTTTTGCCATTGTACAAGTTTTTTCTTCCCCCATGATGTAAACCCGTCCTCTATTGCAGCCTTGTTAGCAGAGGAAAGTAGAAATTTCAATATCTTTTACACTTGCAGTAAGCTGCTCTAAGTTCTCAGTATTCTTGTGAAGATGGAAAAGGAACTGAAGATCTAACTGGCTTGAGGGTATTTTAAAGAGTTAAGATTAAAGAGGCTTATTTAACATAAATGTTACAACAAATTAAGATAAAATTGTAGCAGAGGTTTTCAAGCTTCTTAATGGGTGTTCAGCAGTATTTACTCAGTCAGCTACCAAAAATCTTTTACGTGAAATTTATATGTAACTTTTTTTTTTTTTTTTCAAGAGAACTTTCTTTGGCAGTTACAAGTTATCTATTTTTATAACAACCTCAGCAGAATGTTCCAACAATAACTGTAATTTAAGTACTTATCAGACCTCTAAGAGCATAAGTCAATGTTTATTAAGCTTCGAGTACTATGTAATAGTGTACTGCTGAAAAGTCCTGCCTTACTTACTGGCTTCTCTGAAATTTGGGATTTTTTAAATTTAAGAATACACGGGACAGCATTTATTCAATTTACAGAGCCTCCTTTACTTTGTTGTCTTAACAGGTTTATTCAACTGTAACATCTTTTGTAGTATTGTTATCATAAGCCATGTCTTATCAGGATAAAGATACTCTCAAGAATAGAGAGTACACAATCCTTTTTCACCATCCTACTTCAAGATGAAGGATAAATTCCTACTTTCACTCCCTCTGCCAAGTCTAAGACTAGCCTCATTATCTTAGGAATTATTTTTCTTCTTTACTTGCTTAGTGCTCAGAACAAAAAGGTCCTAAACTCAGTAGGAACCTGGAATGCAGTGTCAATAATATAAACATGTCAAAAGAAGTTTTGCTAAGAGGCTCATTATTATGCTGCACTTATGTTCTACCTTCCATGCAAATTCTCAGTAGTGTCTTATTACCATCATTAATATCTTTTAGATATATTAAAAGGGGGGGGGGGGGTGTTTAATAATTGGTTTATCAAATACTGGTTTATTAAATATTTTGGTTTAAATATCTTGAGATTTCACTGCATTATGAATACAGTGTAAGAAACTGTACATACAGAGTTCAGGAAAAAAAAAAAAAAAAAAAAACAACTATGCAGAGAAGAAATACAGTTATTGGAGGGAATGAATACAGAGCATGTAATGAAAATGAGTTTGTCAGGATCATCTTGAGACCAATTTTTAGATTCAGTTCTGGGTTAAGATCCCATTTTGCTGGATGTCATTTGAACACATAGACACATAGAAGTACACAATGAAATGAGAGAGGGCTTCTTTCCTTGAAGAATGTACAGAGTAATTAAAGTTCAATTCATTGACACTAAAGCTACAGGGAAGCTTATTCTTTTCCCTTGAAGCATTAAACTGCTAGAAAAGCCACAAGGATGCCTGAAGAGACCATGAGTCTGGGCAATAGAAGCAAATACTTCATTAATGCTTCCATTTCCATTTCTTGACTTTAGAGGCAAAGTTGAGGGAAAGGCTGGAGGCTCAAGTCACAGGAGCAACCGGCAGAGGAGAGAAGACATGAGAAGAATATGTGGAAGTAGAACACTATGGCTGTTTCACATTTAATACATCTAGAAGAAGAGTAGGAAAAAAAAAAAAAAAAAAAAAAAAGGATATCCCCCCCCCATTTCTTTGTTAGCCTGTTAATAAAAAGAATAATTGTTGTTGGTTTTTGTTTGGTTTTGTTTTGTTGTTGTTTTATTGTTTCTTGTTTGTTTGTTTGCTTGTTTTACTTTAGCAATGATATTCCAACTTTCCATCACTGAGAATTATTGCTTGAATGGGAAGAAGACCTCTTGGAAAAAAAAAAAAAAAAAAAAAAAAAAAAAAAAAAAAAAAAAAAAAACATTTTAGCTAAGCAGCTTTTACAGTTTTGGTCCACACCTTCTTTATAATGTTATTCAACCTTAACCTTAGTTTTATCACAATACTAGGATAGATTGCCTACTTTTTTCA
The DNA here is from genome assembly GCA_011076525.1 of Nettapus auritus. Taxonomy (NCBI): domain Eukaryota; kingdom Metazoa; phylum Chordata; class Aves; order Anseriformes; family Anatidae; genus Nettapus; species Nettapus auritus. The sequence continues at coordinate 111,568,896 of CM021766.1, read as the reverse complement.
AAAGCCAAAAATAACAGAGCAATCAGTATTTTTCTCTATAAATAATGCTAAATTTGAGGGGAAGAGGAAAATAAAACTGACCTGAACAAAATGAAAAATTGTGCTGCAATTAAAGTGCTGCACTCAGCTGCAGTAGAGAGAGAAAATAGAAAAGGAAAAATACAGCAGCATGTAAAAAATAAACAGTAATTAGTGAATGAGACTATTGCTGCTTAAAATTGGTATTTAAAACTTGGAAGAAGATCAAGCAACTTTCTTGTAGCTTTCCTATATTAACATGTACAATAAAACTTCCTATCAGCAAACTGCAGCATAAAGAAGTTAGCATGTTATGTTACCACTAAAACAGCATGAAAAAAGTCTTGGAGGGGAAAATAAAAGAATCTGGGGGAGAAAGGTTTCTGCAGTTATATAGAATGATTTATTTTGTCTCATGTGTATTTGGATTTAAAATTTAACAATGAAAAGGAAAGCTAGCATTGCAGTTAATGTTCTGTGTAGATGTGCTTATATTACTTAGGTTTCTGTTTATTAATGTTAGAACTCTGTTATTACATATAGAAAGACAAGTTCTGCAGGGTAAGTATATGTCTGGTATAAAACTATATTTCTGGTATGACAAGAATAATTTTCAAAGCACACTTTATTCATTTTTTTTTTTAATGTTACGAATGCCCTCTCTTTCTGAGCTAGAAGTTATATTAATATTAATCTAAAATGTTCCTAATATTTCTTTTGTTTAAAACAACACAACTTGGAAGAGCTGAGTTGCTGCAATGAATAATAATACACCTGTCCCCAAAACCATCTTTTGACAAGGTTTTTTGTTCATTTTTTCTGTTTGTTTTGTTTTTAAGATAGCAAAGCCACCACTCTCTCTGAGACTCTTTACAAAGCCCATCCTATGTGAAGGCCCGCTTTAGTTGATATTTATGTGATTCTCTTCATGGACATTGGAGAGAGGTCACAGTGCAAAATCCAAGTGCTTGTGTTTCATTTGTAATAGAAAAGGTTTTAAACACGAAGCAATGTCTCACTCCTACAAGAAAGATAATTTATCTCTTCCCTTAGTACAGTCAGGTCCTGGAGAGTTGCCACTTCGATTTTCTGGGACTTTACAATGCACTCAACAATATTCAAATAAAATTTTATTGTATTGTGAAAAGATGGGTGGGGAGAGAAACTGTGTTAGCATTGATTAAGGTTCGAACCTTAGTTCTATGAAGGTCAGGAAATTCAAAATAGTTCCTATAATATCTTTACTCTGCTTCCATGTGTGAACATGCAAATGTTTCTTTGAAAACAGCTGTGTGTTCATGTGACAAAATACTCTTTACATTGTTTGAAAATAAATTAATTTCAATGTGGTGAGGATCTCACTTTCCAAGAAAATCTTCAGAAAACTTTAACAAGTTTTTTCTTTAATCAGCACAATGAAGTGTCTGAGTTTCTTAACTACATTGCTTGATAGGAAAAGTTAGTGGTACAAAAACTATTGGCTCAAGAAAATATAGACTTATTACAAAATATATTAACAGTATGATTTCCAGTTAAGCCAGTAGTAGCTGAGATTGTGAACAACAGAAAACTTGTTTGAAATGCACCCTTTTGTTTGTCAGCCAGTAATTTGAAAAGTAACTAAACTGTATATTAAGTCCTCAAAGCCAACCAAATGCCTACTGTCTTAGTATTTCCAATGTTTTCCCTAAAGTTAAATTTTGTATTTTCTTTAAAGGCGACAGTAATCATGTTATTGCTTTTGGACATAATGTCCAAAGCTAAGCATGTTTTTAAAATTAATCCCATTATTCTGTCAGACATCTCTCCCCTTTTATCAGTTGAAAAAAATAGCCTCCTGTAGAGAGTCAAATCTTTTATTTATCATTTCAGTGCTAACTACAATTAACTTTGTTATTTTACAGAAGTTATCCTCTTACTGAGGAGACCTGAAATAAAAAATAATCTTCAGTTAGAAGGGCACATACTGTCATCATCATCAGTCTTTGAAAATTGCCTCATATTGTACTTTTTTTTCAGTAATACTGCACATAATTCATATACACATATACAAGTGGTTGGAGCACTGAATAATGAATATTAGAGATTCTGTATCTTCCTCTGTAAATACATTGATTGTCTGTGCATCCTATCACCTATCAATACGCCACTTCTAGATTGATTAAAACAAACAAACAAACAAACAAACAAAAAACTATAGGAATATTTGAAACAAGGATTTCAACACCTGCCAGCTGTCAAGGTCTGATCACCTTGTCTGTATTTGCTTAATAATGTAGTAGCCAGTGTCTTATGGAACATTTTCTCAGAATCTAAGAGGTGAAATCAATGGAGTTCTATGGAAATTAACATGAATTCAAGGAATTAGGATAAATCTTAGGCATATAGGATCAGGACAAGTGAAAAAAAACAGATGGTTAAATAAAGCACAATACAGGAGAGGGCACAGTGTTCATTCTCTTCAGTAAGAGGTAGAGGAATGGCAGAGTTTCAGACTGGGCCAAATTTAAAGACACATGAAGTCAATGGATTCCCTCCTAGCAGCACACTTTTTTTTTTTTTTTTTTTTTTTTTCTTTAGCGACAAAAAGCTTTGTTCAAATGTGACCACTATTACACTAATGTGACCACTATACACTCAAAATATTCACTGCTTCTTTTTTTTTATTTTTTTCCCCAGTGATTTCTGGATTTTATTAGCAAGTCCATCCTAACAGCTTCTTCAGCAAATCAAAGCAAACTGGTACCCAAGTATCTAATTTCTTTCTAATTTCTAATTTTCAGGGCTTGATTTAACACTTACGGAAACTTAAAGATTTCATAGCAGAGAATTATCAGTCAAAAACAAAACAAAAACAAAAACAAACAAAAAGATATAATGGCAACAATGTAAATCAAGTGCAGACTCCTTTATCTGAGCCTCTGAGGTCTTCCTAGCTTTAATGTTATCAGATAATCAGCTGAAGTCAGTGGGACTACAGGAGTAGTTTTGACAGTTCCATGTTTGAACTGTTGGCAGTATACTTGACAAGATATTGCTCAATGCCTTGAATATAAATACAAATAAAATGTTTTTTTGTTTGTTTGTTTTGTTTAGGAACTTATTTAGGATTTATTTGCTTTGTAACAACTAAGGAGATACCCCTTCCATCTTTTCTGTATGCCTCTCCACAAACAAAGAATAAAAGAACTGATTCTAAGACACTTCGAGATCTATAAAACGATAGATAGATGATAGATAGATAGATAGATGAATGTATTGTTTGGCCGGAGTTATATTTCTAATTCTTCCTTCAAGCATTCTGTTTAACACAAATAGAAAAAGGGGGGTTGTTTTATTTTATTTTTACAAGTGAGTTTTCTTTACTCTTTTTTTTGGGGGGGGAGGGATGGATGTAGCTGAATGTTTATCTGGTGGAGAGCTTTGTGATAACAGGATTATTATTTCATTTACCATTTCTTTATTTTATTTTATTTTATTTTTTTTGAAACAAACAAAAAATCTTTCATTGATATTACATTCAACATGTTGGGTTAGAAGTTTCTTTCAGACACAGCATGACATGAAGAAAATTAATGTCCTTCCATTCACACTGGCAATGTTTAAATTTTAGCTAAAATTGTGCAAAAAGCTCTTAATATGCATTGGCACTGTACTCTATCATGATTTCATATGGTTAGGAAAATGTAGATTATTTTTATATAAACACTGACGTAACTCTTTTCAACAGAATTTGTCTTGGAACAATGTGGTGCAAAAACATGCTGACTGACTGCTCCTATGGTCTCACTAAGTTGCACTGAGTTTAGTTTCATTCTTAATTCTGCAGTGTGTGTTTATAGGGCTTTGTCCAGATTTTAGACAAGAATGGAGTAGGGGAGAGCCATGGCAGTTGCTAAAATATAACTCTTCACTATCTGTTAAATACTTTTTGAAATAGGTTTAAACAAAGAATATCGAGTAAGACCAGCTGAGGAGATACTTCACATATACTTTTCTGAGGCTGCACCTCTAAATAGCCGTGCATAAAATGAACCAGTTTACTCTAAGCTCAGCAATTTAGGAATATCAAGCACAAGTGTTATAAACGATTTGGATGTAGGATTGGAAGGTGTTTTGAGCAAATTTGCCAACGACACCAAACTTAGAGGAGTTGTAGACTCGGACGAGGGTGGAAAGGCCTTGCAAAGAGATCTGGACAGGTTGGAGAACTGGGCAATCACCAACCGCATGAAGTTTAAAAAAGCAAGTGCCGGGTCCTGCACCTGGGACAAGGCAACCCTGGCCATACATACAGACTGGAAGAGGAAATGCTGGAGTGCAGCCCTGCAGAGAGGGATCTGGGGGTCGTGGTCAACAGCAAGTTGAATATGAGCCAGCAGTGTGCCCTGGCAGCCAGGAGGGCCAACCATATCCTGGGGTGCATCAAGCACGGCATCGCTAGTTGGGCGAGGGAAGTGATCATCCCGCTCTACTCTGCACTGGTGCGGCCTCACTTTGAGTACTGTGTGCAGTTCTGGGTACCACAGTACTAAAAGGACATTCAACTGTTGGAGAGTGTCCAGAGGAGGGCAATGAAGATGGTGAAGGGCCTGGAGGGGATGCCATATGAGGAGCGGCTGAGGTCACTGGGCCTGTACAGCCTAGAGAAGAGGAGGCTGAGGGGGGACCTCATCGCGGTCTACAACTTCCTCGCGAGGGGGAGTGGAGAGATGGGTGACCTATTCTCCATATACACTAGTGATAGGACCCACGGGAACGGGGTGAAGCTGAGGCAGGGGAAGTTCAGACTAGATATCAGGAGGAGATTTTTCACTGAGAGGGTGGTTGCGCACTGGAAAAGGCTCCCCAGTGAAGTAGTCACTGCACCAAGCCTGTATGAATTTAAGAAATGTTTGGACTCTGCACTTAGTCACATGGTCTAAAAACTTTTGGATAGACTGTGTGGTGCAAGAAGTTGGACTTGATGATCCTTATTGGTCCCTTCCAGCTCGGAATATTCTATGATTCTATGATTCTATGAGGTGCATCCATATCACTTTGCAAAAGCAGCTTACAGTAGTCTCATCTTTAATGAAATGTAATTGCATATGCACATTACCACATTTTTTCAAACGTGCCCCTCAGCTGTTTGGGAAGATGCCCTATGGTGTGATGTTCCATCACACACCCCAACCCTCTACAGTTTTTCTTTCTATTTTTTTCCCACAGTGCAGAATAGTCCCTGAAGACAGGAATTTCAAACTGCAGCTGAGACTAACACTCTCATCATTGCTTTTGTGACATCCATTACTTTTGCCAGTTGTTTTTGAACTGCTGTCAGGATGCTTGAAGGAATCTTCATTAATTCTGGGAATATAAATCTTATTAATACAAATAGGATGATGCCTATGCAACTGGAATTTTATAGCAGATGGATGTCATCCTGCAGCATTGCACAGCTACAGACATCATGGTCATCTGGCTTAGTAACAGGCTGAGCATGGTGCAGCTTTTACTAGTTGGCTTCTGCTGCTGAGATAAGGCACCTACAATGACGGGAATCAAATCAATGATGCAAAAGTGGGATACCCTACAGCAGCAGTCAAAATTCAGGATGACAAAGGCTGTTTTTCTATGCTTATGCATAGGGGAGATGTTCCCATGTCTCAGCACCATCAGAAAGCTCCCTTCACCTGCTGATTGCTTGTCTTGAGCTATTTGAGCAGATCACAGTGGAGCAACCATAGTAAAGAGCAGAAGTGCACTAAGGAGCAGTACTGTTGTGTCATACCAGTAACTTTGGCTGTTTGGAGAGGCCTATGAATCGTGCTGCATGGTTGCATTCTTGATTCATTAGGACTCTCAGTAGAATATACTTGTCTAATCTTCAGCAAAGTAGTGACCCAAAATCCTATGGGACAGGATTTTTATTTTTATTCTTTTCATGTTGCTGCAAAGTCTCATCAGTTATTAAGGAAGTTTCACTAACATTAATATGGAAACATCAATGTTGCCAAGAACTGGGGTTCACTTCCAGCAGTGCCCAAAGGCAAATCTGCTCCCTGTGTAATCTGGATATTAACGGTGCTAAGATTTCACACCTCAGTAGGAAAGATCTGGTTTCTTTTCAGTTCCCCAGCATATGGTGCTTTCCCTAGGTTTTTCAGGCAGAAGAAAGAATACTTTGGCTTCATTTTGCTTAGTCTTAAAATGGAAAGTGCTTTTGAACCACTTATGGTTAAATGCTGGATTTTTTCCCAAGGATGTGTGGAAAAGACCTGTTTTATTCTGCAGAGGTTAAACAAGGAGAAAGTGATAACTGTGGAAAGGTCCTACAGCTGTTACCTGAAATGGTGTTCCTAGTACTGATGGTGGTAGAACTCGGGGCCATGCTACTCATCCTTTTGCTGAAGATGTCAATTGACATAATTTTACCTTTAATTTTCTTCATTCTGGATTTGCAATAAGTCAGCATGTTCTGTTTTGGTCCCTTGGTCTTGGCATAAGAAACTATTTGCTTCTCAGCTGTGCCTTCATGGCCCTCTCTTAGAGTAACTTCAACAATCCCCAAAGCAGATCTTTTCTTCCTTCTTTTCATATGAAGATCTGTTTGCATCTCAGTGGAAAAGAGCTACCTCTATTATACAAGCTGCATCATGACAGAAATTCTCCAGGCACTTAGTGTCCCCCTTGTCATAATATCAGTGCCAAAAAAAAACAAACAAACAAAAAACAAACAAACAAAAACTTCCCCTCTCCCTTCATCCCTTCCCCCTCTCTCCCTACCCCCAAGTTTGGGATACTATTTCCAGTTCCTCTTCTACCTTGGGATTTCTTTGGACTTCCTTTGAGAGGCTGACCTGTATTTGAAGTTATTTTCTCCTACATAAAGCTGCTGTGATAGTATCTTCATATTTGACCAGCAATGTTAGTTTTTTGTTTGGTTGTTTTGTTTTGGTTTGTGTTTTTTGTTTGTTTGTTTGTTTGTTTGTTTTGGGGGGTAGTAGAAAAGAAGAGGAATTAGATGTTTGCTAATAGCATTCTCCTTTCATCAAAGCTATTCTTACTTGGAAGGATGCTACCAAGACACAAGACCTTCCTGGGGTATAGAAGGATCTTATTCAAAACAGGCAATAGGCCAACAAAAGATGTACAAGGATGCTCTTTATCAAGAGCTTTTCCTCTTCTTACTCCCAACCATACAAGCACTCCAGCTGCTGGAATGGTAAAGAGAAATGCTAGCTATCTGGGCAGGCACAGTAGAGCTTCTCTTCCTTGAAGTTTGTGCACCTTAGCTTTCAGGGTTTTTTTATTACACCTACAAATAAGTATAAAATATACTGCAAAATGAATAGCATTCTGCAGCAACTGTTTAAGAGCAAGTAGTTTGTAATGTCTTAAAAATCTCTATTCAAGTTTTAAATGTCTCTGTAATGTGATTTAGGCCATTTATGTTATGAAATCTTGATAGCAGTAAAAGCTGAGTGTACTAATGAAAGCAGGAGTCGATGCTCTCTCACTGTTTTTCATGCTGTCTCTGTAACTACAGTAAGCATCCCTGCTCTGCAAAGTATCACATGCTTGGTTGTCTTTTCCTCCCATAGTCCTATTTGGTTAACTTTTTTTGGAGGAAAAGTAGAGAACTTACAAATGCTTTAAATTCCCCGTATCTAGGTGTGAGCTGTAGCTACATCCCATCTCCATACTGAAGTGACACTTCAGCACATGTAAATCCCATTTGCTCATTCTCTGCAGGAGCAGTGATGACCAGGAGACCAGATATCAGAAACCTGCAGCCTTTGAAAGGGTCTCTTACATGAATTAATCCAAACAAATCACTATGTCATTGAGAGACTCATGTTACTCAAGTCATACCGACCTGTTAGGGAGAAGATATGTTGAAAACTTCTTACACAGGATTCTTTGGATCTGTCTTTATTGAACACGTGATACCAACAAGAGAACAAATTTAGGAATTACTTCTAAATCAGTACCTCCTAAATGATACACCACTTTCTTCAGCAAGAGTGTTAAGATATTTCTGGGCAGTAAATATAACTGTAAATGGATATACCTTTTGCAGCCTTGTATTCATTCATACAATTTGTTCACTTGAGTTGAAAGGGGTAGGAGTATGAATGGCTGAGTTTATCTGCAATATGAAGTTGCTGTCAATGGAAAACAGACCAGTTAAAACCCCAAAAAGTTTAAACTCTCAGGGAATATGGGAGGGAGAAAGTCTCACCTCTGCATTTGCAAGCAATGGTCATGAATTTGCTTCTGGCCATCATGCAGCAAGACACTGTCTTTGGCAGCAATAATTCTAAGATTTCTGCTTCCCTACCACCTCTCAAAAAGAACCAGTATTGTGATTCTAGGGACTGAGTCATGGTATAGATATGTATGCGAAACATGCAGAGTCTGCCAAAAGAATAAACCTTTTTCAAAACTATTAAAAGCTGCTCAGCAGGGTCATTCAGTTCAGACTGAAGTTTATGGAGATTACACAGCACTGTGACTCTATGGAGTTAACAGTACCAGGAAGGAATAGCTGTGAGGCAGAGTAATATTCACAGAGAAAACTCCAAATCAACCCAAGGCATGGCATTTAGTCCTTACAATGCAAAGGCACAGCAATTAATCATAATGAATCCAATAATTTGTGGTTTTATTATTATTATTATTATTATTATTTGGTATTTTTGTTTGATTGGGTGGGAGGGTTTTTGTTTGTTTCCTTGCTTTGGTGGGAAAACTAAACAACACAATTCTTTGGTTTGATGCTAACACCATCCAGCTCCTCAAAATGGTGGCACATCCTATATTATCAGTCCTGTTCTGATCCCCTTGTCCTTCAGTTCCTCTACTGCAATTTTTTAGAAATTGACATGAGGCCCAAACTTAGAGACATTTATTTGATAGTCTTTAAAATCTTGTACATGTACTTATTGACTCGAAGTGGGACTACACATGCTTCTCTTCAGAAGACCAGAGCATGTTCAGGCAGAATCAAAGGGGACATGTATGCTTTAATGGACATGGAAACTCAGTTACTTAGTGGAGTGGGACACTCCTGGCTTCCCAAGGGCACTTACTTGTAGTGGCAGTCTGGTTGTGATGATTCCAAATCAGTGTGAGGAGAGAATACAGAGGGATGTAAAGTGATCAGCGTGGGATGGAAGTGGAAGACTGCCAGAACTGGAGCTGCAAAGAATGTATTTACAAAAGCTTCAGTGCAAAGCAAAATGAGGGATCTTCCTGTAAAAGTCAGATGCCTGTGAACAAATACTTCAGGGTGTGCTTCAGAGAGAGAAATGTTATTTTGGTAAGCTGTGATTCTGACTAGGGAGCCAACTGATAACCAAAGAAACGGTGTGACAAAAGGATTAATTCGATCATTGTTTTGGTGACATGGGAGCATTGAACAGGAATCTGGTACATGCATTATTCTGGTCTTTCAAATGACTACGGCTACTAGTGAAATACACTGTACAATGCTAGTACCAGTATTTCAAGCAGCATTTTTAAAATTAGAGGAACAGGAAAGAACTAGAACATTTATTAAATTATTGGAAACCTATGTGTTTTAATGAAATACTCAAAGTCTTTGCTTCAGTTAGCTTAATGAGGAAAAGTGCAGACTTATCAAAGGTAACTGGTCTATAGTTCCAACACCAGGAACAGAAACATGAAAAAGCAACTCTTCAGCTTATTGCTGAAAAAAATAACAAGAGTCAATGACTGGAAATTAGAAAAGTTAGATAAATGCAGTCTAGTCATGACACAGATATTTTTAAAGGAAAGAGTAACCATCTAACAGCACAACTTACTACTACGTGTAACATTAGATTCTCCAACATCAGTAGTTTTTAAATTAAAGTTGGTTTTTTTTTTTTTTTATTTAAAAAAGTACCTAGTTCAGGCAGCAATTATTTCAGCAGTATTTTATAACCAATATTACATGAAAGGTCAGCCTACAGACTTTTGTTCATTTAATCTAGGATATCTAACATTTCCAGTCAAATGATATTAAAGTAAATCACAAATATGCATAAAGAATGCCTGGAAAACCTTGTGAGGCATATAAGCAATTTCAATGATTGTTTATTTATTTATTTATTTATTTATTTTTCTCTAAAAATCTATTCTTGGCTGTAGAATAACTGCTGTGTAATAGAGATACCACTGGGGTAGCAGCAGTCCAGGTAGCAGCAGCACGCAGCTCAGTATTGGATGCAAACTCTTTCTGCAAATCAAAGTGAATGCTCGGGTGTTTAGCCCCTGCTGAGCTCCCTACTGTTGCCAGCATCTCTGGAGCTGAGAACAGCCTCCCTTATAGCAGCAGCTGATGTTGCACCCTCTCTGAAGTGGTTCAAAGAAAGGCCCAGGTGTGGCTGAAAATGTGTCTGTCACTGACTTGTGAAGTGAGAGTTTCCATTGAAGAACAATATTCAACTGGGAAAAATTAACTGCAACACACAAGGCTTGCAGTGGTTTCTGTCACTTTAAAACAAACCTCCATCTCTGCCTTAAAAACATGCCCTGCCTCTGCGCAAGTTATTGGCCCTGTTGGGAAAATTACCAGGCAATATTCTTAAGCCTGTGTTACAGTGAGGTCAAAATAAATGATGAAAACGGTCCCCTCTGACTTCAGAATATATAAACAGTGGATGTGATCCATTAGCAGTGGAGAAAAAGTAAGAGAGTTTATTTTAAAGCCGGAGTCCTAGATTTTTGTTTTTATTTTTGGAATCAGCATATGTACTGAATAGTGCTCCTCAACACAGAAATAAACTGGGGGCTACTTTTAAAATAACATAGATATATTCTACATTTCAACTCCTAAGTGCTTCTGTCAAAGCTCTGTTAAAAATGGGACAAATTTTCAAGTGTGACGAGCACTCAGCAGCTCCCATGGGTGCTAACGGTGAGAAGCAGCAGAGCAAGGTTGGTAAAGATGACTGCTGCAGGGATATGTCTTTTGCAAAGGAGCCCTGGCTCGTCTTACTTGGTCAGTTAACACCTCAGTCCAAGCAGCCCTCCTACCCCTTGGTCTCACAGTAACAATGCTTTTTTCTTGTTGTTGTTTTTATATCAGTTGCCCGGTAGCTTTCTGGGGCACTTTTCAGCTGTTTAACTCCTATTTGACCTAACATGTCAAACTGCACACTGGTGAGGAGAGGTACAAGCACGTTCCCTTCAGCTCTGGGGATGGGGGCCTCTTGGAAGAGACAAAGTAGACAGCTGTGAAGACAAACAAATCACTGTACCACAGGAACAGCTCCTTTTGTCTGAAAGAGTCCAGTTTCAGACACAGCTGTGTCTTCAGAGGTTGGCCTTCCCACCGTCCCTCTCAAAACGAGTTGCGGTCTTTCTGCAGGAAGGGCCTGGCGTCATGAGGCCCAAACCCCAAATCTTCATGCTTCCAGGGATCAAAGCTCCTTTAACCAAAGGAAGGTATTCTCCTTCCATGAATCAATGTTTAGAGACTTTCCAAAGCTTAGATTATGACAAAGTTACATAAATTCATACAGCATTTAGAGATATTTTAGATGCGCATTACTGCAAAACAGCCAGAAGATCACCTCAGAGAAAAAAGCCATTTTGAAGTTCTACTAGAGTGAAAATGATTCAAAACAATGAAGATTTTTTTTAATCAGCAGATTCCTCTGAAATATGTAAAATATTGCAGCATGGGTATTTCACTGCGTGTCAAATTTTAATTTGGAGTGAATTTCTGCAGCCAGGTTGTAAAAACTTTGAATAAGAGTACTAATATTATCAATCTACTTGTCAAATAAAAACAGGTGCTTGAATCCAAAATGTCCTAATTTTCTAAAGTCTCTGAACTTCTTGCATCCTTGGAACAAACCACGTTCAATGTGTATTTTAATCTGTAACTTTTGGGAACATTGACTGTGATCTAAAACTCGCTTTTTGTAATTGCGTTTTCTTTCCTTGAACCAGAAAATGGTATCAACAGGATACCAATTATATTATCATGCTGGGCCACTTTATATTCTACCTTCACATTTCCTATGGAAAACATAATTATCACTATTATAATCCACTACAAAGGGAGGTGTCTATGAAGTGCAACTACAGCTTATATTGACAACAGTTTTTTCGCTGATGGAAGCCATATGTTTCCATCAGCCTGTGAACAAGTAAATCATAAAGCACTACAGTTTTATTTCCAGTTTCTCATCCTAGAGAAGTATTGTCTCAGTCCTCTCCTTCAGTTTACCCTTTGAGACAACATCAATCACACCCAGCTCCTCCTCCATGCTGTTGGGGCCTTTCAAGGGGAGCAATGAGGACATGAATGAAAATAGACATGTCTCCCTACCATATCTCTGCTGCTTAATACACCAGAGACTCTTGGAAGCACCAGAGCAGCTCCTGCAGTCTCCAAATAGGATACATCATTTGTTCAACGAAGATGGTTTGTATACAGAATTTTTGCAATACAGCAGCTATTGGAGGAATAAGAGCCATACAAGATGCAGACAGATTCTTTCATATTAAACTCCTCTAAAAATATAAAAAACTTAATTTTCAGATCCATAACAATGCCAGATTTTGGTCAACTTTATCAGTGTCTGAGGAAGGCACAACCTCAGTGTAAGAACTGTACTTCCTCCAAGGTCAAAATGTCTAAGCTCAGGAGCCTGGGAGTAAAATCCCTCAATGAGATGGCAATAATAACGTTATAACAAAAATAAAATATTTTTCTTAATCTCATTCTTCAAAAAGGACAAACAAAATTTTCTCAAGTTTTCAAAAAGCACTTGGCTCAAAACAGCTGGCTAGCACAGAGAATTTCATCTAGTTAACTAAAAAAAAGGGAAAAAAGGGTGAAGGGGGAATAGTAAATGAAAATAAGATTTTGGTATAGAAAATATTAGGCAAATTTAACTACAGGTGTTGTTAAAATCGTTTAGTAATGGAAGAGGCAATCTGTATGGCAGCTCTCTCTTACAGTTTCATTAAAGCAAATTATTATCTATGCTGGTTTACCATAAATAATTAGAGTTCCAGTTTCATAATTTTTATTACCTGGAAGTTGGAAGTAATACAGTTGTTCTTGTGGAAATTTACAACATTTCTTTTTTGAAGGTGTTACATAATTTTTAGAGAAACTAACAGGTATTGTGCCAGTAAAATTTGGCTATGACTAAAGAGGATCTCTGGGACTCTGCAGTCTGCATTAGTCTGAAAAAGATGAGACTTCTGATCCCAAGACAATAACATGGTTACTAGATTTCAGTGAGAAGCTGATCAAGAAAAAGGAGGTACTTCACTTCAAATAAGTAAAAATATTAGCTTTTTTTTAAAAAAAAAAAAAAAAAAAAAAAAAAAAAAAAAAAAAAAAAGAAAAAAAAAAAAATGTTTCATTTAGTAAAATTAGCTTTTTAAGAGGCAAGCCCAACTCTTTCTATTGGACCACTCACTAATAAAGCGGTTCTATGAAACTGTAAAACTTTCTTCTGTGGTGACTAGAAATTGCCACAGGCCCTTGTTACAAGTTGTCATCCTTTCATGCACATGATTAGGGTCTTGTTCTGGAACATAATTTTATGTTGTTGTTGAAGACGTGAGTTTGAATAAAGATGCTCTGCTGATCAGAAGATGTTTTCTTTTGTCCGGATTTTCAACAGAAGGTCTCCACACCAAACAGCTTGAAAGCACTGGGCAGTAATGCTGAATTAGACCCTCTAGAAGAAAACACTAAGCTTCACTGTGTTGATTCTTAAATCATCAAACATAGGGTATAGACATAAAGCAGATTACACAATATGCAAATATGGTGCATCACAGCTGTATTGCATATGCTCAGTATCTCCTCCATAGAGAAATCCTTTGCAAAATGTTCTAGCAATTAACAGAAATGTAAGTGGTGACTGATATGATTTATCAGAAAAAAAAAAAGTAAAAAAACATCTTCTTTCACATCATATATATATATTTTAACATATATAGGATAGAAAGTGATTAATGCTGATGAGGGTTGCTAAAGCAGAAACAGAACTGCTATATACAACATTTTTTCATCTTAACCTAGCTGGTTTTCAAATTTGAGCAGAACAGTCCATGAACTGCTGCAGCTTTAGTTACCTTACCATGTCTTGCACTGTCTCAATGTAAGAAACAGACTGGAGAAACTTGCATGTTAGGTAATGATAGCGCCAGGAGAGCCCATGAGGGTAAATTGGTTACGTTCTGTAATAAATTACAAGACACAGTCAAGTGAATGTTACCTACTCCTAGGACTTTTTTTTTTTTCTTTTCTTTTTCTTTTTTTTTTCCTAATGACTACTTGCCTAAATAAAAGAACGATTAGAATTTTTATTTTCAGTTCTCATAGGTGATCAACATGAAATTGTGAATTTTAAAAAGCACTCAGAGCACATAATTCAAAGGGTCACATTTTTCTTACTGAAGTAAGAGAAAGCAGCACTAACAACAAGGTTTTTATTACCCCAATCTGAAAAATATTTAAGCTGTTTTGGCATCTACGCCACTCAGTTTTTTCTTTCCCACTTGACATTATCTACATAAAACTGTATTCTCCCTGGCTATGCATGGTTATCTACTTCCTAAAACAATCATTTGCAAGTGTTGCCAATGTTTAACAATCTTATAATTCAAAAAAATCTCCACCCTTAAGAATTTTGGGTGTGTGAAGTAGGAAAAAAATACGATTTTTGCCATTACTGTGATAAAACTCCTTATTAAGAATTGAATGTCCTCGGAAAGAAAAGGAGTTTGCAGGGAATTAATAAACTATTAATTAGCTGTTTTGGTTTTGTTTATCAAAGACAGATATTTCGTGAGATGTAATGAAGAAAGCAATAAAAGTGGGTAAACTAATATGCCCTTAAGTACTTTTGCTCATTATCTTTATCCCTCCATTATTAATTCTAAATAATAGAGTATGGCCTCCATCTTGTAAGTATTTAGGCATATGAACAGCAGTATGCAATGTGCAGTGTGACTGAATTTGCTGAGATCTCATGTATAAATGTTTGTCAGATCAAGGCCTAAATTGTCAGTAAAGTGCTTTATTTGCATAATTTGAATCGAGGACAGTGGTAGTGGCAGTACCTGGCAGATTAAACATAAGGATAGGCCCACACAGGAAAAGTTCTTTTATTTTTCAAAATATTTGAAGCTGTGAGCACACTAGTATGCTCCAAATTGAAAACATTCATTTTTTTTTACAGAATTTTTATGAACCCTAGAAATTAAAATTAATTTGGACAAGTTGAAAGAGAGACTCAGCTCCATGACTAACATGGGAATTACCCTAATCCTCTCTTCAACTTAATCATGGAATTTTAACAAGTTTTTTTCTGGAAGCCCTTGAGATCTCCTAGGTTGAACATTAACCTATGTCCATTATTGTTATACTACTTAGAATACACTCATAAATGCAATCTGTGGCTGAGTTATGAGATAAAGCCTTCGAGCTCTAAATCACTTGTTTGAATATTGGCCAGAAATTGTCACCGTTTGATGACTTTTGCATGATATATGCAAAATGGGCTGATGATCTCAATCTAGTATCAGTTTTATCTCCGAATCTCCAGCTATGCCCAATTATTGTTAGATTATTTCTGTAAGAAGCTGTTTTCTGGGGCTCATCCTACAGATCAATAGCAGAAGCCCCGAGGAGCCATCCATGTCTGTGAGCAACTCCCAAGTCTCTCCTCTGCTGCGTTCTCCCAGACATATGCCTCTCACCCACAAAAAGATTCAGTGCAGAGATTCTGCCTCAAAAAGCATAAGCCACCCCTGCTCTATTAGTTTCTCTTGATCACAGCACCCAGAACTGGGAAACTCCATGAGCCGGAGGGCACTTTTGGTTACAGCTGTGTAAATGAGGGAAGCCACCTGCTTGATAGAAACATGTTCAAGACTAAAAGATTCAGTAAAACCGTATTGGTGAGAGCAATTTTTCTGCCAGTGTTACTATTTCTGCTAAGTAATTTAAAGGCAGCAGCAGAACTGTTAAGAGGCATCAGCCAGAGCTCAGATCTGGTAACCTTCCAGATATGCTGCAGAGCCTTTTATTTTTATTTTTTTTTCAGGCCTGTAGGGATGGATGGGTTGAGGGAATATGAGGGCTAGGCTCCTTTACGTGATATGTAATTACTCTCATTGGACAGTTGGTTTATGGAGGTGTTTATGTTGTATGCTTTACATTTTGTAGAGCGCTTGTAAGACTGAATAAATGCTCAAAACAGAGTAATTAACAAATGTTACTATTATGTCTACCTACCAGAAAATAGAAATAGAAATCTGTTACTTGGGGAAAGTCAACATTTCATAGGCAGGCACAAGCAAAATCTCGGGGTAAGGCCTTAGACCGGATAGAGCGCATGCTCCAGCAGGTGCAAACTCGAGAAACTCATCCTGGGAACTGGATATAAGCACCAGCAGCATCGTTCCGGCTCACTTTCCCCCAGTCACAGGCTGAATTTTAATCCAGAACCTCATTACCAGGCTTCATTTCCATCATTTATTGGTCGTTGCAACTCAGCTCTACTACAATTTCTTGGGCTACAACTTAAAAAAATAAATAAATAAAAAAAAAAATGCGGGGGGCTAAAAAGGCAGGGGATGAGGTGGGATGGGATGGGATGGGATGGGGGGCTGTTTTTCTGTTCCAGTCTGTGTCTCTTCGCTTGATTCTCCACTGCCTTTTAGTGCCCCCAGGTTGCTCCTGGCTCAGCCCCGGCCCGGCTGCTGCCGCGGCACGGCTTGGCTCGGCACGGCACGGCTCGGCACGGGCTCGACACGGGCTCCCCCGCCGCTGCTGGCTTTTTCTGCTGGCTCTCCCTGACTTGGGTAAACAGCTGAATGGCAGCTCGCAAGCGACCGCTTATTTTCAATTTCGAAGCGAATGAAACCGGCATCGTGCAAGTCTGTACTTACCCCGCCTGTCCCCGACAAAATATAAAAAGAAATCCGGTGTTTTCTGGAAAAGCCCGGGCATGGCGTTTTGCGTTATTTTCTAAAGCAGGGAAAGAAGAAAAGGAAGAGAAAAAAAAAAAAAAAAAAAAAAGCAGAGACTGAAAGTATTTTACTTGCAAGCTCAAGTGTAAAATAAGATGCCTTAAAATAAATAACACACCATTTAAAATCGACACTTAACGAGATTGTCTTGGGGCTGGGGGCCAGATCTTCCCCTTATTATGTCCCAGGCTGGGAGCTCTGGTGCCTGGACACGAAACAACTTTGCTCAAAAACAAAACAACCTGTGGGCGAGGGGAGATCCTTGCCAGCCCTGCAAATGACCCAGCACTGATCCTTGCTCCTGTGAGTGCTCCCCCAGCAAGGCTCCCGGTTTCTTTCCGCTATGCACTCTCGCATTTTTGGCCCCGCGGACTGCAGCACCGGCCAAGGAGCCTTTGAAAACACTCGCTGAGAAATTCAGCAGGTAGCTCGGAATAAAACGGAGAGCGGGGATGGGGGGGTTAATAACAGGAGGAAATTAAAAAAGAACAATAAAAAAAACAAAGCATCCCGTGAAGCCACAGCAATTGAGCGAAACTTGCGGCACCGGCAGCAGTCGGGGGGCGGCCGGGGGCGGCCCGCAGCCCCCGGTGGGCTTCACCCTGCATCCAGCATCCCCCGAGGAGCACCGCGGGGCCGGGCCCTCCCTCCCCAGCAAGTTGTGCCCTCCAATTTGAGCACACTAAGTTAACGGGTCGCAATTTATTTATTTATTTATTTGTTATTTAATTATTATCATTTTTCCCCCGAGGCCGGCAGAGCCCGGTGCTCGCCGTGCCGCGCTGCATCGGCCGTGCGGCCGGCAGGGAGCGACGGGAGGCGGAGGGGGAGCTGCCAGCAGCAGCAGGAGGCAGGGAGGCAGGCACCGGGCAAGCACACGCACACCCGCACACACACACACACGCACGCACACGCACACTCACGGCAGGCAGAGGCTGCTCGGTATTGTTATCGCTGCGCTTCGGCGGAGGGCTGTGCGTGCAGGGGGAGGGGTGGAGGGAGGAGAAGAAAGAGGGAGAGAGAAAGTGAAGGGGGAGAGAGCGAGCATGCAGCAGGGCTGGGGCCGGAGCAGCGGCGGTGCCGGCACGCCCGGGCTCAGGCGCTGAGCTCGGCGGGGAGGAGAGGCGGGCACGATCCGGGCGGGGGCACGGAGCCGGGCACAGCCGCCGCACCGGCCTCCTCGCAGCAGCAGCAGCAGCAGCAGCAGCAGCGGCAGCGACTACTTCTTTCTTATCTCCCAGCCTTTTGTTCGCCCATCCTCCTCCTCCTCCCTGCCCACCCTCTGCACAGCGGGGAGAGAAAAGCAGCCTGACCCAGAGCTGAGTTTCACCCACCCTCCGCCTCCTCTCTTCTCTCTCTCTCCCTCTCTCTCTCCCTCCCTCCCGCCCTCCCTATCTCTCCCCCCCGCCGCATCGCTGCCCATGAGCTAGAGCGGCAGGCGGCAGCTCAGCGCCGCGGCAGCCGGCTCGGGCAAGCAGGCAGGCAGGCGGGGGCACACAGCCGGTGCCCGACCGTCCCCGCTGCACCCTTCGCCCCGCTCCGCCGGGCTCCAGCCGCGCTCCCGGGGCTGCCGGGGGCCGCCCTGCCGCCGCCGCCCCTCGTCGCCTCCATGTGCCGGGCAGCGGGAGCGCCGCCGCGGATCCTGCCGCCGCTGGCGCTGCTGCTGCTGGCGGCCCTGCAGCAGGTAAGCGCGGCCGGGCTGCGGCTTCTTTGTTCCCCGCCGGGGACCGGGGGGAGCGGGGAGAGGCGGCGGGGGGACGAGGGGAAGGCGGCGGCCGCGGTGCCGGACACCTGCTCGGAGGCAGCTGCCGGGAGAGGGGAGGGGGTCCGCAGGGTGCCCCCATCGGCTTGGGGACAGCAGGTGCCGCGTGGGGGGGTCCAGCTCCCGCTTTGTCGCCGCGGGGGACAAAGTAGCGGAGCGGACCCCGCGTGGGGAGCGGGGCGGCGGCGGGTCCCGAGACCCTCATGGGGCTGGGCAGGGGGGCGCTCCGCCGTGCCCCGCTAATCCCTTCCCGGCAAGAATTTAATCAGCCCGGACCGGGAGGATTTCCAGCGGGACGGGCCCGGGCTGCGAAGTGCTGAACGTGGGGGGCGAGTCCCGCTCCCCGCCGGCTCGAGGCTGTGTGGAGCTCGGGGGGAGCGGCTGAGGGGAGGGGGCGGCCGGGCGGGTCCCGGCGGCCGGCGTGCCCCCCGGCTTTGTGCTGGCGGAGCCGGGCGGAGGGGGCGGTAAATCTGAGGGACAGATGGCGCAGATCAGCGCCTCTTAACGGCACCGGCGGCCGGGGCATTTCTGCCGGGCTGGGGCGGAGAGGGGAGGCCGGGCCGGCGGCGGGCAGAGGGCCCCGGGGCGCCGCGGCCGCCTTCAGGGCTGCTGGGGGACCGAGGGCGGGCGGCCCCTGTCCATGGTGAGCGCCGGGCCGGCGGCGAGTCCGCTGTCCCCCCGCTCTCTGCGGAGGATCCCCCGGCTTCTGCCGCCCCCCCGGCGGCTTGCTCCGGGCGGCGAGGTGCTGAAACGCCGGGGGGGTTTCTCCCTGGTCTGAAGAGGAGCGGGGGCTGTCCGTCCGTCCGTCTGTCTGGCGTGGCGGAGGAGTGTCCGGCCGGCCGTCAGCGTCTCCCACGTGAAAGCAGCCACCCGGCTTGAAAACTTGTAATGTGCCACTTCAGGAGTGTTGTTTTTTTTTTTTTCTTTCAGTACCCAAAACCTTCATTACAGACTGCTTTTGATTGGATTTTTTCCCTTCATGCAGCCTTTTTTTTTTTTTTTTTTCACAAGTCCTTATGTGTTGTTTATCATATGCGCTTCCACTTCTGTTTAGTTTTCCCATCTCAGTAAATCTTTAAAGCACAAATTCTGCAGTGAGCTTTTAGCCCATCTTTTTTTTTTTTTTTTTTTTTTTTTTTTTTTTTCCTACCCAGGGCAGGTTTGAAATTAAAGCACAAGCTGTGAATTAAGGGCAGGAACTAGACTTACTGCTTTTATGTATCACTCAGTGTCACTGGCATGTTACGGTTGGGGAATCCAATTTCCCTCTTGTTTGGGTATCCATTAAATCAGGTTAGGGTTGATTTTTAATAGTGTGTTACAAAATTGGAACTTGGGTATGAAATCAGATTTATAGACCTGTGTCTGTACAACACTTTCATTTAAAAGCTTTTTTTTTCTTTTTCTTTCTTTCATGCATACTGCCAAGAACCCTTAAAAGCAAGATGCAGCAGTAACTTTTTTTTTTTTTTTTCTGCCTTGATACCTGCTACTTTTGATTTGTGCAGGGTTATTTGTATACGGTTCTTCTGAAATATTGTACCTTTCTACTTTTTTTCTGTCTCCAAATCTTTACAACACAAGAGCTCTCTACCTTAATTTTCTGAAGTTATTGATCACTTCGGCATTCATCAGTGCTGTAGAAAAGCAGTCATGGAATTGCTTGATCATAACTGGAAGCACGCTTTAAGTCAGATCCGTGGGTTCTGTTGCTGTTCAGGAAATAGGGCTTTAGATTTTTGGCAATGCGTAATGTGCATGGGATGCAAGTGAATGTCAATTGCACTTTATTTTGCTGGTTAACTAGATCAGTATGAGTCTGGAAGTACTATGTGAGAAACCTGACAGAAGGGAGGATATAAGGAGTGAGATTTGCTTTTCTGTCCAAAACATCAGCTGCTTTTGGAACAGGGATAACAACAAGATGGAAGAAGTACTGGGAAAGCTAGCCTGGGAGTTAGATTTACAGGAATGAAACTAAGGTCAGTTATAAATGAACTGGAAATGAAACAGAATTTCAGTGCTCAAAAAGGGAATAGTCTTGTTTTTACATACAGGGTGATGGGATCACTCTGTGGGTGTTGTCCTTTTCTTAATCAGAAACAAATAATAATGCAGTTATGGAGCCCTTTGCGTGTAGGAGACTGGTTTGAATTCGAATTAGGATGACAGACGATGTAAGTTATTAGTCTCTGCAGGCAGTTTTGGTCTTATTCCAGGTCTTAGCAAATGTATCCAGGTGATAAAACTACTACCCTAAATGACGTTCTTGTTAAGCTGCCTCAGCTGTGAATCCAGTGATTGAATTTCTTGTCAGCCAAACCACCCTCGTACCTCTAGCACTCGTCTCCAGCAGAATCAAGGGTGAGGCATATTAACGCAGTTTTGCGCACGAGTAGCAGCGAGATCTTTGATTCTGGATGCATCTTCTGTCTCTCATCATACACGTGTCTTAGGTTTTGTTTCTTTTAATCGGTCTATTTTAAGTAGTATAGTAACTATGTGATTGTATAACCATAAAAATCAGTTCAAGGGTGTCTCTCTTTTAACGAGCCGGACTCAAACATCATTACTCCTTTGAAAGTGGGTTGAGTGCATTTTATTACACTTTTCATAAACCCCAGAACAGAATACGTATATGAGTGGCTCAGCCTTTTTGGATGTGGATCGTTCTGTTCTGTTTTTGCTTCATCTTCAAAGACTCTACCTGAAAAGTTAAACGTGGCAGGATATTGCAGCACAGAGCTCTCTCCTCCTTGTCTGTCTTGTCTAGGTGATAGTGATGCCTCTGACACACCTTCAAAATTCTGATAATTGTAGAATTGTAGAAAATACATGTACTTTTTAGAAATCTCTCTTTGGATATTAAAGTGGATGCATTCCTTTAAAAATACATATTTGAGAAATGGCTTTTTTTAAGTGCTTTTGTATCTGTTATAGGACACGTCGATTAAGTAGATGATGAATTTTTGGAATTGAAATCGATGGCTGACAAAACAGAAGATCATTTTCTATATTAAACAGTTCTGATTCTCTGAACAGATATAGCGAGGTCATAAATGTATGATGCTTATGTAACAGAAGGTATACGTTCTCTTGTATTGTCAACGTATTTTCAAATTAGTAAATCATATGTTTTCTAGAAAGCCTTCTACTGATCTCTCCTTTTGTGTGTTATATTGCTACCTAGGTGTGCAATTATTGTGGTATAAGGAGAAGTCAATTAAAGATAAATTTGTAGTTTTTATGATACCTGTTTTAAAATACTGCCCCAAATTTCTGTATTGTTGAACTACATCTAGTTGAGAACATGTAATTCAAAAACTTACCATCTATTTTTTTTTCTTTCTGCTCCCAGAAATTGGAGGAACTCCCAGAAACATCACTAGAAGAGCCCTGTCATGTCCTATCATAATTTTTTTTGATTACACTTTTATGTCAGTAATTTCAATTATTATTTTTTTTAATAACTGAACACTAACATGTAAGAAAATTTATGTGGTAGTAGTGTAGTGAGTATATTTAAAAATAGCTTGAGGAAGTTGTGAGTAAAGTTATTTTTACTCATTACAGACAGTCTTGCGTAAGGGACTTTTTGTCATGTGGTAGGGAACAGGAACTGTTGAATGGCTTTTCGTGTATGAATAAGAGGATCATTTACTAGTAAAACTTTCTGTCACTGTTTTTGTGAATGCTTGTTAATTAAAAAAAAATCCAACAATTTTCAGTATTTTACCAGCTAACGGTGACATCCAACAGGTTAAGAATTTAATTTACTTTAAACAATGTATACATGCAAAACGTCAATTTGTTCCGGTAAGAATTGGAATCTCTAAAGTTCCCATTTAAAAAAAAATACATATTTATTTTAAAGTTTTATATATATATATATATATTTAATAAAACGTAGGAGGAACATGTAGCATCCTTACTAAATACACTTTGTACGTCTGCTAACTCAGTGGTACTAGTTGTTTACGAGATGTAATGGGACAAATCACGGATGATTGATGAATGTGGAAGGAACACTTAACGTATTTCGCAGTAAAAATGATCATTATAATAGCAATTTTCCTAACCTACTACTGAAATGAGACTGGTTGGTCCAGCTAATATCTGTATAGGCAGAGGTGAGCCTTAAGAGAACTTCAGAAAGAAAGGTGTTCTGCATTCAAGTGGGATGAGTTTAAAGAGGATTTGTATTTTGTCAAAGAGCTTTTTGTAGTTTGTGGCTGATTGAAGAAGGACTTTTTTCATCTGGTTGCTGGATTGTGTTCCAGTTTCTTCTGCTTTCTTGTGGCAGCAGCAGATCGCTATATGACCTAATCTGTGTGATTCATAATTTGATAATTTGATTTGATCCTGCAGTTCTCTCTGAAAGATTATGGGAGCTCTGTCTGAATAAAGAAGGAAAATTAGGCTTTCTATTTTTAATTGGCTTGTGAAAACAGATACAGGATCTGCAGCTTCCAAGATGGAAGGCACATCACTGCCAAGTCTTTTCAACATTTCACTTAAACTATTTGGTTTTAGTCAGTGTTCATGTATTTAATTAAGTATCGTATATCCAGAAGGTGCGTTTATCCTCTCCTCTAGGCACTCCTTGACATATTTAAAAATATATTTTTACCAACAGACTCCTCTAGGGACTCCTCCATTCCTTATAATTAGCATATAATTATCACCCAGCAGCTGAAGACATAGTTAAAATTTTGTGATCCCCCAAAAGAGTTCTTCCAGATAGGCCTTGTAAGGCCTCCCCTGAAGGTCAGAAAAACCCAGAGCCCTCCTGTATTACATCACCATCAGTTTTCACTGGCAGAGATGCTGAACATGAGCAACCTCTATCTTCAAGTCAGAGGGAGGAAGTTTTGTTTTTTGAAGAAATGAGGATGTGTAGTCTAAAATAGGCCCAATTTTATTTATTTATTTATTCAGTACAGAAGTGAGACTTAGACTTAACAGAAATCCTGTTTGGTTTTAGTATTCCAGTTGAATTTTTAAGATTATTTTCTCTGCTAGGAACAAGGCTTGTCTGGAGAATCTCATTTTAGAAGATGCTGTGCTCCTAGATGAGGGAAGGGGAAAAACTCCAAACCAGATTTCAGCTTTGTTTTATATCAGGTATGCCCACAGATGTCTCCACATCTAGTAAAGCAAATGAAGCGAGTCTTTGTTTCTCAATTAAGGCTAACAGAAGAGACAGTGGGCATCACGGTTTGTGAGACTCTCAAAGTTGCAAATGTACAGTAACCTAAGGTAAACAGTGGTGGCCTAAGGCAATTCATTTTAAAACAAATATCATAGAATCTGTAGATCCTGTTGTTTAGGGAAAGCGTTTAAGAGTCTTGACAATTGGTTCAAGAATCTGGATTTCTGGGGTTGCTGAAAAAGATAACTCAATGACCTTTGGGAGAACTTGGTCTGGCACCGATTCTGGAAGCTGTTAGCTTCCAGAACAGTTTGAATGAAAGGCACTTTTCTTTCCATCCAGTTGCAATCCACAGTTAAAAACAAATTGTGCTTGACTATATTTTCTGGAGTACTGTGCAACTGTCTTAAGTAGTTTGAAGGTAAAACCTGTTGCAGCTCTTTGCCAGAGATTAAGGTAGAGATGCTGAACTGTTCTCAAGTTTTGCATCCAAAGCGTGTCAGAGATGTGGTTATGATCCTTCTGTGATCTTTCCTATGTCTATTATGTTTTTATAATTAGTAGAAGCTCATCCTAAGATCCACCTGGTATAGCATATTGCATCATGTCAGATGATGTGTTACGACAAAACTGAAACTGGAGAAAACAATCTCTAGAGTTAGGTAAGTTGTAAATGAATGCTGGGTATAGTTTTGGCCTTTAAATTAATGAAGAAACACCCAGTCTCTAAACACAGTCACAGATGTTTCTGTGATCTGTGCTCAAGTTTAACATTATTGTCACAATTGCAAATTAATGTTGCTTATTAAAGAGGGAGAGCTCAAATACACAGTTCCTGCTCTGTCATACGTATAATTAGTAAGACTTTGTTTTGAGCTTCACACGATAATGCCCTTTGAATTGGCTGGACTTGGCAACTAGCAGCTGTAATGCATCCAATTATAAGTGTAGAGTATGATATTTTCTCTGATGCGTACCCTTCCATTTCTTATTTGACTATGTAGGCTTATTTTCCTATAGGAGTTAGCTATATTGAGCGTAAAAGAAAGAAGTCTTTCAGGCGCAACTTCCCTTGCATTCTGTTACAATCAATATAAAGAAATCTGATGTTGTAGTACATGCAAATGCAAACAGAGCAAAAGCAGACACTTTGATATTTCAGATGAATAGATTCTGCTGAACTCCAGTGGTGTATGGCATGTGCACAAGGAACAAGACCAGCCCTATTTGAAAGCAGTGTTTAAGAGCCCAGTTCTGCAAATGTAGGGTACGTGTTGTGATACGAAATTGCTTCTATAGTCATGTGGTGAGCTTGAATTTTTAAATAGTTGGAGTGTTTCTTTACAGAACTGTATTCTAAATGTGACTACATCCTAGTAAGTATGAAAATTGGAGAGACATAGTAGTCCAGAACCATCAACACCAATGAAACAATCCTATATTTTTTTTTACCTTTGTTTTAATTTACAGTCTTTTCACAAGTGTGAAGACAGTACTGGTGGAAGAATCTTACTGACGATGTTTAGAAAAATAGATAAACACGATTCCATTAGCTATGAAGTTGAGATTGTAATCGGTTTTGTTTGTTTGTTTTTTGTTTTGTTTTCTTTTAATTGAGCTGGAACACTACCCTGAAAGTAGCCACAGGTTTCTAGATACCCAAGTATTTAGGTATGATGCTAATGTAACTGAGGAGCAGGGTACAAAAACCGCAGGCTTACCAACTATATCAAAATGTTATGTTAATTGATTGAATAATAACTTTGATAGAGGACTTCCAGTTCATGTCACGTTGATTCATGATTGCAGTTTGCCTTTTGCATTTAATCTGAGATCTACAGCACGGAGTTTGTACTTGAGTACCACACTACTTGAGTTTGTGAGTATTTACACCAAGGTTGAGTAGGTGTTCAGTATCTGGAGATAGTAATGTTTGTTACTCGTTTTGCAGTTAAAAGTGACTAAATAAGCTAGAGGGGATCAGGAAAGCAAACTACTTTTTGGTGGTAACTCTATTTTGCTTTAGCAAAGTCTGTTAGTACTTCAGAGAAGAATTTTCCAAGTGCTGAGCTTGTTCAAAGCTTTGTAACTCCATTAAGTAGGTTTTATATGGGCAGAAGCTAAGGTAATTACTTTCCATCATAAAAGATAGTTTTTCAGTAGTGTCCTTCTGTAGATGAACGTACAAGTAATACTATCTTATGTTCAAAATAGTCTTGGGAATTGTACTAATCACACAAAATCCTGTAAATTACAGTAATGTGCCCCCGTAATCTTCACTAGCTTTTCCCTTTTGCCCCAGATAAGGGGATAAAAATATTTCAGCATCATCTTTTGCTTAGAGTTAAAATGGTTTAAGTCTTGCAGTACTCTTAGGCTGAACTTGATATGACCCAGTGTGTCTGAAGCTACAACTTCTACTTAATTCCAAATGCTTAACATAGGGCGATAAAGAATTGCTGAAAATTTGAATTCTTCCTTCCCTTGTGTTTTTATTCTCAAACAATCTTCACAAAGGACTGTTTTCGGAGAGTAGAGTACAGTCTTTTGTCTCCGGATAAAATTGATGGCTGAAAATGAAAGAATAAAGAAGGCTCTCTATTCATGTCCCCACGTCTTTGTTTCAGTGGGCATTGTTTCAGTTTATAAGAGTTGTTTAGTACATATAGATTGTTGGAAAGGCTGAAAGATTCCCAGGCGCATCAGTGCAGACTTGTTATAAAATCCTGTTATCTCCTCAGCTGCCCACCCAGGACCTTTTTTGTTTCAAGGATACGATGAAAGGCTATTTTTTCTTCTCTATCACATTTGCTTTGAGGTCACCTTTTATGCAGTAGTTTAAACAAGTCTTACTCTTTTTCTTTCAAATTACAGAAACTTTACAAAACCTGTGATTTGAGTTCTAAAGCTGAGGAAACGAGCAGCTGGAATCGTAATTATTTTTGATTTACCGTGTTTTCATCTTTAAAAATGTCAACGTTTGAAAGGGCTAGGGTTCCAGCTTTGCAGCAGACACAGTCTCCTGGTCAATTAAGCCTCGTTCCTCTTTCCTTCCAGCATTTGTGCGTTTGGTTTCTCTTTAGCCATATAAAAACTTAAAAGTACTTATGTAACTGTACACAGGTGAGAAACTTGTGTAGTGTGTAAGTCACAGAGAAAGCCATGCCACAATTTAAGTTAACTGGATGCATGGTAATTAATTACAAGTTCTCTCTCTTGGTGCTTACCTAGGTAGCATACTAACTTGGAGGTGGGTAGTAAATGTTAATTTTTATTGCTGGTGTAAGTGTTGAGCTGCTTGGTTAGGATCAGGTAGGTGTTAAGTGCATCTGACTGCGCTATGAATCCCTCCTCGTATTAGTGGTAAAATTATCCTAATAGGAGACAGCATGCTGAGCTTGGCGTCGTGTCAGTGGAGAGAATACGTTTCTGCTGGATTCCTCTTCCCTAGAGAAATCCCCACTGTTTGAGATGGGTCCCCTGTCTGCTCTATTTCATTCCCTGAGATATCTGTGCCCATAGCAGTGTCAGCAGAGCGAGGGCAGGTGTGTTTTTTGCTGCTGCACTTCTGCTTATCTGCAGCCAAGTCCAGCCTCGTTGACAGCTTCTGATGAAGAAAGCTTCTCCTCTTGGAGTGCCACCAGTTGGCTGTCCTGCTGCGTACCAGAGCATACTGCCTTCTTGGGTTTGCCACCCTAATGGTCTGGATAAGCGTGCCCTAACCTGCCTCTGTCAAAAACGGATTTGGTTTATAGATGGTGTGCAGTTAAACACGTGGAAGCTAATCTCAAAAATTTTGACTGCGCTAAGACACAGAGCAGTCGCAGATAGCTGCGTGCTTGAAAAATTCCAATGAAAAGTGCTGATAAACCCGTAGTCAGACTGCAGGTCGTGGGCTGCTGCCCTCTTACGAAGCATGGCTGGACCCAAGCTGGAGCCAAGAGCACAGCAGTACTGTAAAACTGGAGTGCTCGATCTCCAGGACCAGTGAATCTTTTAGTCTTGCCTTCCAAACAGGTGACACAACCACCGCAGGAGGTAGTGAGTGCTCTTCTTTCACTGCGTGGGAACTGCATGATCACTGAGCTTAGGATTTCAGCATCTAATACCCTGAATAAGTGCTCGGGAAGGTGGTAAATGGGTGTAGCACCATCAGCTCCTCTTTCTCTCTCTCTTATTTTTTTTCCCTCCCTCTTTCCTGTTGGGCTTGCTTTGCTAAGTGTATGCAAGCGTGCTTACGTGGCCCTGAGTGCATCGATTGATGGAAGCCCATCTGGGAAAGTAAAAAGGAAAATCTAATTAAAAGTCTTGATCAGATTTAGGTATGAAATCACAGCACAGTTGCTCGTGTTGTCAAAGAGCACGTACTACATCTGGGCATGCACATGGATACGCTTTTATTTAGCATGGAGGCGTTTGTCAGATTTTGCAAGGGGCCTTAGGATGTCTGTGATGGAGATTGGTGTAGGCTGCTCTGAGAGCTGGCCTCTGCCTTGTGTGGTGTGGAGGGGTTTTGTTGTACTTGGTCATTTAGGACATGGAAGCTTGGCTGTTGTTTTGTGCACCACTAAAATGATACAAAAAAAAAATCCACTGAAAAGAGATCTTAGTCTTTTGCCACAGAAAACTGGATTTTTATTTTTCTCTTAGCAGCAAAGTGTCCCAGAAAATAACTTAGCAATCAGAATCATCTTTTGAACGTGGAACTCCACAGAACAACAAAAAAAGTTTCCACATGCTGTTGTATTATATTTCTTCATAAAAAGTCATTTATGAAACTTTAAAAATGTGAGTTGAAGGGAAACTTTCTTACAAGTGAGAGAACAAACAGTTCCAATGGCTTGTCTTTCACCTTGTTGTGCAAATTCAGTAATGAGCTGCTCTCTTTCTAACTTAACATTCCTTTGAAATAGATGGGGATTTCGTTTTTAACATTTGACTTCCTATGGTATCTGTTTGAATGCTAACACAGATGTAAGTTCTGTTAAGTTACTGCAAATATAGCACCCTATCTACTGGTGCAACCTCGCATAGAAGTACTCTAAATAAAGCATTTTAAATCAGTGGCTGAAATCTTTCCTCTCAAATCTATCTGGTGGTGGTGGAAAAAGTTGCTGTTTTGGTTTTGTGTAACATTTATTTCCAGAGGAAAGAATGTTTTTGTTCCCCCTACGTTTCCACTTCGGTCTCAATGGCTGATTTAGTTGAAATGTTCAGTTGTCAGAAGAATCAAGATTGTGTATTATTTAGATCTTACCAGACAAGTGGGACTTGTTCCTTCCATTCCAGTTATCAGAGAGATTAACCCTTTGCCCTTGGACTTCTAATTGCAGTCGTTTAGAAACAAAGATGCTGTTTGTACAAGATAGCAGCGAAACTGAGTATGTGCCAACTGGAATGTTTCTCTGGTGAATGAGGGTTGCAATATTACATAAATTTTGTCTTGCATTTCAGGCACCAATAAAAGCAGCCTGTGAAGACATGTTGTGCAAGACGGGATTTCCTGAAGATGTTCACAGTGCCGTCGTGTCGAGGAGTGTACATGGAGGACAGCCTCTTCTTAACGGTACTGTTAGAAAAGATGTTTTGGTTTTTATTTTCTAGAATCTTAACCATAAATCAGTTCATTCTTAGGACACAAATGCTTCCAGGAACATCTGCTCTTCTGTGTTTATTTTTTAATTATTGTCATAGGACTTAGAAAATGTGTTGGCATTAATGGTAGCACATGCACCTATATTGACTGTAAATACTGTATTGCAAGCCTCCCCGTGATAGTGCACAAATCTTTCTCAGAACAGTGTCGCCACTGATACTTCCTATTACAAATGCTAAACTCATATGTCATCAGCCTATAATTAGAACCCATGTATGAGTGATGAAAAGGTAAAGAAAGTTTATCTTCTGCTTTACAGTTCCCATAGAAGTACTGCAGTTACGCCGAGCCTTAATTCTCAAATAATGCAGGGCTGGTTTGTTTAGTAAGGGAACTGTCCTGGGCAGCAGTCTTAATGAGACTGGAGTTCCCATAGGAGGATAATGGCTGCAGTTCTGCCTCTCCATATGTATTTGTTGGACAGGAGGCGGCTGTACAGTATCATGCCTCTGACCACATGTAGACAATTAAGTGATTATGCTCCTTATGTACCTGCCTAAGATGGGGGACACAGCCACAGGCAACAGCGCAGGAGTGGATACTTTAATGAAGACAACAGCATACATTGATTGCTTTTTCCTGGTGACCTGAGGAGAGGCACCTTTGGAAAGCAAGATGCGGGACAGAGAGCAACACCGAGGGTGGCTGTCTGTGAGCCCTGCTCAGTGACCACTGCTCTCGGGGCTTGGTGAGGAGCCCTGCCAAGAGGCAGAGGGTAATGCCAGCGCTATCTCTTGGACAGAGCAGTGCTGCTTCACCCTGGCACGTATCTGTGTCTGAATGGCACCGTGCCCAGAACAAGCCTAGCCAAGTCCCCAGCTAGCAGCAAGCTCCACCAGTGCAAGCCCTCGCCTCCGCGCGGGATGCACTGAAGTCAGCAGGTCTGTCCGTGTGCCCGGGAGTTGTCCAGGTGGAGAATTGGGTTCACTGCCCTTTTTGTGTTTCTTTCCTTCAGGGGTAGAATAGTCATCTGTGTAACGTAGCGGCACGTGCTCTGAACCTTTCTTAGATTTCCCAAGCAGCTATGTTTCAGCATAACATTTTATGGAAGAATAACTTTTTAAAGAATATGTTAATTTCACTGTTTTATAAATGTTGTAGTTTTCTTCCGTCTAATTCTGAAATTGTGGAACTAAGAAAATCAGTTTTAGAGAGTTTCAAATACAGCTTAAAGACTAATTTAATTTTTCTCTTGCATATAAATACGGTTACACAGATCAAGACACTTAAATGAAAAAATTCTAATGAGTGTGCAAAACAAACAAAGTGAAAGCTATAGTCCTAATTTTACATGCAGTATTACTCCTTAATTATATTTTTACAGACTTGTGTTGTGCTTTTGAGTAGTAGAAACTTGAATTCAGGATTAATTGATTAGCTTTAGTCTATCTAAATTTAAGTTATTAAAATTTTTTCTTTTCAGTTTCAAGAAATTGTGTTTTACCACTATAGACTTTTACTTTTTTGAAGAATGGCTTAGAAATTCATGCATTAAGTTAAACTTTCTGCCAATTGAGAAAATAATGAAGAAGAAAGAGAGTTTAATACAAGATTCTGCAGTAGGCTGTTGCAGTAGCCATTGGCACTGCGAACTCCTTTGGTAGCTGATATACAAGCCTGGATCAAGGGGCAACAGGTAGCTCAAAAGGCACCTGCTTTCCAAAGGTGCTGTCTTGAAACCACTGTTTGTTACTGATAAGTTATGCTGTCGTTTAATCATCAAATGGAAATGACACAGTTTTGAGATCTGCCTTGTCACATGAAAGCTGTCTACTCTTCATGGAATCAATCCTCTGTGCAATTTCTTTCACTTTTTTCTACTAGCTGGGAACTGCAGTGAACTGCCAGCTAATTCCTTCGTAGCATTACTCATACGAATCCAATGATAATGACTGACCAGCCTTAGCTGTTTTTGAACTAGTAACATACAGATGGAAAACTAACTTCCTTTTTCATTACTCATCACAGTCACACAGTCCCTCCTGTTGCTTTTTAAAGTCTTGATGTGAGTGAAGCATACCGTTGATTTGTCCTTGACTGGTATTAAAATGCATAGCATTTTAGGGAAGTAGGAATAAGAAAAACCTTGCAGAGCATACAGTGTGTATCACATCGTATCAACTGATTTTGAAATGACCTGGGGGAGTTTGTTTCCTACTACCATTTCCTCAGTTGAATTACTGCAGTGGTTTATTCTTTTGAAAATTCTGACATGCTTAAAAGCATATAATTTGCTGGTTACACATAAACATACAGTCCATCATTGCATAGCTTTGACTTAAATTTAATTACACTGTCATTTTGAAATACTATTGTTGTCAAAAGCCTATTTTCTGGTTATTAAACTAGATTCAGATGACGCTACAAGTTATGTATAGTTGCATGACATTTGCTTCTTAAGTATAACCACGGGCCTGATTCTGATCTCAGTGGCCTCATCTATATCTAACTGCATGCTTATACTAGTATAAATTCAGAAGTAGCACAAGTATAACTATAGGTTTTCTGTATGATTTAGAAATGAAAGCTTTAATTTCCTTTGAATTTGTGCATTGATACAACAAGCGTATAAGCTGTATGATCTTCTCAGCCAGCTGCAGAATAATCTCAGTCTGACTTGATGTTTTCTTGACATGTTATTTCTTAAAATATTGACCAAGAAAATGACAAGATGTTTAATATCTCTCATGTTTATATGCTTTTATCTTGACCATGGGGGGACAAGCCTTCTCAGAGGCCTTCCATTTCCATCTCTCTCACCAAAATGTAATTAAGATTAGAATTATCATATGACTTGTCGATCTGTGACTTTCAGTTGTTACAGTGATTTGGGATATCTGTTTTTTAAGTATTATTATAGGAAACATTCCCACTTGAGAGTATGGTGCAGCATTCTACCACACAAGATGTGATACTCAATGTTTTCTGTACTCAAATGGTTTTGTACTCCTAGGGAGGGTCAGACTCCTGTTCCTATTACGTTAAAAATATATCCTTTTGATTGATAATAGCTTTCTCCATTTATACATATGGCTAGGATATGTCATCCTCTGCTAGTTTGTCCTTCTATGCATGAGGGCATATGTTCAGTTGTTATCCATGCATTCAGTTGTCATTGGATGTGGAAAATTGGTGGAGGAATATATTCAGAATAATAGAAATTAGAAAAGGGATAGTGTGGGAGAATAATGCTTACTAACTGGGTAGAGTGAAGGAAGGTCAGAAAAGAAGGTAGCAGCCCTTGGTTTAAGGAGGAAACGGGAATCCCTTATAGGGACAAGATACAGCTAGGTGGAAGACTTGGCAAAAGGTGGAAACTTCTCCTTTAGCAGGTGATGACTGAGCTGTGTAGGAAATATCCTTCAGTATGGTATGCATCCTGTTCTTCTGGCAGTGTCTCACTGGTGTCTGGTGCTCCCATATTCCCCTCTTCCAGCCTTGGAGACTCTTCAAAACTGGTGTCTTACATTTTGCCTTGTACTTCTTAGAGAAAAAAAAATGCCCTACCTCTCTCATTATTTCCCATTTCTAGTTGAAATTTGTGGTAAGTCAATGTACAATATGCTTGAGTCAGTAAACACGTGTAAGGAGAGTACGGTAGTTCTGAATTTATCAAGTTCTACATGCTGCTTCATCTGGCATTAATCACTCCAGTGGAGTTACGGTGGCTTCACCAAGGCGAGCTCAGAACCAGCACCTTCATTTCTGTCAAGGGAGGAAGAAAAAAAAAGGAATAGTATCTGAAACAAAATTAAAACTTCACACACCCCTAAAAAAGTCTCTGCTTTATTCATAAAGCCGTGGAGCTTTGTGGGCCCCTAATTCTTCTGGATTTTGATATGCTTATAAGTATTTTAAGACTAAAAGTCCAACATTTAAAAAAAAAAAAAAAAAATCATATGCAAGTAACTTGACAGGCTTCACCTATTAGTAGATATCTAACCCAAATTTACAGGCACACTACTTCTGACTTGTTCCTTTAAACAAATTATAATGATTGCTTGGAGGATTCAGTATTTGGAGAAGAAGAGGTTAAGTCAAAGAGGGAGTTCCATTTAATATATTAAATGTCCTTGCTTCTGGTTGGTTTTATCTGGTTTTATCACAGTTTTGTAGTTCATCCTTTTGTTTTGTTTTGTTTTTTAAGTAATGCTGTTTGATATGCATGTCAAGCCTGTTTATCTAATCTTTGTTCTACATCCTGCAAATCTTAAGATAAAAACAATACATTTCTACTAAAATCATCCACCTAGCGAGGTTACATGAATGGTTATTTGCAGAATCGTTATCTTAAACTTCCAGATTTTTAGTCCAATAATTTTTTATCTTTCACAGAATTTATATTAATATCGTTTCTCCTGCTACTAAATACATGATTTAGTTCTCTGCTAAGCAAATCTGTTGTGTAGGCAAGATCCTTAAATGTATTGTTTGAGCACTGTGTAGCTAAAAAATATTTCCAAGTTCTCTTGAGTTGCACAGTAGTAGAGGAAAAAGTGTCTTGGGGTTGGTCACTGAGATGAGCAGTGATTACGGGTGAGTAACACCATGGTTCTGTGAGCGATGTAAGCCAAGGCAAGCTGAGAAAGTTGCTTACACCTTCTCTCCTTTCTGAGGCTGGTTCCAAGTGTTCATGAAACCATGAATTGATTGGGGTTGGCCAGCTTACCTGGGGTAAAACTCACTCTCCTCCTCCCTGGGTCTTTGCTGAAAGATAGTGTATTATTTAACAGAACCGTGTTATCATTTCTGCTTTTACTTTTCTAGCAGTGAACCTCAAAGTAAATAATGTTTGTTTGGATGCTTTGATATTTGGTGACAGAATTTGATTTTGACATTCCCACTGACTGACTTTAGAGCTTACAACTGAAAATGATGCTTATAACAATCCTGAAACCTGTTGCTGGGAGTGTGAGGCTCGGGATTGGAGTTTCCCCCTTGTTTGCCTTGCTTTTTGTGCACCATTGGTCAGCATCTTTGGTTCTCCTCAGCATTTGGTGTCTCCCCGTGTTCTGTTACCTGTGGTTCCATCTGCAGGTGTGTCCCCATGCACCTGTGTGAGCAGAACTTGGACTGAGTCATCCACCATCTTCAATGAAGAACAGAATTACTTCTGAAAGTCATCATGCTTAAAACAAAGCAACAGTGCTTTTTTTTTGGGGGGGGGGGTACAATTTTTTATTCCTTTTTTTTTTAAAAAAAAAAAAAAAAAAAGCTTCTATAGTATTCTTGCTATGCTAGTGTGCGCTGGCTTCTTTAATATTCCAGTGCACATTAACCGTACAGCCAGGGAAAGTGTTTTTAGCAGAATCATATTTTCCAAGAGGGAAATTATTATTCCCCCCCAAAAAATGTTTGTGGTTTTTTTTTGTTAATTTTTTTCAATGAAAAAAATAAAAAAAATAAAATGGTAACTGGTTTGGTTGAAGTCTCCTTGCCTTAAGCAAAAAGACAAGTTGACATGTTCCTTCCAGGCAGACAGCCAAAGAATCTCAGATGGATGGGGTCTCTCTATGAGTGCTGGCAAACTGAAAGAAATAGTTTCAATTCTTCCTAAATGTATTTTTTTGTCTGAAATTCTATTTTTGCACAACCTTCCCATCCTGTCCCATTCCTCCCAATACCTCCCAATAAAAACAGTCAACAAACAAACAAAAAACACCCTTCAAGTTATACTTCCAGGCCCTAGTGGAACTGTGAATTTTTTTTTTAAGAAGCTTATGCTGGGGATATATTTGTTTTTCTCAGCAGTCCTGCTTAACATTTAGTAGGTTTGTTTTTGGCCTTTCACTTGAGAGGCAGAGCAAATTTCAGTGCTGCTATTTGGTGATGTTTTTCCTGTTGTTCTATTTTATGTTACAGTTGTATTCCAGTTCTCACTCTTATGCCTTTTAAATCCTTTTTCTCTTCTTTTCTCAAACAGCTTTCCTGTTTGTCCTTTTTTTGTTCCCCATAGCATCTTAAATTCTCTTGTGTCAGTGTTGAGCTTACTATCCTGGATTGGTAGAGCTTCCTCTATTTGCTTTTACTACACTAACACAGTGCCTGTTTTATGATTTTTGTTGTCTGTTTATCCACCAAGCTCTTAACTTATTCTCAGATACTTGTTCCCTGAAAAACAGATCTTGCTTTTCTTTTGCTGAAGCAAAAGAGTTTTCCTACTCCCTTTTCTCCACTTCTTAGTTAAATATAGGATACATTGTAGAGTATACACAAAACATACACTCACCTTACTACTGAACAGCAATAAAATATCTACTTGAATGGTGACTTTTTTTTTTTTCTTTTTATTACTTCTATAAAATTCTGTATGTGATTTGTATGTGATATGCAATTTTACTCTTTAGGATTGAGCTACTGATTAATGTTGGTATTTTCTCATTGCAAGTTTGTATGCTGAACTTTATGTATATAAACAAGAAATGTAAGTAATGGAAGTGAACAATGTGTTGGATGTGCACAGACGACAAACATCTAATTTCAGAAATGAAATTCCATTATCCCTCAGTGGACCCTAAAGCTGTTACGGAATATAGCATCTGGATCAATGTGTATTTCCAGTACCAGAGAATTTATCATTTGTGTTCTAGAGAAGAAGCCATTCTGAAAGAAACCTGCAAACATACTAATCAAAACACTTTTCTCTTATGGAATACTTCGATTAGGGGTGGTAATATATATATTAAAGTAGTGTTCTTTTTGTGTAATAAATAAATAAATAAATGAACTATTCTGTCCATCTTTTCCAAAGAAGGAACTTGACTTACCCTTACTCCCTACAAAAGGAATTCTGCTTCTGTTTCTACTGTAGGTTCTTACAAATAAATCTGGATAAAGAGAAAAGTGTACTTACAAAGAAATTATATGGAACCTGAATTGTTGCAGTGCTCTGGGATGTGTAAATTACTGTCTTGGTTAATTAGTCCAGCTCTGATACTCATTTCTGTTTATGGTGCATTTACTTGGAACTCACTGAATTAATTAGTACGTATTCCCTTTTCCTATATTCACCTGGTTACTTATGAGGATCTCAAATGCAATGTCCTTTCTCTGTGCAGAAATACAAATTAGGATAGCCAAGTCAGCTGCCTCAGCGGGGGATGGCAGAGTAGATGTTTGTTTCTGCCTCTGAAGCTGTCTCTAGTTTCATACTCTTTCTAACACTGCTTAGCGTAGCCTTAGCTTTGTTTTAAACTATGCCATCTGGCCTTGATTCCTAAGGGACTGTTATTTCTCCTGGAGTCGCTGTAGTTGGAGCCTTCTCCAAGGCTGACCTGTGCTCCAGGGGAGGCTGAGGGGAATGGTGGTTACAGAACTCTGTGAGAGGCTCTCCCGAGCAAACAAAGGTGCCCGGAAGGAGGCAGATTTATTCAGCAATGGGAGATGAGTTTATCATCACCCAGCAACAGCAGCATTAAGAATTATATATAGAGAGAGATCAGTATGTGTAACACAAGGAGTAAAACCTTGGGTGAAGCCGCCTGTGTCAGCATAATGTAAGACATGTGGTATGTATAATTATGCATTCAAATGATCACTTAAGATCTTTTGTTGACTTGTCATCTTTCTAACAATCCAGAAGACAAAGTTACCAGAGCATCCTATTGAACTGATATTATAGGAAAATGCCCTTATTTTACAGAACATATTAACATACTAAATAGAGATAAATTCTAGTAGTATTTAAACACTTGATAACTATATTAAATCAAATACTACTCTGTTGAAGGCTTTAATGTCAATCAAGAAATCCAGATACAGTTTGAACTGCTCTGATTTTGGTTGAATGCAGTGAGCTAGATTCATTGCTTTTTGGATGAATGTGTGATGGTCATGAGCATATGTTAATAGAGATAGTAACTTTCAGAAGTTTCCCCAAACCTAGGTATCAGTCAGCCCTGCTGAACTGAGAATATAGGATAGACAGAAGAGAGTGCAAGGAAACAGCATCAGATTGCAGAAGGAAGGGAAATGGCTGGAATTGCTGTTATCTTCTAATTAAGCTGTAGGAGGAGGAACTGGCCTTTAGTACCCATTAAAGCCTTCCAATTTAACACAGTGCAGCTGGTGTTCCAGCCCTTTCTATACGCTTCAGCTGGGTCATTTGTCTCCCAGAAGGCAAGGAGGATGATGAGGGGGATGAAACTCTGGAGGGTAGAAGAGATTATGACATAAGGAAGAGCCTTTTGAAGATGAACTGATCCTATAGCTGGGATATGAGCTCCACTAAAGAAATACCCATAGCTGCACTCTATGGCTCCTCCTCTCTTCTGGAGGCAGCACTGGGGTTTGAGCTCTTGGAATCCATCTATGGAGCAGTCTGGAAAAACACTGATTCATGCTATAGGCGAATTGCTACCAGTTATGGTGTTGGATTTTTTTTTTTCAGACGTGCAGGTTTTTTTTTTTTTTTTTTTTTAAATATATATATAGAGAGAGATGTGTAGTTTAAATGTATGTGAAAATACCAGCCTTCCATAAAGCTAGGAGAGGCTATCTAAGAATGCAGCTTTCTTCACTTGAGTCATTGCAGTGATGTGGCTGTGAGGTGAATGAATTGGATCAGCAAGCTCACCTGACACAAAGCTATTCCAGCTTCTTGTGGTGGGCTGGTTCTCCTGTGGGACTTAATACATTGTTGATGGATACTTTGGACTTGATGGAAACAGTGATGGACCTTAAGAACAGCCTTTGGACTTACGAGTGCTGTGCTAGATCTTCAGAGAGAAACCACAATACAGCTGTTCTTATCACCTTATCACCATCTCTGTCACTACCAGTTTTCTGTCTCTCAAACTGGGTAGATGGAAGGGTCCGGTTCTCTCTCTTCATGCTATGACTCTGGTAAGCAGCATCTTCCAGGGATCCAAAAGTGAGGTAGTTTGAATAGTGCCATAGCTGGCCGACACAGACGTGGGCTGCCCTTCCTTCCCTCAATGTGATAACAGTGAAATTAAAACAAGCTGTAGATTTCCCATGGAAACGTCCTTCTGTGTCTGAAAATTCATCAGCTGGTGCAAAGTGGACAGAAGTAGCAGTGACATTCTGTGCATGTTTCCCTTTGGCCTTTTCCAGCATTTTTGTTTCCTATGAAGATGAGTGCTGCTTGGCACTGGTATGGGAAAGGAGAGAAGAAAAGGAGATGAGTTAGGGAGGAAAAGAGCTCTGTGAAGGGTAATGTGAGAAAAGGAGGTCAGAGCTGAATGAGACTCTGCAGCGCTGGAGTCTCTGTTAGTGCCTGGCTGTTTTTTTCTCCAAGCTCTGTAACTGAGAGCTTTTTTTCTGCCGTTTTAATTTACTCCAGGGCAGGGCTCCCTGTCTGCCCGGCTGTGTGCTGCAGACCAGCTGGCTGATGCCCGCCAATGCCTTTAACTGGCTCGCCCTGCTGCCAGTAGTCCTGCAGTACTGGGGCACCCTGGTTTGAGTTCTTCCCACTCCATTTTACTGTCCGTTGGGCTTTGGCAGAGTTGTGAGTGCTGTTAGAAATTACGGTCTGCCTGCTAGCCTCCAGGAGCAAGTTTTTTCCTCCATGCTGCGCTGCCTTTCAAGAAGTAGGTTTTGTTTGTTTTTGAAAGTTAATGGCACATGGCTCTCAGGTTGTAGAGAAAGAGGAATTATTTAAGCCCCTCAGTGAGTTCCAGTTTAACATTCCCCTAAACAGGAAAGTTACGAATCCCTAAAAGCATAATTTGTAACATAAAAGCTATCAAAATAGCAGTGCAATCTGTTAAAGTGTTTAAAAATTTGATTCTCTGCAGTTTAAAATGTGAAATAAATGTACACTAATTGTTTTGAATGGAGATGAAGATGGTGTTTGAAGCCAGTCTTTAAAGGAATTAGTTAGATAGCACTGCAGTTAATGGTGGAACACTATTTTTCTGTAATGGGCTCAGCAATGTTCTCTAATTAGCTTGCAAATTGATATTCAAATACAAGTAAACTGGCAATCAAATACAAGCAAAACATCTATGTAAATAGACCTTTGGTTTCTGCATTTAGCATACCTGTATCAAAATGATGTGTGCACATAGGGCTTCCTCTTGGTTGTTTTTCAGCACAGAGCTTTTATTAATGGTGGTTGACTCGTTGCATTAGGTCAATGTTTTAGTTCAAGCACATGAAAAGAGAGGGGGGAAAAACCTTTTCTTCCACAAGCGAGTAGCTTTTAAACATTAGTAACAGATAATAAATACTGAGCATTTATGAGGTTTTTTTGGTCTTTTATTTCAAGTTTTGTCAACTAGCAGTGCACATAGGATTTGTTGCATAGCTGAGATCAGTGGAAATTACTCTGACTTTCCTGGATTTGGGTTGTGTTTATGCTCATTAATAGAACAATTGCTGTGCAATACACCCATTTATATATTAAGTCTCCTGACAGAAACTAGATGCATAAAATGTTGTTAGTGTTCATGTTCTAAGGCTTTCTGCTGCACAGACTTTTAAATCTTAAATTTACCTTTATGCCTGACTTAGGTAGTTTGTAAATTTACTTTCCTGTGAAAGGAGAACCAGTACAACAAAACTGGTGCATAAGAACTGTTGGGGAATGGTAAATAAGTCATGTTTAACGTGTGTGTTTTTTTTTTTTTTTTTAAATTTATTTCTTTTTGACTCTTCATTCTCTAATCTGTAATACAATTATCTAATCTATAAAATATTTCTGTCATTAATGTACTGATGTTTTGCTGGATAGCCTCTGTAAGTGTATCATTCATTGATAGGTGAAAGTATGACAGTGAGTTGATGCGTTTTATAATCTTTGCTTATTCTTTCTATCCTGTTCGTAGTGTTTGCTATTTAGCACTGGCTTTTACACTAGAAGTTGCTTGGAATGGATTTCTCTAAGCTACATCCTTATCACAATTCATTCACTAAATCTAATAGTTGTTTTTGTTTGCGTAGAATCAGTTTTCAGTGTTGGTTGTGGTCAGAGTTCTTCCCAGGGGGGTAAAAAAAAAAAAAAAAAGAAACCACCCTGTCTTAATAGTTTTCTGTAAAGCATCTGGTACACTTTTTGCCCCACAAAAATATCTTCTGATTCAGTATGTGTTTTTTTCTGTACACATTACCACAATTTTCTTTTACAGTGCTTTAGTGTATGTATGTGCTTTTATAAAAAGTTGATTAATTCACTTCTTGGGGTATGGCTGATGAGGGAGCATAGGTCCTTTTGAGATCACCAGGTCAGATTCAGTCTGTCTTCTGTATGCAGTAGCTGCTGATAGCTTCTTAGTAGGCTAGTAGTTTCTTTTGCAGCAGTTTATATTCATAAGGTACCTATTGCATAAAAGTAGAAAAAATGCTAAAATTAGTGGAAAGTGTGTAGGGGGTGTTTTTGTGTATGAAGGTAGCAGGAGAAGGTTAATACTGTAGCAATATTGTAGGTCTAGAACAGAGGAGCTATGAAATACAGTGAAATTTTAGCTTGTTGGAGTGCTTATATGCAGTGTTAAGATACATTTGGGCAGGAGTTTAGACAGCTTGGAGCTGTCCATCTAGTGATTTTGGGTGTCAGAGGTGGTTTTACCTACCTAGAACTGATTCTTTATGTTTCCTGGCACCTGCAATGCATATCATTTTGAAATCCAGAACAAACAAACAAAGAGAAAAAACCCTTCTTAATGCTGTGTGTCACTGTCTGCACTTCGACCATGTTAAGTCTCATTTAATTCAAATCTTGTCATTTGCTTCTATGGAAATTAAATATTTGACAGTGATACATGTCGCTATTTATAAAAATGGATCACATTGTCCTCAGAGAAGGTAATTTTTTTTTCTTATTTAATTGTTAGAAGTGCAAATGATCTGTTACTTATTTCCTTCTAATTTGTTGCAACAAGGACTCTGTAACTTGAGGATACTGAGCAACCAAAAAAAAAAAAAAAGTGCTGTCACACTAAAATGGAGAATTCTGTTATCCTTTTATGGGTTCATTATCCAAAGGAAGCAAAGACTGGCAGAACAGAGGTGCTCCTGGCCTTGGGACTAATTTTGCAATAGTTGCTGTGTTATATATTCCCTGCAGAGCTTCATGCGGCTACTCTGGTCTGCATGGTGCTGAAGCCTTGCTTCAGGCAATGACAGTCTGTGGATCTGTGTTTTCTATATTCCAGCTGATCTTAAATTAAAAGTAAAGTTATTGAGGTGTATGTTCCTCTTAAATAAGTGATTTAACACAAAGCTACTTCTTAATTTTTGAAGGCACATTTATAACACAGTTCATCATTAATAGACTGAATGAGCGAGCTCTGAACAGTTGTGTTCCTTGCAGGGACTGCAAACTTTCACTTACCCTTTTTGTAGGGGTCATCAAATAACAGCTTAGAATAAGCTGGGTTTTAAGCCTGCCTGCTATTTGCTGAAGGGCTGCTTTGTAAATTCTGTTAAATACTGTACAAGAATGCTCTCCTTGGGTTTGGTGACGGAGAGAAATAGGTTGCATTGCTTGCCCCATTCCCTGATCTGCAGCTACCATCACACATGGCTTTGCAACCCATATGGGTTCAGCTGGAGCTGCTCGATGGATTCAGGACCTCCGTGTGTGCAGGTCAGTGTGTCTGCACTCCAGCTGCCTGGTGAGAATCACTGCAGGGGATGAAAATTATGCTTGAAGACTTTTTTGCCGCCCCCCCCCCCCCCCCGACTGAGTTATTTTATTTTCCTCCATGAATTCTGAAGATCCTGTAAGATGAACTTCTGAGTTACGTCTGAATTGTTTGCTACATGTTTTCTGTGATGTTATTTTCAAAAATACCACAAAAAAATTTATGACTGCTTTAATGTTTAAAAGCAAAGAAATCTAAAGGCGTTTGGGGATACTTTGTTGTCAGTTTGTTTCCCGATTGTTGTTGGAGGTGGTTTGTATTTGTTTCTCTGGGTCAGAGTCCATGTTTTCAGTTTGCAAACAATGAGCAGGATCTGGTGAGGGTTTTGTAGAGTTCCCTATGCATTCTTTTTAATTGCAGTATCTTCTTGAAGAACGTTACTTTGTAGAATGTACAGAGATAAAAGGTTTGAGAAGCTGTTACACAACTCAATTAATAATGTCTGTCATGAGCCATAGGTATTTATGGTACAGATAATTTTCCAGGCTATACATAGTGTAAAAATATCACTGAAGGTCAAAACATGGTTTGTTTGCTTAGAGGTCTTTGTTTTTATTTGGTTGTGTAGTTTTCAAGTCTCTGTTTTATTGCTTTAGTAAGAATTTCATTTCATTCATGTCTTTCATTTTAAAATTCTTGCTAGCCATGCACTGATCTGCCACAGGATAAATTGAATTCTGAGACTACCATGCCCATAAACTAAGAAAGGAAAAAGGTCACCTTTGTGTGATAAATGCAGGCTGTGTTGTTACCATTATTCACGTTACATCACATAGTTTGTTAACTTTGTTGACTTTGCCAGCAACAAAAGGTAAAACCTTGTGTTAACAAAATATTAGTATTAAGTCTTTAGAAAGAGCTGGAGATACCAAGAGGATGGTCAAGTCTGTCATACTCAGTAAGGGACAGGCAAGTGCTTTTGGATTGTTTAATAGCGTACCAGCTTCGTTCTGATAAAATGATCACTTGTCTATGATTGAAAGACTTACAAGATGCTGATGTGGGGTTATTGGCAAAGGCTGGGAAGATTAGGAGAACAGTTTAGGAGATTGATTGCCCCAAGCTCACTTACAGTAAGAGTATGGTTCCCTCACTTTAGTGTATATAAGGAATGCAGAGCAGTAGTTCTCAAATAGCAAAGCGTATTTTGCTAGTGAAGGACAAAAACAGAAGTGGAGTAAAATAAAGTTTGCTGATAATACTCTGGCCTGTCCATCAATCTGTTAGATCCAAATGCACCAAGAGGTTTTTCTGCAGATATACTTACGTGGTTATGGATGAGGTGGCTAAATTAAACCTTGGCCTCTGTTTTGGCACTGTAAAAGGTAGCAGGACCAAGGGTGGTGGACTTGGAGAGGGAAGGGGAAGAAAATGCACTCTGGTGGTAAGGGACTGACTGAATGGCACTGCTTTCTGATTCAACATGCTCAAGAAAAGAAGACAACCCTATTGCATCTTCAATGATGATAGAAGAGCTTAGGCAGACATCTTATGCCCAGGGTGAAGTATTACGGTTATGGGTAAGTTGCTATTGAAAAGGGCAGTCAGATCTCTTGCTAGCTGTACCTTGAGCTCCTAATGCTTCTCCTGCACTGGATATAGCTGTTGTGCGGCCTCAGTATGAATTGATTCAGCAGGCTGATCAGACGAGTGGTTTGCCCTGAACCAAGAGACAATGACTGTTCCTTTGGGTTGTCTTGTCCCGTGACTGCGCTGCAGCTTCCGAGGGTTCATGAACTGCCAGGCCACCTCCTTTGGCAGCCTTTCCTCATTATAATCATAACATCGAAAGTGCATCCTAGCTGTGTTTATAAATATCCCTCATCCTCTACATCCGTCTTCATCCTACATCTCTGACTGGCTAGCAGTATTGCTTGTTCTCGTTTAAGGTGCAATAGATCTGCAAAACCGGGGTGGTTGACTTGAGCATCTACTATGCAAATGACATGACCTTTCTGCTGTGATTACTTTTTTTTTTTTTTTTTAATGAATATATAAATCATGGATGTTCCATTGTTAACT
Source organism: Nettapus auritus (assembly GCA_011076525.1). NCBI lineage: Eukaryota > Metazoa > Chordata > Aves > Anseriformes > Anatidae > Nettapus > Nettapus auritus. Next base: position 111,524,674 of record CM021766.1, on the reverse strand, counting down.
GAAGCCCTTCTGTGAAATATGACTACGATGTGCAGCATTTTAATCTTTCTCCTGCCTGTCCATTTTGTTCCTCTCTGCTGTGTCAATCCTCTAGTAACCCCCTAAACAAATGTCAGTCTGTTTGGACCATAAGAGTTTTAAGTCTTACTGCAAATACACAAAGCAGAATGAAGTAAGCAAGGCTGACTACCACAGCTGTAAGCCACTTCTGTATTGAACTGCTTCTTCAGCCACCTGGGGTCATGTAAAACATGACAGTCTACCTGGGCTGCTCCAAGGACTTTCCTCTAGGAAGAGGTTTGATGGATGGCTCTGCTGGAGCCTTCTGCAGTCACTGAAGGTGCCGCTGCCCACATGTACCATGCCAGTGCTCTGCTGGAGGCTGCCATCCTGCAGCAAGGTTGATCACAGGCTGTGTGTCTTGGCTGAGCCCCTGTGGGTCAAATCCTTCTCTGAACTACTGATAAGGATGTGCTGAAGCCAAGCCAATGCCATAAGAACCAAAGTGGCTGAGACAAGGTTGTTTCCTTTTGTCGCGTCTCGCAAGGCATTGTTGGCAGCAGAGGGGCAAGGTAGGTGGCTGAGGATGGTAGCATGGAGGGGGAGGCAGAAAAACCCCAGGGTTCCCATTTGGTCACGAGAACTTCTAAGGCAGTCTTCAGAAGTGGTCTACAGCTGTTTTCTGCAATATGTTCCTGTGGTGGCAGGGCTTGGAGCTCTTCAGGCACAAAATGGTCAGAACTAAGGTTGAAGTCTTATTTCAGATGTTTCTGCTGTGGCAAGTGGGGCAGGGATAAAAAAAAAAAAAATCCTGTAATAACCAGTTTGATTAAGTTTGAATTGAAAACAACTGGAATGCTTCTATTTAAAATGAAGACCATGACTTGTTTTTGACAGCATTTTTGAAGCTTCCCTTTCAAATTATTTACTACAGAGATCTTTATATAGCATGGTCTGCTTCTCCTCTCAAATTAGTGGTCAGCATGAAAGTAATTCATCAAAACTGGTTGGTTTACTTAAGTATAAATGTAGTATAAGACAGGAAAATTAGTTCCAGAATTTCTGAGAATACTTGAAATCCAGTGCAAATCTGGTTAGTCGTTTAAAATCAGTGCCAAATTTAGAAGTTTCTAGGATGGGCCCAGACTCTTTCCAGGGGTCCCCAGGGACAGGATAACAGGCACAAAGTTAAACCCAGGAAGTTCCAGTGTGTATGAGAAAACACTTCTTTACTGTGAGGATGACAGAGCTCTGGCACAGGTTGCCCAGGTAGGCTGTTTAGTCTCCTTCCCTGGAAATACTCAAAATCAGCCTGGATGCCATCCTGTGCAATGTGCTCCAGGTGACCCTGGTTGGCAGAGGGGTTGGACTGGATGATCTCCAGAGGTCCCTTCCAACCTCGGCCATTCTGGGATTCTTGTATTTAGATTCTTGCTTTTCCAGAATATCTCAACTGGAAGAAAAAAAAAGGCGCTTCTGTAGAATCTTTTGTAGATCTTACATTCTGGAAAAGATACAGAAGTTATTTTTATGTATGTTATGTGACTGTTAGAGTGAATGACAGTCATGCTGGCTTCCTGTTCAGGGATGAATAGGAATAAGATGTCTCCAGACACTAGTAATTAACACAGTTTTCTGTATGATGAAGACCAGAATATATCTGATGGCATAGCTGTGCTTCTTCAGATAAAGATTTAATGATAGATTATATTATTTTAGTCTGAACCAGTGGTCAGGAATTATGCTGCTTGCTTCTTTTATGATTTAAATAGTTTCTTAGTATGGGTTTTCACTTAAATGAAAGCTGGATGTTTAATTGAAAAAAAGGTACTATCAGAATACTGATGTGCAACTGCATAATCTAAACATCCATAGTTACATTAGTGTTTCATATTGGTTTCCATGGATTATTTTTTTTGTCCTTGACTTCCAATGAGTCTGTTAGCTACAAGCTATCTCTGCCCATGGGCAGATCCTGATTCTGAAACTAAAAGCTGACAGCAGTGGCCAGAGGGGGCTCTTCAATGCAATATAGTGCAGCTTTGCCTATAAGTTTAATTTCCTAAACAGACTTAAAAAAAAAAAAAAAGGTGGGGGGGAGGGAGAGGGGATGCTTTCATTGTTGAGACCTAAAATTAATGAAAGTGATGTTCTTTTTTATTAACTTGTTTCCTTCAAGTCTGAAATATTTTGTGATTTTATGAGAACACTGGGATAATACATCTGTAGTATTTAGACAGAAATATTACAGAATAATTTCCTCATCTATTACAGTAGGCTATAGTACTAGAAAAAATAGAGCCATTTCAAGAAGTACTAGAAAGTTGGTAATATTCAGGGTTTCTGGAATCCTGTTCAAAGAACTGAATGTGATTATGCAGAGATGACAAAAATTAAAGGTTTCAGTTTAAAAGGGATGCTCCACTTTGACCTATTTGAATTTGTGTACCTGTTGGTACACAAAGTGATCAATAAATAGTTTATGATATCTAACATGCATCTCAGTCTTATTACAGGTATTCTGGAAAGGAAGAGGAAACAATGAGGAAAATTAGATTTGGTAGGAAAAGTCTCAATTATTTGGTGAACTTCACAATGGATCTTTGATTCCATGTCTCAAGTTGGAAAATTCTTTGTGAGGCAAAATACAGAACTTTGCAATTTCACTTGGACTTATCGTTACAAGTTAGGACTGATAGTTACATGTTAGTTTTGTAATATTTCATATTTCTGTCAAGCTGCAATAGATCAGAAAACAAGGGAGGTCTCTTTTTCTCAAAAGATAAATGCAGTACCTCAGTGGTAATTAAGTTTTATAGGCTTGGCTTTCATTAGATGCAAGGCTCTGTTTTTTCGTTTACATTCTCCAAGCAGTAGAAAATAGCGAAATTTCATCACTTAGATACTGTGTGGAAGTTGCAATCAAATCTTAAAATGAATTTATTTTATAGAAATACATAGTTAACACTGAAGATGAATCATTCCATACAAGTTTCTTGTTGTTTTTTTCTTTCTCAGCACCAAAGTAATGCTTTGTGCTCCAGTGTTACTCTGAAACTGTCTGGATACAACTTTCTTCTTCAGAGTGCTGCCCAAAGAATAGCCAGCCGTGTTGCAACGTGGGTCACAGTCAATTTTGCTGGTACCTTACATGTACACTTAAAAATTAGAGCTATTGAAAATAATGATCATCTTCTCAGGCAGGTATCAGATGTTGTTCTGATTAATCTTTTATTCACTGTCCCTGTGGGTTGCAGACTATTACCAAAGTGCTTGAAATCTTTGTTTTACTTTCTTAAATTCATTCTGCTATATTCTATTCCCCATACGGAGCATCTCCTAGAAAACATTAAACAACAGAGCTTACATCTCTTTTTTTTCCTGCGTGTCTTTCCATTGAATTGAAACATAGTGAAGTTGGATGGTCGTTTGTTCCTGGGAAAGCACCATCCCAAACTAGTCATGTAGGATGTTGTTTCTAGCCTAGACGAGGTTCATCATACAGTTTCTTTGTAGCAGAAGACTGACAGTGTTGATCGTAGCTTCACCACTCCATTACTGTACAGATGAAGCTGCTGTTCTTGACAGAGCAGAGTGTTGTGGGAGCTGATCCAGTGTAGGAGCTACATTAAACCATAGGGAATGTCACTCTACTTTCTAGTAATCCCTTCACTTCCCAGAAAGACACGGTCGCTATTGCTCTTGAGAGCAAATGCCTGTGCCCTTTTGTGCGTTGGAAGGAATTTCCCGGGGTTGCTGGTGATTGGGAGTCGGAGTACGATGTGCTTACTGTACGGTAGCTTAGTTGGGGGATGGCAGCTGCCAGCAAGTTCTCCTTTGTACAGACACCCCTTCTCTAGGGAGTGCTTCCAGTCTGCTTTCTCTGTCTCCCCAAAAAGGAGGGCCAATAGCTGCCTTTTTTCTACCCCATATACTTCATCGCTTCCTGCAGAGCCAGGTAGAAGCAAGGACTGCTGAAAAGACAACAATTTTAGAACCTCATTGAGCCTATAAACAATCTGTGGGTTTTGCAGAACATATAGACAATGCTGCTACTACCACTGTCCTTGTCAGAGGTCACTTGACTGTTAAGATGTATATCATTCATAACTGTATAACCAAAACCACCACCCCCCAAAAAAAATAGAGTATTCATATTTCTTCCCCTCTGCCACAAAAGTCCAGGGTAGCTATTAACACTATCTGTCTTTATACTTGGGTGTGGGCTTAAATTGCTATCTAAATTTCAAAAGCCGTATTGTTTAGTATTTGGGAACAGCTTTAAAGCTGTATGCCATTGGACTGGAAGGTTAAACCTATGTTTAAAGAGCTCAAAAGAACAATTTCTAGCACTGGATGCTAAGAATGACTAGTATCAAACATGTAGTGCTTTGTTCATGGGTTTGGAGTGCAGAGCAGTTGTACTCTGAAAACTTCCACCAGCCTCTCATTACCTTTAATAGGACATTTCAATAATGCAATAAATCTGCCATGTATTCAAGGCTTTGATTTAAAGCTAAACAAAACCCTTTTGTAACGTAATCTGATGTACAGCCTTTGTATTCTGTTTTGTCGTTCTTCACTGATGAGCCCAGTATGTAAGAACAACTTTTGGACACCTGGTCCAGTTTGTCATCCTTCATAGTGCAGCCTTTGCTGCTAAAAGGATATCATCGTCCATACAGGAGATTACCACATGGATGAAAGATGTATATAGCTCAAATGGAGTAGGTGTAAGGCTAGTTGGAGGTCATTTGGTTGCCTGAAGCAAAATATTTTCTCCTTAATTGTTGTAACTTCCTTTTTGTCATACTGCCTGGCTTAATGCTTGTATCATGCTTGCTCATCACTGCATCTGCATCATGCTGGTTTTCTACCTTATCAGTACTGTGCTACTGCAGCTCATAACTGTGGAATTAGACGTGGAAGAAAAAATGTAGGGTCATACTTTAAAACAAATGAGAAGAAAAAAATCCTTGGTGCAGTGAAAATGCATTTCTTTCTTACCCTTTCCTGTCACAGGGTTAGGTACAGTGTATCACAGGCTGTGTTGCAGCAGTGGTCCATCTGAGCTTACTAGGAGTCTGAAGGGCTAGTCTAGAAAATCTTTTCATGGCGCATTTGGAAAGGAGAGTACTGTGGTCAGCTAGCTCTGAGGAGTCACACTCACTAGTTTGGTCTTGCTGCTTGGTGGCAGCTGTGTGCCTAAGAAAAGGAGGGCAGGTGGGCAGTGGGCAGCTGGATTTATTGAGGAATAGCGCGCCACCCTTTCTACCAAGCACAGCTAATCTCTGTCTAAGGAGCTTAGACCTGTGCTCCACCCTTGCGTTGGGAACGAAAGCTCGGTCACAATCTTCAAAGTCTTGGGTGACTTGAGGTGTGTGTCTTAGCAGTGCATTTTAAAAAAAGAAAAAAGGCAAAATGTCAAAGAAGATAATCTTCCTATTTAAGAAGGGTCTAGCTATAGAATAAGCTCCCAGATACAATCTCAAGTACAATAGGCTTAGAGAAAAAAAATCTTCTTGGAGAGATGCTCTGTTTCACCCATTGCAGCATAAGAGACAGTGTAAGAAATCTTAATATAAAATCTTCCTACATGTTCAGCTGAAATAGTCCTTTGTAAAGAAAAAGAAGTGAGAGAAACAGGGATAAGCCCCTCACCTCATCAGAGGCTCAGAGTTGAACTTCTCATAGAACAAAGATTTCAGTAGATGCTGACTTTCTGCTTTTGGTATTTTAGCATGAAGAAAGCTGCTGATGACTGTTGAACGCCCTGCCCTCCCCCATTTATTTAGCTTTTGTTAAAGTAGCGTTCTGCTTTGGAGAAGAAGGGTTTTTTTGTTACCACCACAGTTAGTGCCTGCAAGTAAGAGAAATCAAGTTACTCTGTTTTTTAAACTTTCTCCTTTCTTTCTCTATTTTCTCAGTGACCTTAAAATAACTTAGTAAAATTCAGAGTGAGAAAAGAAAAAAGCACGTGCATCAAAATTTTCTTTGAATGCCACAGATAGCAGGGCTATTTCAAGTAAATTACACAAAACATGTACCAGTGAATTAATGGCCTTTATCTCTAGCTATCACCTCCGTGTCAGTTGCAGTGGAAGCAGTGTGCACATACAGACGTGAAACATTTCCAGCTGTCGTCATGCCATAGCTATGCCGAGGTTGGGCTCTGAATGTACCTCAGTGCATTTTGCTTGCCACGGGGCATTCTTAAGGGCAGGATCACCAGGCAGCCTCCGGGATGATAACGGCAGAAAGCTGTGGTTTATTTTAGTCCGGTGACTTTGTCTCTTCGCAGAACAGAGATAGGAAATAAAAAGGGCTGCATGCCTCAAGGAGCCTGTAGTGGGTGTGATTTAAGAAGTTATCTACAGGTGACAAGGTTTTTCGTAAACTTAAGTGTACAGATATTGTCAGTCTTTTCTACTGGGTCTATTATTAGTTGATGGTCTTGTTTCATGCTTTTAGTTAAAATGTAAAAGTGAAAATTTCAGTCAAAAGAGAAGTAAAAATTAAGACATCAAGGGAAACAATCAAATTTAAATGCTGAATGTTTTTAGTAGCATGGTTGACTTTTGTCTTGCAATTCTGCGGCACCTTTTATAGATGAAAGAGGAGGAATTGGTGTCAAATCCTGCCATGCCATGCCGTGTGGAATAGTCATTTGTTTCTCCACTAGCACACAGACTCTGTAAGGTTTGGTTTTGTTTGTTTTATGCATCCAGGTTACTGCTGAAACATACTGCCTTAGAGAGGATGGGCTATCAAGTTGCTTCTTATACCAGCTGTACACTGGTAATTCTACAGAACTACTTGGTCTCTGCCATAAAAGATGACCTAAACCCTTGGTTTTGCAGTGTTAGTCCTGTGAACCTGTTGGCAAGTGCATTTCAGAGATTTGATGCAGAATTAATACATGAGAGAATGAGTGTGCCAAAGCAAGATGGTCTTCTGTTGTCTTCTGTGCTCCCTAAGAGTGAAGAGACTGGAGTTGGAACATTTAATTGTCAACTAAAGTCTGAAGAGGGATGAGGCGAAGAAGGAAAGTTGGGAGGAAGATGTTGGGGTTTTAAAGCTCTTGTGTTTTTCAAGGCAGAATTTTGTCACAGAGAACCTTTGTGGTTATGTTGCTGTTTTTTTTGTTGTTGTTGTTGTTCGTTTGCAAAACCCACTGATGATGCAAAGCCTTGTGTAGTGCAGGCTATAATTATAGCTATCCATGGTCTAACCATTGAACAGCATGTATATTTTGTTATGTCTGTAATTTTCTGACAGGACAGGGCTGGTGAAATATCATGTAAAATTCATTCAATTCTTTTTAATAGCTGATTTTTTTTCAAAAAGCTGGTTTTGCTTCATGGCGAAGTTTGGAAGACATTCTCTAGGGTTTTCTGCATGTAAGAACTAATGATTATGTTACAAAAATAGCCCCAGACTTGTTTGATATAACCTCTTTTTGCTCCACCGTTCATTGGACCTCACACAGTCCAGTTTCAGAGCAGTTGTGCATAGGCTAAATTGACCTTTGACTTACGTTCGTGCCATGTAGCAACAAACTCTGGAGTTAATTGAAAACTCCAAGATTGGTCTTTACTCCCATTATATTCCTTCCTCCCTAAAAAAAAATGGGACCCAATCCTGCCCCTCTGCATGTTTTCTTCCTGCTTTCCCAAATGCAGACCCCAGCATTGCTCTTGCCACCATTCCTGATGACCTCCTCTGTGTTCCCAACCTGCCAAATCAGAGAGGCCTTACATTTTCATTGCCTCCATCAAGAAGTAGATGCACCACTGCTTCAGCATTGTAGGAGTGGTGTTCTCCTACAGGAGAAGTTGACTGTAGGAAGCTGGCAGCCTCATTCATATGCTTAAATTGTGGCACTTCCAGAAAGTAGAAAGCTAAAGTCAGCATCCATTGCTAGTGTACCCCAAAAATGTTACAGGTTATAAGGTAGATTTTGCTAGTACTGTTAGTTCTTAATAGTTCAAGCTGCAGATAGACCTCTTGTTTCTTGTACAGCCTCCTTGTACAGTTTCTTGTACAGTTTTCCGGTACAAGAGACTGATGTTGAGAGCTAAGACTTAACAGGCCCACTTAAGGGTTGTGTACTAAGAAGTGATCATCTCATAAGGCTTGTGAATGCATGTCATGGAGCAGGAACTGTTTTTGTCTTCTTTTTGAAGATACCCAAGTTAAATTATATGTTGAAAAGTAGAACTGTTCTTGACAGGAGGTGGGGTGCATTCTTGAGAGTGTAATAAAAGAGCAAAAGTACAGAGGGTACACAACAGAGGCATAAATAGCTCTGAAAGAATGGTGAGAAAAGTTATGCTGCAGTTGTCTTTTGCTCTCTTGGGATGTGGTGGAAGACTGAAGTTAACTTATTTTGCCATAAAAGCCCATAATCTGTCAAGTTACTTAAATGTTTGTGGTTTTACTTTATAGGAAGCCTTTCCACAGGATGCTGTATTTGGAGGGCTGTATTCATCCTCAAAGAAAGATTACAGGGTGGGGAAAGGCATTGTCAGTGTAAAATAAAAGGGGGAATGAAGCTCCCTCCCTAACTTTTTTGGTAGCAACATAGGGCTAGCTAGACTTTGAAGTCAGCTATGTTTTAACTTAGTGATTTGTTGAGGGAGGAAAGTGTCTCTGGCAATTTTACTATAGAGATTTCAGAGATGACCAGGATATTGCATGGTTTGCCTGGATGCATTTCAATCTAAACAAACACATTTGGGCCTATTGGATTTCCGCTGGTTGCCTAACTCACCCATGTTTTTGAGGAATGAGGAGAGGGATGGCAAGCGCTGCTCTACAGAACTGCTATTGCTTCCTTCCCTCTACATGTAGAAAAATAACAGCATTGTTTTGGTCACAGTCCTCTTCTTGCTGCGGTTGATTGTTTTTGTGATCAAAATCCCTAGTGCAATGCAAAACCTAGGTGGTACCAGCTGGAATGATGAATATATCATTTTTCAAGTGCAAATCATGGCATTCACAGAAATGCAGCTCCCTCTATCCAGAAGCATTTCATGACCTCTTGCTATTTCTTTTTTTTTATTATTATTATTTTTTTGAGTCCCCTAGTTTCCAAATTTTGAGGAGGAGGACAACGACATTTGCTCCCCTAAGCTGTTAACAAAAGCACATAAAAGCATTATATAAATGTTGCTTTAAAAGAAATAGGGCAAGGCCTGGGGAGGAAGAAGCCAGTTGAATGGAACTAGTGCCAGCTTGGATGAGATTGTTGACAGCATAATGAAGTAATGATCCTTTAGAAACAGCTACTGGAAATTCAGAGAGAAGGGAGAGGCTGGTGGAGACTGTTCCATAGAAAGCTTTTGTAGCACAGACGCTATATCTTTTTTAGAGCAAAAATGGAAATGCAGAGAAGTGTTCCAGCTTGTAAGACACCTTAGTGTTCAGAGCACACTTGAGATGTGTTATTTAAAAAAATAAAAAATTTGTAACCCTATTTGGCTTTGCTGCCTAAGTGTACTCTGGTGCTGTGCTGAGGTGGGCCTGTCAGCAGCCCTGCTCTGAGGGCCACACAGCAGCTTGGCCTTCAGTGGTGGCTACAAGAAATAAAATGAAAAATACAGCAGCTCAGATAGCAATTAGAAAGAAACAGTAATGAGGGCATATGTTAAGAATGAATAAATGTCCAAAAGAAGTTTACACGTATGGATATTTTGAGCACTTGGTAGCTTCCTGTACTTTATTTCTGTGCTGGGAATGAACCTTTTGGTCAAATGCCAAGACTAAGTATTAAAAAATGAGTCTGTTTATCTTTTCACCATTTATCATGCTCACTGAACACCCCAATTTTTTTAACTAATGGGCTTGCAGGCCTTCTTTCCGTCAATATTTCCCACTTTTTGAAACTCATCATTCCCCCCACCCCCCCCACCCCCCCCATTGCTAGGTTATTGTTTTGTTTGTCTAGCAAAACGGTACTCATGGATTGTTAAATAACTTCAATTAAAAACTCCAAATAATTAGCTTTAATTTATGGCAGAATAATATCTGTATTGTAAACAAGCAGTTCTCCTAACATAAATCTTGTCAGTAGCTACCGGAAGGATACTAAACGAACAGCAGTCTTTTAAAGCCCAAAGTGGGAGGGTTTTCTTCTGGTCGACAACAAAGTGCTAACTACAGAAGATCTTAATTGTTAGTCTTCATATCATTTCTGTTTTGGTAGCTGGCTAATTAAAATGTATGAAGAACATTTTTGCTTATTCTTTTCCAGAAAGCATTCCCCAGGAATGAGATATTTGCAAATATTCTTTTTCCTTTTTTCATCTTTGTGCAAGTGGGCTAAAGAAACAAGGTTGTGTGCAGTTTTGGAATCATAAATTTATCAGTGTACATATGCAATTGTTTATGGCACATTTTTATATGCACCCCAAAATTAAAGATTTACAAACAAACATGGTTTCAAATACAGTAAATGATCACACTCAGACTGAACTTCCTTACACATATGTAAAACCTTACAAAGACCCAAAATAGGCATTCTTCTTGTGTTTCTTTTCTAAGTTATCTTTAACACGTATATGGCTGTGAGAAATGGTAGAGGTTTATCAGTTCTCTAATGGCTTTTATGTGAAAAATTGTTTGTGAATGGGTTTTGTTATTTACTTTTTTTTTATTTACTTGAAGTTTCATTTCGATTCAGTGATGGCGACTTGGATAGCAAACTATGCTTCCCAATCATCTATATCAACTGTTTTGGCATATGTTAAAGCTGCCTGGTTTCCATGAGGTTTGGAGATGCTAATAATTTTAAAGCAGAAGCTTGGTAATCCAAAAAGGAGGTAGCCAAAATGCTGCGCTATGTAATATTACAATTATTTCTTTTACTCTAGTTTTAGAAGAGCTGACTTATGTACGTGATGTTAACTGAGGAAAGCATGGGTCTATTTGATCAGCAGCGCTTCTACCCTTTTTCCCTTCTTCCGTTGCAGCTCAGGTGATCTCATTTTTGGTGGCACCCAGGGTTTGGTAATATAATTCTAAGTAGATAAAATGTGCAGATTCATCTAATGACTCTCCTGTACTTTGGAACTCACTGCATAAATTACATAGAACATTCATCTGCAAAATATTACAAATACTGAGTGGCAGTAATTTGTGGATGAAATTCACTCCATATGGATGACCCGTTTAAGACTTCACAACCTCTGCCAAAGGTAGGTTTGTGTGATGTGGGAGGGTAAAATAACGAAATGTCGTCGTGATGCAGTGTAAGAGGACAACTGAGCAAGGATCTTACTTTACAGCCTGTCCAGAATTTGGGCATCAGCATTTCTTTCTCTTAGTTTTTGGTTTGTTTTTAATGCTACAAACTGCTTAGCTAATGGAAAGAAAAGCAAAATAGTGTGGTTTGGGCTTAAAAACGCAGTTATTTAAGGGGGCAGCAGACAAACTAAAGAGAGGAATAGGAGTCACACAGTCTAATTGCTATCCCTCAAACAGGACAAAATCTAATTGCTATCTGGTGTGCAGAGCCAAGGGACACTATATTGAATAAAGCTTTAAAATTAGACTCTAAGAAGGGAAATGTAAATTCTGTGAATTGTGCATAAGTTACAGTGAAATACTGGAGAGAAGAGCAGGCTGGTGGCAGGGCTGTAGGAGGAGCCCCTTGGGGTGGGTAGAACCATATTCTAAAAGCAATAGGCCAAAATGATCATGTTGCGTTAAAATAAAATTGTCTTTAGACAAAAATCTCTCTTTCAGGAAAGAACATCACACAAATCTGAGATTATTGGGGTGCCATTACTTGTATTTACTGGTATTAACAGTAGCTATCACATTTAATGTAAAATAAAGGCATCCCTCTGCTTCTAGAGGGTAACTCCTGTAAGCAGCAAACATCAGAGGTCATATGCCAGAAAACTCTTCAGGATATTCTGACAAGCTGTAACCAGTTAGGAGGATATCCCACACCTGAGGGTGTATTTTAAAATGCAGTTTAAAAATGTGGAGAGAAATCTTGTAGTATAATGGTCTTTTATCTAAAATGGAAGGCTCTCACAAGCACAGTAACTTTTTATAGAAAGGGACTCATTCTGGAAGTTAAATTTAAAGCTGTGGTGCATGCAGAGTTCATAGTGAACTAACAAAAAATCAAAGAACACTTCTCATCTTAAAATGTGTACATTCTGGAAAGTCTGTAACAATGCCATCGTATTTCGTAGTGTATTGTTTGTCAATGAGATCTACATCAAATACACTTACTTTACAAGTTTGTGTTCCTTCCAATTGCTAGCCTTTTCAGTCTGGAACCTGTAAGGTTCAACTGCATTTTTCTTTTAATTCAGTATTGAAAAAAAACATGGATTTGGTCAAGCCTTTATTCTTGTAACTCTGGTTCTGCAAAGTTGGTCTAGCAATACTGTTGCAGCCTTATTGTTCATAGATCGGCCATATACTTAAATGCAACGGCTTACTCCTCCACTTGGTCTAACCAACCGCTCACTCTCCAAAAATAATTGTACTTACCTTCTCATAGATGTATTGGCTTTTTGTGTTTGGATCACGCTCTGTAATCAATGCATTTATTTGTTCAGGAGAGCATCTTTTTTAGAAAGGAAGCTATACTCTCATAGACAAAAAAGGAAAGACATTATCTCCTTCATCCCTATGAAGTATGTTACATTTGTGGTTATTTTTAGTATTTTTTTCCTATGCTAATTAAGTAGCTTTTCTTATTGCCAAATATTTTTGATAAACTTATTTTTGCATCTCCCTCTCAGTTCAGAAAATGTGAGAACCACAGACCCTTCCAACATGCAATTTTGTTATCTTTGCACTTCTTGAATGTCGGTGTTGCTAACCTTGAACCCTAGCAGACATTTCCTCCTTGATCCTGTGGAGTTGTTTACAGGTTTCCCATGACCAAAAAGATGTATTTGTTTTTAACCCTCTCTGCTGTAATAGTTGTTCTAAACCAGTATCAGTTAAAAAAAAAAAAAAAAAAAAAAAGGAAAAAGAAAGAAAATGAAAGAAAAAAAAAAAGGGAAACAAAGGATCTTATACATAGAATTACACGAACAATTTGAACCTGTTATTCTTTGACTGTACCATTGGTCAGTGCTCTGTCCAGGAATCAGCTAAAGGTGGTTTGTTGAGTCATTACAGAAGCAATCTTAAAATACTTTGTTTGGTTTCTTCCCTGAACTTTTTCTTGAGGGGATGCTTCTTTCCGTTGTCAGTTCTGTGTTGGGCTGGTTGATGTGTGCATGAATACACAGGTTCAGTAATCCTACTGTTTTGCCTCTAGCTGTTCAGCACTGTCTCTGGAAAGTGGGTCTTAAAACAGTTTTATGAATGCTTTTTAGAGTGATGATGTAACAAAACAAACAAAAAATAGCTAAGATTTAGTAGATCTTTTTCAACGCTTGAAAAGGGAAAAAAGGGATATGCTTCTTTTTTCTCTCACCCCATCATCTGTGGCAAGATGTTTGTTCCTGGAGCATGTCAGAATATTACCTTCATTATTATTTTTTTTGAGGAAGTAATCGTTTTTGTTGTTGTTTTTTTTTTTTTCTATTCCAAGATTGTTTGTTTTTGTTTTGGAAGGATTCACTCTAGGCTTTTTTGCTTTGCTATTCCTTTGTGTGGTTTTTATTTAAAAAAAAAAAAAATCTATGATTTAATATCACCTCTTGTTTGTTTGTCCAGCGACAGTACTCTCTAAATCCGTGTTTTATAATTCTAGCCATACCAGGCAAAGCCCATGTGGGAAAACAGTAAAATTGCAAAGAAGAAAACAAATTCTGTAGGTGAATGACATAGACTGGCCATTGTCACGTAGCTTGCAAAGAGCCAAGAACTGTTCCTACTCTAAAAACTGTTTAGAAAGAGATGGTGCAGAGTATAAGAAAACAAGAGTCGGGAAAAAGGGTCTCTTTTTATAACCACTGCAGCGTGATTGTTGAGTTTTCTTTTTTCCTTTCTGTTTTAACAATTTCCATGTGGTGGAGGTTTTTTTACATGCAACTGCATAACAAGTGATTTTTATTCAAGACTTTCCCTGGTACTCTGCTTCCATTTCCCTTATCTAACCAGCCTGGTGCTCTTGCTGTACCCTCATGGGTTATGCTGCCTTACAGAATTCCTCTTCCTCCTTACTCTGTGTCCTTCAAGTATCTTGCAGATTATTATCACAACTCCCTCATTTGTTGCTTAGGCAAGATATACAATATGTTTAGCTCTTTAATCTTCCAGTGTGAATTGTTCTTGCCAGGCTCCTTCTTACTTGTTTAACTTCTCTCAATTTGTCTTTATTCTCTTTTTTTCAGCTTGGAAAAACAAAGGCTCTGGAGGACAAGTAAGAGGAGATAGAGTAGATGGAGATTTTATCACTAGTTATGCTGTCTCTAGGCATCTTGGATGATGCGGTCACAAACAGCATATGCCATATGCCTTTTCTCTTGTAGGTCATTAGAGGAGGAAAGGCATCTCAAGTATTATTACATTGACTTAGATGGGAGCACCAGTGTCCATTAGAAAGATGCAATGAATTTAAGGTGTGGGTTTTTTTTTTGTTGTTTGTTTGTTTTGTTTTGTTTTGTTTTTTGTTTTGGATGAAGGAAAAATAATTTAAAAGACGAATAGATCCTAACCATACTGTGGTTATGAGAGGACTTAGGTTTGCAGTCCTTTTTAGCTTTATTTCCTTGCCCTGGTTACCATGTATGTTTGAATGGTGTTTTTTAAACAAAGATCAAGGAGCAATTGACAGGAAGGAAGGACTTGTTATGAATGTAAATGGTAACAGCTCTTATTCAAGCGAGAACTAGTAGAATTTTTATAGCAAGATACAGAAAAAATGCATGACTTATTGCCAGACATTTTATGTCAGACAGTTAAAGTTGTTTAGGAAAGTATGGTATCTGAAACAGGATCAGAAAGCAGATCAGTCTGGGGAATTGTCCCATCTGGCAGCTGTCTGTAAGAGAAAACTGCAAGCAAGAATGATCTTTTCTTTCCCCAAAATAATGTATGCTTTTCCAGATTTAACAGCAGCCTTTTAAGAAATATGTGTTTGAATTTCATTGCCCCACTGGGTGAAAATAAGCACCAGTGAGGAAAAACCAATCTCCAAAATTGTCCTAGCTTCAGACTGAAGCAAATAAAAGAAAGGATCATTACCCTCCAGTGTTATCAAATAGGTAAAATCCCTCAATATCAGATTTTCTGGCATAACAGACTTTTTCCAAAACATCTTATGTCAGAGTAAAGCAACAAATTTCATAGGATTTAAAATGAGTTGGGCAACTGTGACTTCCTTGCCTGTAGTAGACATCCAGCTGCTTTGTGACTGTTCTAGATCTCACTGTTAATGAAGAGAGCTATTTAATTACTGTGTTTTAAGTCTGTTAATTGTAGATCTTAGAAGGTGTACTGAAGAAAAGTCGTTCTGCCATCAGTAGGCCTGAGTTTGTTAGATGGAGATCATAGAATCATAGAATATCCCAAGTTGGAAGGGACTCACAAGGATTACAGAGTCCAGCTTCTACTTGTGTAGGATGTACGCGTCCAGTGGAAAATGCTGTAGACATCAACAAAAAGATAGAATTTTCCCACAACTGCATGCTTCTGTTATATTCCCAGCTCTTTTTGGATTTGCTGATGAGGGATGATGGCTTTGCCTATTTTTTTTCCCTTTGGAAACATGTTTTTGGATAGTAAGAACAGTCAGCATTCTGGGTACTCTATGAATTTTAGCTTCCTTCCTGAAATTACTGCCCTTTTCCAAATCCTGTGCTTCCTTTCTTGTAACTTGAAAGAGGTATTTGAGAACGTATAATCATTGACAAGTACAAGTGGGTGGTGTAATACTTACTGCCTATTGGCAGTATGATTTTAAGTGTTGTGTTCATCATTAAAGCACTGATGTTTTTTAGAGTAAATCAACAGATACCACAGTCTTATCCGAGATATTTTTCCCTTCGCTTGAGGGAAAAACTGCTGAGGCATCAAATGCTGGATATTTATTGAAATATTCCATATAGATATGGTTCAACAAAGACTATTCAGGGTAGCAAAGAATTATTCACAAGCGCATGCATTTTCTATACATGGAGAATATTTCATATACAGCTCATTTGCCATGTTTTGGCATCATCCAGCTTGATTATTTTCTTCTGGAAGTCATCAACATTTTATTGACTACCTCATGTAAAACAGAATGATCCATTACAGCAAGAAGCTGACTGGTTAGATTCAAAATTATTTCAGTCATAAACCTTGGCTACTGTATGTAATGTATATGTCCATACCCAAAGGACTCGATACTTAAGGAACTCATTTCTATACAGGGAAAAAAAAAAAACTGACAAGTACTGGACCACATAAATCAGTAGAGTTTCTCTGAAAGTTTGTAGTTAAACTTGAGTATTTTTAAGACTATAGGTCTTATTTCTCTGAAGGAGGTGGTGTCATATATAGGGAACTGGAGAACTGCAAAGGTAGAAACCCCACAGCAGAAGTCTAGACTTTTCTCTGTATTTCGAAGACCAAATTCTTGTCTACTTAACAGCAAGACAAACTCACTCAGCTAATGAAATCAGCACTCTGAGTTAAAGAAAAAAAAAAAAAAAAAAAAAAGATGGTAGTGGAGGATCTCTCTGTAATTAACTCTTCTGCTTTCTCTTTTTTTTTTTTAAAAAAAAAAGGGGGGGGGGGCACCAACAGCTTTTAGCAGAGGAATTTTGTAAATAGTTTATTGTATTCTCTCGCTTTCATGCTGGTGGAAGTTGTGATTGATTATGGTCATAATTTTTTTCTTGGGGAGGTTGAAGGGAGCAGAAGCTTATGAAATGAACACCAGACAGAGCCATGGATTACACAGTATATTTCTCAACCTCAGTCATACGCAGTATTACTACTGTAACTGTCTCTTCAGTACATACCAATGCTGTATTTTGCTAGGTCACGAGTAATTTCAGCTAATGTGATGAAGCTATGGTTAATTGTGACCCAGGATTTATATTGTGGTCTTCAGTGCTGTGAAAATGTTATTCATCGGAGTACTGTACTTGTTGAGGAGTGTGTCCTGGAATGTGAATTCTGCTCGGAGTTGAATAATACATTGCCTTTCTGAAAACCCGTTTTGCATGTCTCTGTTCGTATAATTATTCATAAATGAAAAGAGAGTGAAAAGGCAGCCCTTCAATTCACAGTGTCCCAAGGTGCTGAAATAATGTATTTTTTAAATGCCTTTATACAGTGTTGCATTTCAGACTTTTCCCAGTTTTAAGTTGGAGCCCCATCCAAAGAAGAGGAGGTTGGATGGTTCAGTGGTTGTCATTACGACCTTAATAAAAGCCTGAGATGAATGTCTTTAAAGCAATATGTGGGGCTGATGTTGGCAAAAAGTCCATGTTTATTCATTTATTTTTTTTAAGTGCAGCTGTGATGGCAAACTACTTCTGATGGGTATTTATTCCTGTTTACCTCACAGTTCAAGGACAGTTAATGTTTTAAAGTTGGCTCTGATATCCAGCTGTGGATATTGCCTCTATTTGACTTCATAAAGAGCTACAAGGTAGTCTCTGGCTGTTTATAGGAAGAGTGTGGTTTTACTTGTTCCCAGAAATGGGAAAAATGCATCAGGCATAGAGTTTGGCTCTCCAGCACATTTGCATTGCACATTTTTTGCTGAAACTGTATTATGCAAAGATAAACTCCCAGTATCACCCAAAAAGGAGGAAAAAAAAAAAAAAAAAAAAGGAAAAAACGGCCATTTGTTAAACACGTAATTTAATATACTTGAAATGACTTGTGTTTCCTAAACAAAAGCCTTGTAAAAACAAGTGCTAGAAGCACAACTCAGACTTGTAGCTATGGACATCATATGGGTGGGAAACGACACAGACATTTCACTGCAAATTCTGTCCTGTAGTGCCAAAAGCAGTAGGGATGCACGTCTTGCACTGGTGTCAAATGTTGCTTCTGCAAGCTTGGCATCAGCATGGCTGTATGGGTGCACAAACAAAAACCGTAAGAAAAACCCAAGAGACTGTTTTCAGTGGGCCCTATGTACAGATGGGGCTCAAAGCTGGTTTACACTGGTGTGCATTTTATCACTGTTGTCCCTGTTTGCCCATACGGGAATAGGAACAAAAGGGCTTTTATCTTAGGGCCAGGAAATATTTTCACCTAACAAAGTGAAAGTACTACCTGAGAATTAAGGATCTGGTGTTTGCAAGAGCCAGAAGAGGCTTCCTGCTGGGAGAAATGGATGAACAAAACAAGCAAGACACAGCGTGCATGCATGGGCACATGTACTAATACAGCAGCAGTGCTCTGGTGGTCTTTATCCTTGTCTTGAAATTACATTTCCTGTAGATTTGCTAGCTTGGTTTGACAGGCTGTTAAATGGATGACTGCATTGCCACATAAATTAAATAATTTGAGAGTTAAATTGTAGAAATGAATCCTGTCTGGAGTCTTTGTCTAGCATTAAAATTTCATTGAGCACCACTGCTAAATTTTAGGAGTAAATTCTTATTATACCCACTTAAACTTTTATCTGCATGTGGAAACACGGTTTTACATTTGCTTTCCATAGTGGAGGAGAAGGCAAGAAGCTCTCAGAGCTAAAAGCACTGGTGAGCCAGTCCGAGCTTTGCACAGCAACATAATCCATTGGTATGTTGTCAGCCAAACAAGGTTTTCTTCATAATTAAGTTTCTTTGCACAGTGTTAAACAAATTGTTAAAATAGAAGAGTAGAAAATAATGCAAGTAGAATGAATGCTAAATAAACCAAATTGGATATTATTGAAGTCCCATGAAAATATTGAGGTAGAAAATTACATATTCAGGGAAAGATTCAGGAAATCTGTGAGGCACCTTGTGTTGTGCTTTGTGGCTAGAAACACTTCGTATGCTATTTTAAAAATAACTCTTATAGGCATCTCTGCTCTGAGAACTTCTGAGAAAACGCAGTACGTATCAGTCTGAACCTTATGCCATTAGCAAACAAAGTGGTCTCAGCAGAAGATTGCCAGTTCTGTGCTTTAGCTGTGTGTTCATCAGGATTACTGGGGGAAAATGATTATGGAAATAATTTTTCATGTTTAGTGTATGCTTTTATTAGCAATTGCCCTCCCCCTTGTCTTTTTATCTGCCCCGTAGTCCTCCAGTGAAAACGCATTTTACATGCAAATGATAATAATCAACCTTTGCAAATCCATCAAATCCATTTGACTCAGTTCAAAGGAATAGAGCTGGACTGATTGTCATGATACTTCGTTCTTGATTTTTTTTTTTTTTTTTTGTGGGCGTCTGTTTTGTATGAAGAAAAATAATATATGGGGGAAATTGAAAACTACGTCTCTTTCTGTGCTTGCATTTAAAGAGGCTACAGTAATTTTACTAAGAATTTCCATGTTTGATTAACTGATTCTTTAAATGATTGAGAACTCTTGCTTCTGAAAGCAATTCCACTTACGAATTCATTTCATTACCAGTATTGTTTTCAAATGAAGATAAGTTTTAATATAGTGTGATGTACTTAAATTGTTTTCTTTATATGGTAAATTTTTTGAAAACTACATTTAATAAGTCATTAACATAGAAGACTAGTATATTAACAAAATGAATGTTTGACAAATAGGATTTTTAAATGTATATTGTTTTTTATTTTCACATAATTGTAACATTGAAAGTGCTCTTAGTGTAATTCAGCTTTAGCAAATGGTGCTTTTAATCAATTGATAAATCATAACTTTTTCATTCTATTATGCAATTAAAGTATTTTTACCAAGCAACTACATTATTAGCTTTAATATGCATCAGTTATTTTGACCAGTGCAAGGTGGGGTATGGGGGGAAGCCTCATGGTGTTTATTTAATATATTCACCCTGCTGTTAATAAAGCAAGCTGAAAGTTTATACGCTAAGTCATGTCTTGTTCATAGCATAAAAACTATCACGTTGTGTTGCAAGCACAAGTTGTCTTAAAAAGAGCGGCGTAGAAGGAGTGGGAATGTAAATCAGAACAGCTGAAAACCAAAGGCCAAGTCTATTTAAGCTGTCTTTGTCCCAGGAAATTTCTGGAGATTGTGGGTTTTAAGTTAGAATTAACAACATGTACAGAAATGCAGGTTGCTGCAGGTAGGATGACCATACCCACAGAAAAACAAATTTCTGAGTACTTCCACACTAACATGGTTTTAGTAATACTAACTTTAGTCTGAGGTTTTATTGTGCTGTCACAGCTTGGTAATTTGTCAACTACAAATAAAAATGAGTAGGTGGTTGTATAACTATTTACATGTCACTTGACATCAGGGATGATAGTTTAATATGAAGGAAGGTGTTCTTCCTTCAAAATCAGTTTGAAAAAAAAAATCATTTGTAAATAGCATGTTATAAGTAACACAATTATTTTAATGCAGAATGATTAAAAAGGTAGTTTTGTATTTCATAACCCACAAAAAGTCTTCTGATATAGACAGCCTATATCTGTAGCTTTCTTTAGAAGGAAACTGGGAAGCTCAAGTCTACAAAGCACCATAGGGATCGCTTTGTTGCACCCATGCACCAAAGTTTTGGGCAGGTGGAAGGCTCTGTTTGGCTGCTTGTTCTCCAGAGCTCTGCTCCTTCCCCTGGACATGGAAGAACCGAGCTAAAGCTGTGGTTTGCTGGTGGACATCATACTTCTGAGGGTGTTTTTTGTCTTCCTGCTTACAGTAGCATATTGGTATGTGTGTGATACATGCACCATCACAACTGTGTATATAACTGAAAACAGTGATGGAAATACAGTGGTTCAGGACGAGAACCTGGGCTGACTTTTCAGATGATGAGTCTGTCTCTTAAAACATTTGTGCATTCGTTTTGTATTATTGTGGTTAGATTCGCTATATCAGCAAGTTTCCTCTTTCCTTGGATGGGCAGCACAGCTCCTTCTTTGCGTGGTTTTGTTCCCATTCCCCTTTGTTTCTTTGACAGCCTTGATTTACCTCATTACATCTTGGTGGCTCGTCGTGGATCAGTAGAAGAACTGCTTTTATCATGCTTTGCTTTACACGAATGCACAGGCCTTTGTGTCCTTCCCTCCCAACTTTCATCTTGCCCTTTGTCCCTCCTGCATGGAAATCGATCCCTCCTGAGGAGTGCCGGTGCCATTTCAAAGGTGGCAGGAGGAGAAAATCGACAGATCCTGGGAGGACGAGAGGCAACTCGCCTGTCTCAATATGGCTGCTCAGCTGAAATATTAAAGCTGGTGGCAAGCCACTTTGGGAGCACTGTCTTAAGACTTCTTCACTGTGAATAACCTCCAGCCCTCTGACTGTATGCAAAGCAAGGGAGCCTGAATAAGAGCATTGTGTTACAGGAACTTAACACGGAGCAGGACTAAAAGCCCAGTTTCGCTGGTTATTTTGGACATTTCACATTCAAACCATGTCTGGAAGAAAGAAGCTCATTATGACTCAGTTCCGTTAATTAGACGTAAATTACTGTCTTTAGTGCCCTAGCACAAAAGAAGGTAATGGGAGTTCTGCAGGACCAGAGGATGCAGAAATTCTAATGAGCTGAGAGCATGGGCTAGGAGGGGTGGGAGCACAAGGCCCCATTGAACCTCTCTGGTTCACACTGAAGAGTGCGTGTGCAAGAACCGAAGTTGGAATAATCCCTTTTTAACCTCCCATATTTGTTACATGTAATTACCAAGATGATCGGTGCGACTGCCTTTAAATGGTGTGATGAACAGACACAGTTTGTCCAATAAAGACTTTTTTATCTAGCACAGGAAGCTTTCAGCAATCATTTTTAAAAATAAAATAATAAAAAAGGCCTTTAATTCTTAAAAGCTCAAAAGGAGAACCAAAAATATATCCTGACTTCTCGTGGTCCTAGGATAGCCCTGGGCTTCTCATAGTAATTTGCATATCTTTGTCATGTATATGGATGAAATATGTCTATTATGTATCATCCAGCATACATTATCCTTAACATTCTTTTTTAGAAGCAGAAATATAAAAGCTTTAAAGAAATAAATGAGTATGCCTGTATCTCTATTCAAGAAAGGGGAATAATTTCAGTTTAAGCAAGCGATCCTTACATTAAACGCTGTTATTTTTTCCATCACTTGCAAAATTAATCATGTATAAAATGTTTGATTTAAAGGATGCTTTAATCTAATAAAAAGGATTAAAAAATATATATATATTTTGCAGTTTTGCTTGTTGGCTACTCCAAAAAAAAAAAGGGGGGGGGACTTTTTTCCCTTACTGTAAATATGGAGATGTTTCTTGTCTGCCTTAATAATGGATAACAATAACCACAGTCATCCTTCTTCGCCAGGATTTTGTCAAATAGTAGCTCTAACAAGCCTCTGTCTTGTGCGCTAAACAGTCTTTGTAGGTTTGTCCCACTCTCTTTTGCTGAATTCAGAAATAATGCATTAGTGTAATGTCTAAATCATCAAAGGCAAGACAATGGAATAGTCATTCTTCAGAGACTGAAAGAAATAGGAGCATTTAAAGTAGCTTTTGATTTGTTTTGGAATCTTAGTGTCTGCTGAGCAAAAGCTAGTTGTAGAGAAGTAATACCAAATGATGAGCTGGTTTACCTTTAGAAGATGGGCATGGTGAATATTTTGTTTGTTGCTGTGTTGTTATCTGTTTGACCATTCACCTGAATGCTTTTCAGGGCCAAACAGAAAATGCTTTTCTACCATCTAAGCAATTTCTCCAAGAATAGTTTTTTGTTCTTAAGATACTGAAGTGATTATATAACTAGGCTGGATATCTGTAGAGAAACTGGGATTTGTGGTCTCGCCTCCTCACTTTTAGATGTTGTCTGTTCAGTAAAAAGCCATTGAAGTATGAATGAAGGAGCAGAACAGCAGGCTGCTCAGCACCACTGAAAAGCCACTGAAGTGGGGGAGGTACCGGGCAGCCAGAGAAGGACTTGCAAGTGAATATGAGTCAAATTGTAAAGGTTCAGGCTTTCTTGAAAGGGAAGGTGATGTGTGTGAAGGACAGGGTGTAAAAACTTATGGAATGGTAGGTTTGGGCAATTTACACCTAATCTAATACCCAATACTTAAGTAAAAAGGCTTGCAGTTGGGTTGTCAGTGTTTGAAATGCAGGAAACATAAAAACATATTTCTGTGGAGACTGTTATTAAAGCAGAAGTATCATCTCTGCCACTCATAAGAATTACTGCTGGGTTTATTTTTAATTACTACTCATTTTCTAACCCTTAAAATACCTTTTGAAGTAATAACCTAAAATGGACAGAAATAGTTTCACAAACTTTTCTACTCAAGGGGCAAGTCATACCTTGGGCACCTACTTATCTCTGAGTCATTTTCATTACTGGAAGTGTTAAGGTTTACTCTTAAAACAGCTGTCTTGCATTCATGCTGTTGTACAATTGTAAAACCTTAACTTGTTCTGAAGTGTCCTTAAAGAAAAATAAATGTGATTTCTTTGAACAGAGCAAATTCTTTTGTTCTTATCTGAAACTGTTTGGTTTGTAAATCCCCTTTTTAGCCTCTTCAGTTATTTCAGCAAGTTGATAGGGAAACTTCTCATTCTTTACTGTACCATCTTAATCATTAAATGTGGTTACTGTAAATCATCGTTGCAGTGGTCATTTGTTACAGACAGAATATTTGTCCCTGTAGGTGAAAAGGCACAACTGTTACCACCAAAGGTAATTTCTGAATGCAGAAGGAATAGTGGATATTTATTTTCCTAACAATTTACTATTTTACTATTTCATATATCCAGATTGCAATTTTATTTTGTACAGATACAAAGCACAGGTTTTACTCCTACTGTAACGTTGCCAACTGAGATTGATTTTATAGATGTTATTGATGTGATTCTTGTATTATGCAGGTCAGAATTCTGCACGGATTCTTTCTGGTTAATCAATTTACCATGCAGGGCATTTAGTGAAATGCTTATTAAATAAGTACTCTTTTAAATTGTTTGAGAAGCAAATCCTGGCGCAGATCTAGGAGCCTCACTGCATCAGCTCATGTCCCTCAAGTCCCACCTTCAGCATCATCTGATACTAATTTACTTAACTAGCCTTGTGTTTTATGCACTTCAGTTATGCCTGTTGCATATTCCAGTGCCCTGGCATGTGTTTCTCTTCTTCCTTTTAATCAATGGAGGAATGACTTTTGAAGAGGTTGAGTCAAAGTTATTAAAAACGTGAATAGAATTAATATGAGAGGATTCAGAAATACATGTTTTCTTTCATTATCTTTAAGCACAGGTAGCATGGAAGCCTCTCTCATATAACTTGGGCAGACCTCCTAAGCAGGGGATCTTCTGTAGTTAGTGGTTTGTTAAATATAAGTACATGATCTCTTCTGCCAGCTTGTCCAAAGGTCTCAGCTTCCAGCTTTTTTTTCTTCGTCTTTCTGCCTGCATGCATTTCTTGCCTCAAATTCCAGATTTTTTCAAAGGGAATAAAGCCTAGAGAAATAAATATCTTTCTCTAAGGCTGACTATGGATATATACAGGGGCTTCTAGCAGTACCAGACGGTGTATCTTTATTAGCCAGTACTGAACATCTAGTTCTCCTTTAAACCTTGATAGGCCCTGATTGGGAAGTGCCTTGTTATAGTCCAAACCATGCTTGACTGACTGTTTCGGCATTTTGAGGGAAATGACATGTTTTCAGTAGCTTCCATGGATACTCAAGGTATTACCAAAGCAGAGGGAAGAAATATATCCAGCGGTTCAGACAATTAGAAAACAGTTTATTGCATCTTTTTCACATCCTACTCGATTACTTGATTCCTCTCATCACTTGATTACTTGATTTTCTCTCTGTACTCGTTTCTTTATTTATTTATTGGGGGCTAAATATTTTAGCAGTGTAGTTTATAGGTTACAGGAAGAGAAAGAAAAGGTAAAGCAGCTGTCTGCATCTGTGCCAGGCTCTACAAGTTTCAGCACCAGTTTGTGGGGTGTTTTTGTGGGAAGGGGCGCAGGAACTGGTGGCAGAAGGTGCTTCCATCTGTTGAGAATGAGGTAAGGAGCACAGTTAAAATAGCAGGGCAACATTCCTAGATAGGCAATGAAGCTAAATACATCACAGGCTAAATGCAACCAGAACCTAGTAAGGTATATTTTTATCCGACTCATTACTCAAGAAGTGCTTTGTGAGATCCCTTTTTCAGCATTAGTTCCTTCCTGCCTCTAACTGGCACATCTTCACATATATTAGGCCTTATGCCCTTGTTTTGCAATCCTCCACTATTATTTCTATTGCTGTTTCATACTTAGCTCATCACAGTGTTCTTCAATAGCCTATTAAAGCTTCACTCCAGATTCTTCCTGCTCAGTTGGGTACCGTTCAACAATTTATGGGAAGCTTTTTGTTTGTGCCCATGAACTGCAACACAAACTAGAGAAGTCATTGCTCCTTGTCAAGTGGCAATGCTAATCGTGACCCACATTGGGTGTATCATTAAGGCTATGTGGGATCTGGTGGCGGGAGCCTGTGCCAGGTCAGCTGGTGCCCATTCAAGATCAGGGCTTGTGCATGAGTGAGTCCCCAAGGGGCAAGTACATAGAAATCCAGCTGTATTTCACTAGAAGGATTATATCAAACCAGAGACTTCTGAAAGACCCTTCACCCTTAGACATTAATTCTAATCTAGACTATTTACCTGTAGGCAGTCTCAACATCAGAACTGTAAACAAAATTTTCAGTAATTTTTCCCTGTGGATATCTGTATGTATAAACTACTTCTGATCTGTACTGACGCACTCTCTCCTTGTCAGAAATGCTGCCTAAAAACAGGCTCTTGTTTTAGACCACATAACCTTATTAAGAACAAATCTGTTTCAGTGTGAGGTTATAATAAAAAAATAATACATATATTTTTTTCCTCCTTGCCGATGGCTGTGTTCTGACTTTGTGGAAATACTTGTGTAGATGAATTAGACCGTTTTAAAAGTCATGTATAGCATTAGTGGGGTCTGGGGTTTTCTTGTGACTCAAATTGTTTTCTTTTGTCTGGAGTAGCCAATGTATTCATTCATGGGGTGGATCATGCCAGAGTGCTTTCATGGCTTGAATGTGCCCTGCCACAGCTCACTTAAGGCAGTTTTGCAAGTCTGTTTTTGTTCAGTGCAAGCACTCCAGATATATTAGACAAGTGATGTTAGCTAGGGAATGAGTTCCCAGAACATCCAGAACCACTTGATCTTTGATCCTAGTTTGCTGTTAGTTTCCATTGTAGCCCTGGGCAAATCTTTTGACTTTGTACAGTTGTCGTTCCTTAGCTGCAAAGTAGGAATACTTGCCCACCTGAGAATAAGACTGTGAGGATTTTAAAACAACCAAAAAAGGCTTTATGTGACCCAAAATTTATCATTTTTTAAACTGTGTGAGTTGGCCTAATTCAAGATAATTCTTTATACAAAACTTGCCCTTCATTGTTAGACATCTGGTGTCAGTCATCTGGGCCTCTGTAGTCTCTGTTGAAGGGGAGTTATTTTTAGATGGCAGTTTGTCCAGCCTGTCTTAACCCTTTAGGAAAGCAGTTTGTCTTTCAGTTGAATACAGAAAGTGGCCAGATGATTAGGCATTTGGGCTCACTACAGTTGGTTGAAATTAATTCCACCATTTTCAGACAGTCAATGTTATCTTTAAAATATTTATATTTTTTTAAGAACTTGAGTAGAAAATCAGGTAAAAGATATGTCAGATACTTTCTGGAAGCCTGGTTCTCTGGAGTATCAGCAGAGGAAAGAAGCCTTTCCACGAATACTACATCAACAGTGTCCCCATATCAATAATGTAATACACGGTTCCTTTAGGGCTGGGATAAATATCTCTCAAGTGTCCTAAGGCACTGGTATGCATCAATATATATTTATTAGTATGTGCATGCTGAGCATGTGTATATATACAAACAATGCAAATGTTCTAAGATGTAGGAATAACCTATTTTTTAACATTGAGTACATTCTGCATTTTTCTGTATCCCCAAATACCAAGTCTCAATCTTGTTAGATGTGACCTGTTACTCTGAAAATGTTTGTTAATGACGTATGCTCTCATGTATCTAGTACTTGTCTTTGGATAAAGGCCAAATAAAGCATTTTTTAATGGAAACAGGTTATTACAAAAAGTTTCAATTTATTGTTGTTTTTTTCTAATTCCATTCTGCTCTCAAAATGGAAATTGAGTCTTTAATATCAATTACAGAGACTGTCTTTGAAAACCGAAGTTTTTTAGCTGTGCTATTAATAAACTTTGACTGTTTGACAAAGAATTTCTCATGGTGGAATTTGACCGCTTTGGAATAAATGCAGCAATAACCTATATATTTTGAAGTCTTAAATGTTGAAATTATTTTGAAAGTAAGGTTCCTGTATATCAGAAACTTGAATGACTCTTCTGTGAGAGCTGAAGTGCTTCTTTTTAAGAGCTTTGCCGGCAGCCATCTCTCTTCTATGTGAAGTATACTTACCTATATCTTTAGCTGAAAAGGAGCTTGTCAAGTTTGATATTATGAATATTGCATGGGGCTGGGGGGGCGGGGGGGAGATGGGGAAGAACACGTTTAATTATTAATCTATAGTTTATTTGATAATACCGAGTTTAAGCAGTGATTTATCCCTACTACATGATACACACACCTATAATTTAGAAGCATGTGATACTTTCTGTTGATTGTAGAAATAGCATTCCTGTTGCTTCTGCTTAGCAAGCTGTTTTGCACACAGTCATAGTGTCTGTGATATTTATTACACGCCAGCATTCCCATTTTGCTTTTCTCCCCCCCATACATATTTTCTGTACGCTAGACCTTAACGTCTACATTTCCTCCTGTGCAGCAAGACTCTCTGAGTGTCAGTGGGAGTAGAGCAGAGCTGACAGTATATAATTCTAGTAAACTTCCCTCTGCTTCTGTGGCACAATCCCACAGCAGGAATATGGGCTCGTTTTGCATTTTTTTTTCTGTTGTTTGCATCTGCACAATAGAATAGGGATTACTGGAGGAAATGGGGGTGGGGTATAATATACAGATTTTAAAAGGAAGGGGAAAATGAGCTAGAGTAAATAATGTTCAGGTATGGTATTAAGAGCCTGCTTCTGATGGTTTTAAAGTGATTTATTGATTCATATATTTATTAACAATTTTTCAATGCAGATAAACTAAATAAAGCTATTAGTCATCTACAGATACCTTTTTATCTGTATCACCTACCAATAAATTTTGTCTTGTTATTTTCTACCACAGGAACGACATTGATGTAAATATTCTTTAGAGCTATAAAGGTGATCCTAGCAGCAGGAGTGTAAAACTCCAATACTTCAGCTACAGTATGAATACAGAGATTTGTATCCAGGACTGCATCTTCACAAGGAATTTACATATGACCAGTTCAAAGCATATAAGTAGCCCTGTCCACATTTACCAAGAATGTATCAATACAAAAATGACTTTCCATTCAGTGGGGTAAATCATACAGATAACCACCTCATTGTGATTTGCATTAGCTAAGGCTGCAAAATTTGCTTTTTGGCTGTGTAGTGTCATACTATGTATGTCTGCATTACAAACACATCATTCCTGTGTGATCTTCCCTTGTTCCTGTGCTTCTGACTTAAGCTGTTAAGGATGGAGATTTGGAAGATTTGAAACTGACCTGGATTTGGAATTGTATCCGTAAAATATGCTCTGTGTAATGCTAAAGTCTACTAAATAAGGATCCCAATTCCCATAAAACAGAGTAGTGGAAACAACTGGGATCTGCTGCAAAGAGTGAGAAGACCTGTTTTACTTACTGTAATTGAAGTTTCAATATGTTAGTTTGTAAATATTTATTTTAGGCATCAATTTTTGTGAAAATTTAGTCAACTATGACTAGATGACTGCTGATACAGAAGGCATGTACAGGTTTGTTTCCTAGATGCTAATAAGCGTGCAGTTTCATTTTCTTATATGAGAAAAGGAAGGAAGAAAATATTCCTGGTTACAGTTTTTAGTTATGTCCCTTCTTATTAAGTGTTTTGTGTGTGTGTGTGGCAGGAACTCGTAGGTGAGTCATTAAAAACTTTGAAATAGGGCAGTCTGTACATCAGCTACATGGAGCATGTAGCCTTACAAAAAGCCTGAGAAACTAAGCTGCTCTAAATGCTATAAAACACAGTAGATTTTCTGCTGGGGCAGAGGGGAATGTTCTCTGGAAGCAAGCAACCTCTAATTTGTTGTTTCCTAGCTTTGCTATGGTGAAATTTAATAGACATCTTATATGACATGGGCAAAATGGAGCTTTTCAGCTACCAGCAAACATTTGTTATCTTTTTAGCTGTACCTGACTATAAATAGATGTGGCGGAAGATCTTAATGACAGTTTATATGAAAAAGAGGGATTAGAACTTCCAAATTTTTCTGGGAGTCAAGAGGAGACCTTTTGTATGGTTCTGAGATATTTTAATTGGATTTAGGAAAGATTAGAGGGCTTGCTGAAACTTTCCTTAGCATCACTGTACATTACAGCATTGTGTAATTGTTTTAGCAAATACCCATGCACTTAATGTGTAAAAACATCTTATGTCCTAATTCTGAGCAGCATTTGAGAGCATCCTCTAAAATAATGAGGTAGGCTGTAGATGGGCATCAAACATTGAAAGTGATTTTGATACAACAGTGTATGCGAGTATTGAGCTTGTTAATCTTTTGGTTGCTCTACCTTCCTATTAGGATGTATCTCTAGTGCAACATCACAAAATGGATGCAATTGCTGTCTGTGTGAATCTTGTGTAACACTTCTTTCATTTATTTACAAAATAGAAGTGGTTGGAAAAAGAATGTTGTGTAGTACATTCTGCTTTATGCATCATCATCAACATACTCCTGTGTTTTCTGAGCCCAGTCTTCACTGTTGGGGTTTACGTACAAAATGGCGGTCAGACAGATGGTTCATTTAGTTCCTATAAACTTCTCAGCAGGAATCGTGATAACATGAGTGTGAAATTCACCTGTATCTGTCTTAGAGGACCTCTCTATGGAAAGCAGAGTCTTTTCCTGTAGTACTGGTATTTCCCTCATCTTTCTGGATAGTTGAATTTTCAGTTTTACAGTATTTCTTAGAAATACTACTGAATTGAATTATTGTGGATACTTCAGCTACAGAAGGTAGCTGCACCAAGGAATGGGTCATCTCTACGTGGCGTGTATCCATTTACTCATCATCTTTTATTCTGCCGGATTGGCCTAGCCTAGCAAACTATCAGTTTTTAAGTTTGTACTTCTACTGTTGATTTTGTTTTTAAGGCAGTAGTTACAGATTTGCATGATACATAATAGGTGTACACAGTATGCATGCACCCCTTCAGCTTGTGGATGATTGACAAGTCAAAGGCTGCACTTCAGAAAGAATGGCCAAGCACGGGTCTTTAGGATGCTGCAGTCAACCCAAATTCCTAGGACTTTTGTCTTATACCTAAGAAAAAGCTGTGATACTTTTTGATAATATGGTCTTCTTTGTTTCACGTACAGATATACGCAAAGGGATTTGTCAGCCTCAAACAGTTAAGTAAGCTTGATTCTGTAAGTGTAAAGGAGTAGAGCCAATATCGACAAAAGGTTGTCCTTCCTATCCATCCTACGCCTTTGCGAGAAGACATTGCTGGAGGATACTAAAGCTTTAACAGAAAAGCAAGCACTACAGATTGAGCCTGGGAAGGGTCACAGTTGCTCAGTGTCATAGGGGGCATTTGAGGTGCATTTTACAAGGAGATGGGATTTCTGGATTTTTTTTTAACCTTACCTAAAATTGTAGGCTGTCCAACTCTGAGAATTTCATGACATTTAACGAAGTCTGGATATGCGTAAACCATGCAACGACTGAAATGAAGTTCCAAAATACATATTTTGGTGCCTACAGATAGTTGGATTTTTAGCAGTCCCAAATACAAGTACAGCTGCTGTCAGCAATTTAGTTAATACAATATATTTTTTTGCTTTTAGTGGCAAGACAAATGGACCAAAGTTAAGAGAGACAGTAGTTTCAGTGCTGCATTATGACTTAGATCTGATTCAGAAACCCCTAACAGCTGATGATACCATCAGGTATGAATGTCTTTCACATCATTTGACCAGATTTTATGCTATTGCTGGCCATAGTTCTGAGAGGATAGCAATCATCTACTACAGATGTGTAGTTCTATTTATAGTTGTTCAAAAGTCTTGTAAAGCGTGATGGTGGTGGTACTGATTATTCCAGTATCCCCTTGTGAGGTACTTATTAACCATCCATTTTATAACCTTTCAAAACAGACTCAGAAGGTGAAGAGTTAACCTGTATCTTTGTGTAGGTTCATTCCTTCTCTCCTTTTCAGTCGACTGTACAGGCAAAAGAGTGGAGGAGCATGAAAGAAGAGGAGGTTATGATGTGGAAAATTATCATTTTTTCCCTGTTCATCTCATCTTCACCCATCCTACTGTCAGTCAGAACTAAATGTTCATATATCATGCACAAGTTTTGGTGTACTCACAGAATTTGAAAATGGGCATATAAAAGTCAGCAGCCCATGAAATCAAGAAATTTATAAACATTCATGCAGGGTGACCTGTGGCAGGGTGAGAACTTCCATCTTTTTTTGTCTGTGAAATAGATACAGCCCCTGCGCACTATTTGCAAATAACCGTCAGTATCACATCTGTACCACAAGAGATACAGATGCAGAGACAAGGCCAGAGTCCTTGCAGCTTAGTGTATTTGGGCATGTGTTACCAGGCTATCCAGCCAGACCTAAGTGTTAGTGCTAAATGCAAAGAATGATGGGTGCATGTGGCAGTTTGTATCTACAGCCAGTAATTACTATTGTTGTCATGGCATCCTCTGATGTAGCTCTGAATCCCATTATCAATGAAAAGTACTGCAAATTGAAAAGATCCTTGTGCACGATGCACATATTATAGTTCAGTGCAGAAGAAGCCCATTCAGGCTGAGTAATAGCCTTCCTACCCGAGCAGGCTAAAAGGGGACAAAAATGACATGCTTTTCCTACCTTCTCACAAAGCTAGGATCTGATACAATTCATCAGGGAAGTTAAGAGTTACAGAAGTTACTCAGTAATTAGAATAGGAAAGATTTGCTGTTGAGTCCATCATCTGTTTAAAAAATAAAGCTTTTTGCTGAGATTTCTTCATGCATATCTCAATTACAGTGAGATGGAAGTTGTTCTCTGTTACTGCCTAAATGCCATTAGCTGTTCCTCTGCGAGTTGCTGGCAACTCTGGCTCCATTACCTTGAAGTATATTTCTGAATTTTTGCCTATAGTTTGGAAGGAATCTCTCAGCAGACCACTTGGTTAAGTGGAAATAATCCCCAGCACGGCTCTGGGGCCCTTGCACCAGCCAGGAGACATGGCGTGCTTTATTTCTCTCTCTGGGTCACAGACTGCTTTTATACGAGTTCACTTGGCAGCTCTTCTGGCTTTCCATAATCATTTTAAAAGCAGACCCAGTTCCCTGCAGTTACTGATCATCAGATTCATAAAAGACTAATTGCAGCTAAAACCCCCTATTCACAAGTGTCTGGTGTCAGGAGAAGCTAATGCAAGGCTTATGAAGTTAACCCCCCTTTCTTATCGAACCACTCGGCATCTGTGAGCTAAATATCCTTAGGTGGAAGGGCTTAATGCTGGTGCAGATCTATGCCTTCCTTCGAAACCTCGTTGCCGTGTGCTCGAGGTGCTGTGCTGTGTCGTGGTGTCCCTAACTGAGGAGGAGAGCTGTGCAAAATGCTGTCCCCAGCCAGCACGGATTTCCACCCCAGGGAACTGGTGGGGATGCCAGCATTCCTCGCATACCCGTCCCAGGGAGGCCCTCCTCCATAAACTCCAGATGAAAGAGAGCGGACTAAAAGCCTTAGAAAGTGCATCCAGCTTTTTGTTTCCTTTGTCATCGGTGCAGTGTGTTCTGGTGTCTCCAAGACAACCATGTCTAGAAGTCTGACTGCATCTTTTACTGCCGCTCTGTAGCATGCTTGCCGAGATGGGCTGTGAAGGCCAGTCTCCAGACATTTGTTTTCTGTGGGTTTTCTGGGAAGTACGTACTTCACCTGCCTGCTTGGGCTTTAGTTTTATTGCAAGAATTGAGCTCTGGTTTATCGGTTTTAAAGGTATTACTTTGGGCCGTCCCAGCTCATCTTTCTGTGAATATTGCAGTGAGCAGTTGGGGTGTTCTCACTGCGGCCTGCAACAATGCCGGCTTTCTTTGCA
This sequence comes from Nettapus auritus, assembly GCA_011076525.1. NCBI lineage: Eukaryota > Metazoa > Chordata > Aves > Anseriformes > Anatidae > Nettapus > Nettapus auritus. Next base: position 111,491,418 of record CM021766.1, on the reverse strand, counting down.
TGTCAGGCCCATTCTGCATCAGATAATAGTGCCTTCCTGCCGCTGAATAAAGATGTACTGAGTCTGCTGTTCTGCCTGCTCTTTGTTGCCCCTGTGTGCCTTTCTCATGAACGATTGCTTGTTGAAAATGTAAGTAGAGATGGTCAAAATAATAGTTACAGTTTTAGGATTTCTCTGCAGTTCGCTGTCATGGTTTTCAAACTTGTGTGGGGGGAAAGCACTGGTGATACGTGTTCTCAGAGCAGTAACATTATAATCCTCTCCCAGCATTTTTCTGCCCCAGAACTGTGGCCTCTGTAGCCCTTTTTGTGTAAGGTACTTCTCTGCCACATGGTGTAGAGAAAACTAGTGATGAAAAAGCATTTTCAAGGGCAGCACATGTTGTCTCCTGTGAGGCCAGGGGCTTTGGGAATTACCGTTGCTCTGTTTTCTTAAAATTGCCTAGGAGAAGTTGGATCCAAGACTGGTCCCTTGTAGTTAAAGGGAAGAGTAGTTAAAGATATCTAATAATTTCTGGGGTTTACGTTTAACGTTGCCATTTAATTGCAACAGTTGAGAACTGCATCCCATCCCTGCAGTGGGCCTTGTCAAGGTGGTTAGCATGGACATCTGTAGGAGTAAAGCAGCTGTTTTTCCTACTGCTGATCGTCGGAGATAAGACCCATTTGCTGAGACAAAAAAGAAAATAAATTTCTCTCATGGCAAATTTCAGCCATAGTGACTGCAATTTTGTTCTGTTGGCAACCCCAATGTACTACAAAAATACATAGCTAAATTAAGATTTCCCAACGTGTATAAATATATGTTGGGAAATCTTAATTTGGCATATTTGTATATGCTGGGAAATCTTAATTAAAGATCTTCTGTCAATTTTGCTTATCTATGCTTTCAAATCCATCTCGTATCCTAAAGATGTTATATTGATTCAGCTTTTGTTGTAGACATATTTCAGAATCCAGCATCCTAAAGATAAATTGACTTCTGTAAACACTGTTCTTGTATAGTTGAAAGGATAAAGACGGACTTGCCTAGAGATAGTAAGAAAGGCCTGGGAGTAAGTCAATAAACTGCAGCCTATAGTAGAATGAAGGAGAGTAACCTGATATGTATGATCAGGGCCATGACTAACGTGGCAGATGTATTTCCTCTGTCCCCACATGTGGATACTGAGACTCAGTCGGGTATTTCCTTAGCAGTCCCTGTTGAGAAACACTTGCTCTGTTTTTCGGCTGACTGCACTGGGTCTGTGCAGAGCAGCCTAACTGAGGGGCAGGGGGATTCACTAGCAAGGAGGGGGGAGACCATTGCATGCGTAATGCTTTGTCAGCCTTTACTTTCCCTCCTTTTCTGTTACTGATGAAACGTTAGGAAAAGCCACCATTTGATGGAAAGATCCAGGCAGTACAAAGGGTGTTGTAGCTCCTTTTCATTTCCTTAAGATGCAGTCTTGTAGTCCTCATGCATACCAAACCCTTCCAAATCAATACAAGTATACAGTACAAAGAGGTTTCCGGTGTCTACTTGTTTCCCTTCAGCACTTTCTGTGCAAATACAGTGACTTTACTATGGAAAAGCTGGTCTTTGGTTGCTGATATTTTATTCATTTATTAAGTATCAGTTTGAGATGTCTGTCCTGTCCATAAATGTATTTGTTTAACTTTCAAATGAAATCAGAAATTAAAATCTGTACTTACTTTTTTTTTCCTGTTATCTGTCTTCTCATTATTTCTCTTCATTTAAAACAAGGATAAATAAGATTACTTTAATGATTGTTCGTTGAAAACAACATGAACTCAAATATCCAGTAGAGGCCATCCAATAAATTTAACAGACCAGTACAATAAATAATGCCTAGAAGTCAGGGAAGAGGCTTATTACAGATTTTACAGGTTTTTAGAGTTTTATATAGGCTTGTAAGAACTCCAGATTGATTTGATTGGACTTACTCCATTAACAAGCTATGGCTGATTGGTTCCATTGGAACAAGCTTTTCAGGTCTTGCCTAAATTCACCCTAATATTATGGCTGCCTAGTTTTAGTTATTCAGTTGAACAATAAATCATTTGTTTAGTGTCCATGTAATGTTTTTAGTAAAGTGGCTGATGTGAGCAGAGTTACTTAATGATGAAGATACTGAAACTATAATTAGTTTTAATCTACTGTGCACTATCAAAACCTAAAGGACAAAACAAAGTCTTTTCTCAGAGTTAATGTTGGTGGTTGCACTTAATAGTGACAATTTATAGTCTGTTAAATTAATCATTTCTGTGTTTCATGTTAAATGAAAACATTCTCATTTTGAAAGGTGGATTGTTCTTCCCTGTAGATGGTTCAGTGTTAACCCGTCACCTTCTTATTCTTCAAAAATGTAGTATTTTACAGTTGACTTTAGTTCTAGCAATAATAACAAAAACACGCTTTTGCCTAGATAGGGGTTGGAGCTAGAGATAAAATGGTTGTTCGGGGTTATTACTGAAATTCCCTGTAGTCCCCAGCTGTGTTGTAATTTCGTATTTAACATGTGATAGCAGTGCGACTTAAACTACATTAATGGCCCATAAATAAATTCAAAAAATCCATGTTTCTGTTGCTGTTGTTGTTAATGTCTGCTAGTGGGCACTGTCACTTAAGTTCTGCCAAGCTGTAAATGAAACTCTTTCTCAGCAATTTATAGCTTCTTTCAGCTTCCCATACAAATGTTTAGCCTCAGAGAGATGTGCTCATCTATGTGGCATCATATTTTTCTATGAAGATTAAGGCAAATTCTTGTTCAAATGGTAAACCATAGCAAAAGCAGCTTGCTAAACATAATTGGAAGGATTTGTTTGCCTGCTCTTTGTTTGGTTTTTGGACTGGCATGCTTAATACTTTTTCTGGACATGTTACGTGGAGCAATGGGGAGGGGGAGAGAGAAAAATCTAAATGTGCCACACATAGCATAACACTTGCCAAACTTGATAAGTGAACAGCCCCAGAGCTCAGTGTGATTTCCCCAGACACCAGTCGAGTACAAACGCTTTTATAGCTCTTGCAGCCCAAGGCAAGCTGGAAAGAATTACCGCCCCTCCCAGTCCAAAGCCACTTGTGCAGTAAACAAAATAGTCGCTAAACAATTTGCTGCCCTTGATATTTTGCTGACCTGCACGACCCCTCGTTTTGCCGATGCGGCGGAGCTGCTCCTGCAGCAGCTCCCTGGTCCCCGTGTCATTTTGCATTTTGTTCTCGAGCTGTGTGTCCCTGTGTCAAAGCATTACCTCCTGCTCAGAGGAGAGGCTGAGGTCACTTCTCGTGCCTGGGAAGACAGAGGTCTGTAAGGATTACAGGAGGAGCAGGAGCTTTCCTTATCACTGAGGCTCAGCTCTTGCCCTGTACAGCTGCTGGGGCTCAGCGTGGTAGGGGCAGCAATTGCTGCCTCCTGTCCCTCCTTCTGCATGAGTCAGGAAACATCTTCAGGGCCACCAGGGAGGGATGTTCCTATGGGTCACGCAGTCAGGCAGCAGTAACGGGGCAGCAAGAAATGTTACGTCCAGTTCTCCTTCACTGGATATTTACTTCAGATCGTGTTCTGTAGTAGGTGTGTTTGAAGCCACCAGTAATGTTATTTCTTGTCCTTTGCTGAATTTATCATCTCCTTATTCACTGTAAGGAGAGAAAATGGTCAAATCGTTACTGCCTGTGTACCATGTTTATGAGGAGACGAGAAATGTAGACTTGGCTATTCGTCCAGTAAGTGAAATGTAATAAAGTACTGTTGCAGGAACATAAGTATGCCTTTTAAAAAATATGGTAAATTTAATTTTGGAATGCAGCAATATTTTACAGCCCTGCATTAAACAGTATTGAAGCAGTGTTTAGTTTTGATGAGCCAGTTCTCTAATTCAAAGTTACACGTTTGTTGACAAGGCCTTGTGAGCGTATTTCAGACTCAAATGAAAAATGTACAGAAGAATGGCTTCTTTCTATAGGAAGAAAAAAACAAGAAGAACAAAAGCCTTCTCCAGTTCATGACCACAACCAAGAAAAGCATGAAATACTATTAATAAATATTTTTTAGATCAGAACTACTACCTGATTGAACAGACACTTAGGGAAAGATAAATCCTTTCCATTTCCATGTAGAGGAAGGACATAGCTTTCTTTTCTTAAACATTCCTTTTTCCTGTCAGTTCAATGAGTACCACAGACTCAACTACGCTTTTGTCCTGATGAGGCTACCAAGACAGAATGTTCCTGTTTGACAGGAGAGGAAGCATTTACATGAATCATACGCATTTATTTTATTTTTTTTAAAATAGGAAGAAAAAGATTATTTTAAGTAGTTAAGTGCTGACAGGTTTTCAGCACAGTGTGGGTTGGCTTTGTCATCATTCATTTCTAATTACTCAATTTTATTTTCCAACTTTTCTTTACAGACCTTCGGTATTTGTATCCATATGTGGACAGAGAGACATAACCAAGCTGTGCTGGGTATATAGTAGTGTCAAGAGAGACGTCCCTATGAGTAGCTTTGCACACATATGTTTCTTTGGTTTTCCTAGTATGTTTCTGTAGTCCTCTGGTGGATGGAGTGAGCATCAGTAGAACATGTTCCCTTTCACATATTTGCATTCATAAGTAAATCATGTTGGATTAGCCATATTACTGGAAGTGGTGATGTGCTGGTCTACAGTATCAACATTCTTTTGATTTTAAGGCCTCATTTCCAGTAAACACAGAACCACTGGAAAGGAGGGTTAGTTGGATGGCACTAGAAGACTTATCACGTTCCCCTAGACTATTTTTGTACAGTCTGCTGGTGTGGTAAGGGTCAGCTGGGTCAAAGGGAAGAGCACCCACTTCAGTGATGCTTTCTTATTCCTGTGTGAAAGTTTTCTGAATTTAGGTGTCACCTGCTTGTTAGAACGGCTTTCAGAATTGTTTCTGAACCTTTTGTAAAAATGACATGAGTTACGTTCACTTGGCAGCTGTCATATAAGAGCATCTCCAGTTGTGGTGGGGAAGACTCAGTTGACAGAACAGTGGCAGGAAGTGATGTGTCCTTTCTTCTCTCCCAAAATACCTAATATGCTGTAAGCCATCGTAGCAGAGGAACATCCATTTCCTCAGACACTGCTGTTTCTCTTGGCTCCGCTTCACTGCATCAAGATTTTGGGAAGACCATCTAAGTCTGCTACATTTGGAGCTTGAGTTTTTTTTTATTATTATTCTCACCTTTAAGTTTGGTAGAATAAAAGACATCTTACTGGCACCTCAGAGACACAGACCTACGTGGCAGTAGTATTGTCCTGAGCAACATGGATGCATTTTATAGAAAATACTGCTTGGAGACATCTAGGTGGAAAACATGAAGGCAGAGAATGTTGTGTCATATGTAGAAGGCAGCTTAAGAAAAGGCGTGGTGGAGACAGGGTGTATTAAAGGAAGGGAGATAACATTAAAACAGCATAGCAAGACTTAGCAAAAGAGCAGAATCTATCAGATGTTAACCTAAGCTGAAGTTAAAGCAAAGCTACACTGCTGTACATAAGAAAGTTGAATGTGATTTGTAGGTAGATTGAATGCAGTTACCAATTTTTGTCTTGAGGGCTTGTTGAGTACCACAGATTAAACACAGTTGCATGGCTAAAATATCAGATGTGTCCAGTTACTTTGTTTTCTTGGTCTAGGAAGAAAAGTTAAATTGAAGTATTGAAAACATACAACAACAAAGGAGTTGAACAAAAAATAAGCTTGCTTGTAGATTAGCTTGCTTTTGATTAGTTAGTGATAGCAGTTTTTAGAAAATGGTTATGTTTAGAATGGGCAAAATGCCAACAGTGGCACATTTAAAGTGGTATCTGCACATTTTAAAAGAAAAACAAATGCTGTAGTGAATTTAATCAAAAAATTATTTCTAAGAAACAGCAGTCATATTGCATGCTTGTGAGCCAGAAGTATTTGTAATTTAGCTCAAATGCCTTTCTCCATACACAAGTTATTCTATAACTCATCTGTGCCATCATTTATATGTTCCTTAGTGATTTTTCTGATATATGACAATAGTAAGCATGGAACTGTTGAGACCTTCACATTAACATTATTATCTTATGATGTCATAGTCTGTTGTCATTTTTAACATCTTGAAGTTACGTATACAGAATACAAGGATTACTGAAAAATGGATGTGATTTCTAAATAGAGTTCAATTTTCAATGGATCTTCGCTTTCTCTTGGCAGCATATCAAAGCAAAGTAATAATGTCTCAGTGCCAGTATTTTAAAATGTAGCTCAGATGTTTATTGTAAGGTCATCGCTGTTAAATTTCACGTGCTGCTTTCTGCTGCTGCTAGAGAGGCTGCTTTTAGTTTTCAGAAACCTGTTTCTCATGGGGAAGGTGAGCTTTAGATGCCATAATTTTAGTCTGATAAGTACATGAAAATAATGCATCCCTCATTTACCGGTGGCATTGTCCAACTTAGTAAGCATTATTCCAGACTCCAGAGTACTCGGCTGAGATGGCTGCTCTAATAGATTATATTTCTTGCTTACATGTCTGGTTATCTCATCAGAGTGTTATGCACCAGCAGGATGGGTGCTCTCCGCTGGTCAGAAAAGCAGCCTGCAGGAAAGTCTGTGGTACCATCCCTGTGAACATCCTTTCCAAGTGAAGATGAAGTTGCCTTTCACCATGTGTTCTGGGTAGCACATTTCAGACAACCACCAAGTACATCTGCAGGCTCTCAGTACTCATTGGGAAGATCATGTTGAGGGCAACTGCTCTCACTTAGCCTCCAGAATTCATCATCTTCAATATAATGTTAGGTAGGAAGGTGTAGATACTGGTCCATTCTCCAAACAATGTTAAACATTTTAAGAGGAAGTAGATTGTAGTGGAGAGCACCTGCATTGAAGTTACCTGAAATTAATAGAAAAAAATTGAACTTGTTTTTCTTTTGGTTTGTTTTTCAGGGTGGGTGCTTGTTTTGTGTTTGTTTTGTAATTTCTTAGAACACAACCCTAAAACACAGTGAAATAGGTCCTAAACAGCATTGCAGAATTTGACTCTAGTCTTTGACTGCAAGATGGAGACTGGCCAGATTTGCATGCTTATGGCTGTTGATTGCCTCAAACATATGTGGGGGGGAGCGGGTGATTTTCTGCTGCCACTGATGAATATCAGACACCCAACATCTGATGACAGGTTGCTATTTCACACTCCACAGTTTTGTTTCAACAGAAATTCGGTATGTCGTCTCGCTGAATGACTTTGTCTTCTCCCAGTAGGTGAAACTATTGCATTTATGGACCAAAAGCATTTTCATATGCATATAAAGACACTTCCTGGATACAGTAAGTGTCTGAGATTTATTGGAGAGGAACAGCACTTCATGCACCAGGAGAAGAAAGAATTTAGCCATGAGCAATTTGAGTAGTCTTTTATATCAATCATGAATCTGCTTATTTTAGTTACCGTAGTGCAGCATTTCAGTAATTGTTGTACAAGATGTTTGTAATGATGTCTATCCTATCCTTAGGAAAGCTAACAGTGCAGCAACTTCCTCATTATTGTAGGACGTACTGGGCAGTACTTTCTAAAATCTGTAGTAATGCAGTATGGTTCTTTTTAATCCATTTGCAAACTGGCATTGTTCTGAGGGAGAGGAAGTGAAAAGAGATGTTTGTTCACACGACTGAATACCACAGGTGCCTTTTATGGGAGCTCAAAACATTTGAAGAATATTGAGAGAAATACAGATGGCAATTGAAATAACCATTGAAATATTGAAATGTTTACTATAATGGGGCTTTTCCATTCAGATTCGTTTTGAAACAGAGTATTTAGTATTCTGGTATGCCAAATGAGGCATGTTTTTCTATCAGAATAAGACAGTACTTGGCTTCTACAAGCAAATTTAGTTTAAGTTTTGTCATGCATCAGTTCTGCAAGTTACTACTGAACGAATGTTTCCATTATCCAGGTGCTCAAACCATGTTTGATTCATGTAAATATCTGAAATTATTACTATTTTCATCTAGTACCAAGGACTCTCAGTCAAGGAACAGTCCCATTATACTGATCACTGTTCAGATAATCCTTGGGGACTTTGCATTCTTACCATTTGGAGGGTGATGCTGCATTATCTGTACTAAGAAACTTAGGATGTCATGGCTAATAACTGAAATATCAAGGCTGCACAGAGAACAATACCTCACTGCTACTCAACAAAATAGTCTTGACACAGACAGTAATAGGTTAATTGCCACATCTACAAATGAATCCTAATGATGATTCCCTTCCGGAACCATCATTACATGGAGGATTTTCATTGTGATATTTATAACATTAATCTTTGGTCTCAAAGCTCATGTAACTGTGCACCCAGCAGAAGGGTTCAGAAAGGTAATAACCTGCTCCAGTCCTTAGGCCTTTCTAAAAGTAAGATTTTAGTTCTAGTTCAATCAGCCAAGCCCCTGCCATCTTCAGGCATTATTCCAATCTAACACAATTTGAATGTCAAGTATCTCATGTTTTGCACTCACAAGGACGGCAGGAAAGTCTAGACAAAAAAAAAAAAAAAAAAAAAAAAAGCTGCATTTATCATAGGAAATGTATCCTTAAATATATCAGAACATCTGTTCGTTTTCTTTTCTCTTCTGCTGTGGCTAGACTGAATCATGATTGTTAGATGAGGCTGTTCAGCCAGGTCTGCGTCTGCCTGTTCCCCAAGAAGGCTGTTACCTGGAATAAATTGCATAAATTTGCACAGCATTCTCTTGGCATAGGTTCCTAAAGTATGTCTTAATTTTTCTATAGTTGTATTGAAAGTTGCTTCTTGAATGAAGCCTGTCTGTATCCTTCTCATTAGTCTGCATTTTGTGTCCAAAGATGCTTTTATTTTTCTTCCTGGATTATCCCAGGTGCCATGTTGTGCTGCAGTTATGCTTGTCTGCATTTTGAGAAGAAAACAGTTTTTATACATGTTTTTTCCAAGCATAACACCTTTCTTATTCCTGTCAATTTAAATTTAAGTGGATTATTTGAGCCTTGGAATTTTGTAATCCCTAGAACGAGATGTGCAAAGAATGGTAAATGTTTGTGAAAGCAAGTAACATCACTTGAATTTTGACTTAAACTGTATCATCTGTACACAAGTGACCTCATGTTGATCATTTTAAAGGGTTTCCATTGTATAGCGTGGTCAGATGTGAAGATGCTCTTCTGCTTCCAACCAGTGTTTCTTTAACTTACCTAGAGTCAGGTGAGCTTTCTGTTAAATGATAAGCTAATTTGGAAAGAGACTCAGATCTGAAGTCCTGAGTCTGTAGCTCTTCATTTATCCTAAGAAACCATATTTCTTTTCCTCTTTGGTTTGCCTTTTGGGCTGTTGAGATTTGTTAATGTTGCAATGATGTCTCATCCCATTGAGAATATGGTTTAGGTAATCAATCAAGAGGATAAAAGTAATTACTAATCGTCTGAAGCATTTGCTGTGTTCCAGTCATGAAAGAGTATTCCAGCACTGGATTATTGCTATTTTTTTTTCTGATCGCTGGACATATTTTCATTCAAGAGGGGGGAAAAAAAAGTAGTCTTTGCCCTATGTGTAGGATTGAATACAACTTTAAGGGTTCACTGTGATGATTAAGTGTTTCAGGTGAATTTCCATGGTTGGCAATGCTCAGAGATTTCTTACATTTTTTAAATTAATTTAAATAGGAAGCACTGATACTAGTGCTTCTTCGTTAATTTTTAGGTATCTACATGCATTTATTCCATCTGAGGGGAATGTGACGTGCATTCAGAGGAAACGTAACCAGCTCCAGTGAAAAACCTAGATGATGGAAGTACTTTTGAGTACATGCAGTTAGACAAATTCCTGGCAGTTCTCCTGGTATTTCCCCATCCTAAATTATTCATTAACTAATCAATCATTAGCATACTACTTTTGCCACTTTAAGTGATTAAAGCTATATGTAGAGTGAGAGAATACCCATTTACAGATCACTTTCACACATGTGCACGCTTCTTTCCAACAAGAGACCCATGTTACCGTAGCTTTTTGTGTCTTCCACGTCCTTACAGGAAGTACTGCTGTGACCTGTATGTACTAGCTGTACAAGTCACAAGATACCTTTTATTATTATTATTATTATTAAGGTTAGATATCTGTTTATTGTTATTATTATTAATAAATCTTCAGGTCTGAATAGATAACACTAAGCTGCCATGGCAACCAGTTTTCTGCCCGAGGCCTACTGGATGTGATCCAGTGATAGTACAATCCCTGGAATTTATGATTTTTATTGCTATCTAACACATCAGTGTAAATAATGCTAGGCTGTCTCTGCTTCCATCCTATTTGGTAACTGTTCAGTTTCCTGTCCTTTTTTTTGTTGTAAAAGACGTGTTCAAGCAAAAAGGATGCTTATCTCTTTGCTAAGATAATGAGCACCGGTTTGTTACCACAGAATCTCAAAATGGCTGAGGTGGGAAGGGCCCTCTGGAGGCCATCTGGTACAATCCCCTGCTCAAGCAGCAATAGGGAGAGCAGGTTGTCCAGGTGGCTTTTGAAAATCTCAAGGGATCTCCATCTGCAGTCCCTCCAGGCATCGTGCTAGTGCTCAGTCACCTGCACAGTAGAGAAGTGCTTCCTGATGTTTCAGAGGAAACCTCCTCTGTTCCAGTTTGTGCCTGTTGCCTCTTAACCTGGCACAACATTACAGGGTGGCATATGAAAACTACTCTGAGTCTTCTGTCGGACATCTTCACTCTCAAATGTGTGCTGGTTTCTGAAGCTGAAAAGCAGCTTTAGGGAAAACTGTCCTTGTGGCATCTCTAGCAGCTCGGTGCGTCCAGGTGGCCATGCGTCTGTCCCTGCCCACTGAGCCACCCGGGAGGGACTGTAAAATGTGCTATCAAGCAACGGGTGATATTCTGGGGTCTCTGTCAGAATTTTGAATAATAAACAGTCCCACATCTGTTTCAACAATCATTTTTTCCTTGGAAATGGGAATACTGGCCAGATCACTGCCATTTTGTCAAAGCTGGGAATTCTTGTTGTAAGACCGTGCAAATACAACATTTGTTTCTGCCAGGCTGCTCAGTAGTTTGAGGAGAAAAGACTCTAATTTTATTTTACTTTTTTTTCACAGTAAGAAGTAAAATATACCTTAAATGTGATGTATGTGTACTTCTCCCTTATGTTCTGTTGTTGTTTTTAAACTCCTTTGAAGTGTGGGGGCTTAAGCTACCACTGAAAACAGCTGACCTGTTGCATGGGTGAAACAGATCATCAGTTTGTTTGAAAGTATGCATGTGCCCATTTGATATATCAGCACATCCTGGATCTTTACAGAAACTCCAGAAGCCTGCATTTTTATTTATTTATTTTATTTATTTTTTTTTTTTTGAGGGCGGCCCTCCAGTGACAGGCTCTTTCCACCTAGGTGGGCTTGAAGCCTGAGTTGCCAGCCTGAAATGAGAAAAGCTTCAGCACCTCTGTACCTCCATCAGGAGCACAGTTGAATGAGGGGGCAGGAAAAATCGAGAGAGTTGGGGAACAAAGTAAATAAGAAAATAAGTTTAAAAAATTAAGAAAACTGAACACCTAGAGAAAGGAGGAGGAAGAATGGAGAAGAAAGAAATACTAGGGAAAAAAAAAAAAAAAAAAGAAACTTGAAGCAGAAGGAGGTTGGGGCCAGGAGCAGTTAACAAAGAGAATATGTATAAAAGCATCTCTCTCTCCTTATTACTAAAGAAAAAAAGATTTTTTTGGTGTTTTCTTAAGACAGAATAAAAGGCAACACTGCTTATCTAGTTTTTACTAGATATTTAATATTTAAGTCATTACTGTAGCAATAAAACTGCCCTGTAATTGCTACACCATAATTGTAGGTATTTGTTTCTTACACTGTTTAAGGTCACATAAAAATGAGTAGAGGTAAAAATAGGTTTGTGCTAAATGCCTGAATTTTGAAGCTGTTTTCTGCTAGCTATCTCTAAAGACAGTACTTTCCCTTTAGTCTCCCAGTTTGACTGTTTGACTGTTCCGTAGATATTTTTTAATTACCAAATTGGATTTTAGCAGGTGTAGTCAGTTGATGCATTATGGGTATAAGAGATTAGTGTTTAATCCTTCTTTTTATTACTGTGTAGAATGGTATACTTGGGGAAGTATTAAAGGTGCATTGCATACTCCAGAGTACAGAAATGACATTTATTACTGAGTTTTCTTTCAGTTAGCATCCTCTAGAAAAAAGCTCTAGCAGAACTCTGCAGGAGCCTACAGGCTCATATATAGCAAAATTGTGTTAAGCAATACAGAGTGGAGGAAAAGGGAAAGAAACCTTTTTGTGTTCTAAAACAAAAGCAGTTGTTGAAATAGAAGTACTTCCCCTCCCCGAAGATGCTTATTCCCTTTTTCTTTTTTTTTTTTTTTTTTTTATAATAAAGACAAAAGAGGTGTCAAAGCGCAGAAGATCTTTGTGTCAGTGAGTGGAAGAGGCAAGAACTGAAAGGGATCAGTGAATCAGATATAATTCGGACTCTGTTTGAGATACCAGTTCTGTGTTTTGCTGATGGCTGGCATTCCCATTCTGAAAAGCTGCAGAGGCATTTCTATCGAATAGAAAGAACGTTATCCCTGTTTTAATTCTGGTATGCCTATTATGACTTTGTTCTGTAAACAAAAAGGATTATGGGAACTGGAAACTGGATTTTATTAAAGAGCTGTGAAAGTCTTTCACTACAAAGGTTAGAATTGGGCAGTTTTGTGATAACTACCTGTGAAAGAAAATACTTTAAAAATAGACCCTAGTGATTGAGTTGGTTGGGTTAATGAGGAAGCAGGCCTCTGATGTAGAACTGAGTATGCTCTGTGCTTTGACATTTCCCATTTGCACCTTGCAGTGCAACACTGTGAAAAAGAAAAAAACATAACCCAAAATGCAATTGTACAAATTCAGAATTCATGCTGCAGAAATAGTTTCCACCAACCTGCTATTGTGTAGACTACTAGATTGCTTTGAAAATGTGTTTTAGGAAATATGTGTATTCTTCCTTCTGTCTAGAAGTAGTAGTCTGGAGCGTGGGGCAGGGAAAGGAATTGCACTGAATGAACATTCGTTGCATTTACCAGCACAAATTATTTTTACCAGTGTATTGTACAACTTTTTCTACAACCTCTCATACAACTTAACGGCTTTTCTGCAGTACATGACTTACTACAAGCATCTTAATACCAGAGAGTAAAGTTATATATTAATACTAGCTAGACTTTACCTAGTGCCTGCTGTAGATCACTCTTCTGGAACTGCTTTCAGTTAATGAAATAAGTGTACAGTATGAATTAAACCATAACTGTTGCAAATCATTTTTCCTTTTAATTATTGTTTTCGTAACCGAATAGACAGATGATTAAGCAAACAGTACAGCATGGAAATGTGGAAAGTTAAGCTGCTAAAAGTCAGGTCATGAAACAAGTGAAGTTGGTAAATTGCTTAAATGTATCCCCAGTTTCATCTCAGTTGAGACTTTTAAGTATGTTTTTTTTTTTTTTTTTTCCCTTTTGTGAGTTTGTCTTCCACTTGGCACCAGGCTGTAAAGCTTGTGAAGTCAAGTGAAAATAGGAATTAGAAGCAAATGGCCCAAATTTGGCCCTTAGTAAGTGGCAAAACTCCAGTTTATTTCCTGCCATCCACACAAGCAGCCTTCTGCTCACCATGGGTGAGAGTGGGAGAGTGCAGTGCTCAGCACGAGGGTGGAGGGTTGGAGATTTTCAGAAGCAATTACTGAATTAGCAGGCTTGCTTTTTGGAAGGTGGTAAGCAGCTGCCTTTTGATAGTCAGACTGTCTTTTGAAATGTCACAGGCTGGTTACCCCAAAAAGGCTCAAAATGAGTAGCTTTTTTGAGATATTTCTGGATGATCTGAAGAATAGGATGGTCTACAGTGCATGAAAGTAAAAGGACAAAAGAAAAGGGGATTAGAAAACAGACTAGAAGAACCTATTAGAAACAATGCTAGTGTATTAAATATCTCTAAGGGATATAATGACAAATTCAATTATAATACAGTTAGAAAAATGCCATTGTCTAAAATAACCTGATTAAATTCTGTATTTATTTTGCATCAGTAACTTCTGTATCTAATTTTCTCAGCTTATAGGTGAGAACAAGACATTTTCCTGATGGTTAGAGACCACTCGTGTCAAAAAATCAAAAATTAAATAATGTTTTTAAGCTGAGATCAAATCAGACATATTTTAAAAGTGCTATTGATGTTGGAAAAGGCGAGTTAAAATGTAGTTCAGTTCTTTGGAATTATAATGGTCTGCCATGACGTAAAAAACCCACTTCTCTGACTTTATATATAAACTTGAAGGTTATCTATAATTGTAGTAAAGAATTTCTCATGGGCATTTCACATGCCACTCTGACGAGCCATGAGCTGAAATACAAGCATCTGCACTGTGTTAGTAGGACTAATAGATCACCTTACAGATACAGAAGTAGCCAGTCTGAATAAGTTACTAATTTATATAAAATATTTTTTTGTTGTTCTTGTTATTTATTGGAGTGTGGTTTTCTCGGGTTTCTTTTTGCCAAAACAGGAAGGCTTGTTAAATACAGAGTGTTCTTGGAGAAGGTAGTGTTCAGATATTAAGCATGCAGATAGCTAGACAGTTGAAGCAGAATGTTTCCATAAAATTTCTCATACCGTCAAAGGTAAAAGTGATATCTGGCAGGTGGTTGTATGTAAGCTACTTTCTTATCCTATTTATTTTATCTGCTGCAGAGTGATCCTGAGTGAATTAAATGTACCTGGTTTTTCCATTTTATGATACCCACTTTTAACAGTATTGCTCGAGCACATATGTTGTTAGCATTTGGAATTCATTGCAATTTCTGCAATGTCCTCTAAGTGAGCGTTAGCCTTGAGGTTGAAGCTTAGGCATAGAGAATAACTTTCAAGACAAGTAATATTCTTCCAGCACTTTTATGGAATGAAAATACACTTTTTTAATTTATATGTTTCTAAATCTTTTCTAGAAACTAAATGGATATTTGCAAAGTGTAAAAATCCAAATGGCAAACTCAACACAACTATCTCAGGGTAAAAAAAAGTAACAAAAATTATGTATTAAAATTCCATATTGTACATAAATATTTTCATGAAAAAATTATAGTAATAGTATAGTACATTATATCATTCTGTGCTCAGTCCTTGGGTCAAATACTTTTGGTGTTATTTGCCTAAGACAGAGCCGAGAAATCTGTCAAAGAGTGGAAACCGACACAAGTAGCTTAGAAAAAGGTTTTGTTGTCTGAGAAATGGTTCTAGGTAATTGAAGATTACTAGTAAGGTACATGAGGTTAGACATTTATTTTACGGATATTATGAATCATTCATCTCATTAGACATGAGTAAGAGTGGTGTAGCTCTCTAGTGCACTTTAAATGAATTTGTGTGTTTAGTTATTAATTTTTTGTACAGTGCACGTTTATACATATGTTATAATTACTTCCATGCAAAAGTGTTAGCTTGAGGGCTTGTTTTAATACAACAGAGGTGTAGATTTTTGTTCAAGAATGTTGCAGTCAGAGAGGTTCTCTCTCTCTCTCTCTTTTTTTTTTTTTAATAATTGTTTTTGTGCAGGAAAAGTCTCCCAAAGTAGGATACTAATGACCTTTTCTCTGTAGGGTCTAATGATTAATAATAATCAAATGCCAAAACGAAATAGATCTTTTCTTCTGATTAAAGACTCTGTTTTTGTAAATCCTTGTGCATGGCCTCATTTTGAGCATGTGAATTAATTGCATTTACTGCCATGCTTCAAGGTAGGTGTCCTTATTATTGTTCTCATATGACCTCAGGTATTTTTCTTTAAAACCAAAATGGTTATATTTCACATCATGACTGAATAGTTCCTCATGTTTTCAAGTAAGGCACTTAGGAATCTTTTAAAACACAGATACTTCTCAAAAGATGCCCAACATACTCAACAGGGAAATATCTTTTAAATCTGAGTTGTTTTTACAGATTGTGGGATATTTGCATCTGATCATTTATGCAGGTAGTGTTCTTAAGTAGTAAAATTAGGTATTTGATTACTCTTTTTACTGCATATAAAGTGACTGAATGCTGTATAATACATCTGGTTAACCCTTTTTAAAATGAAAAGAATTCATACAACTGGTTTGCCAACTTGAAGGGACTTTTGGAAAGCATACCTCCCTTCAGTGTGGTTGTTAGCATATACGTGACTGGTATAAATAGTCATTATTTTCAGTGACAAAAAAAAAAAATCCTCTAGCATTTTGGCAAAAAATATTTGATTAAAAACCTACAGTCGGAAATCCCTCTTTGTTCGTACCAGTTGAACGCTGAAAAATGAGGCAGGGTGATCTAAATCAAATTTACGAGACTGATAACCATACAGTTGTGGGGAAAGTAGCTACTGTACAACCTGTACTCTGTCAAGGTAATTTAATTATGGATGATTATACTTGAGTATAATTTGTTAACGTATGTTCCTTGTAAAGGCAGAATAATTCTCACAAAGCATTGACAATTCTATACTTTTACCAGGATGCTGTCAAAGGAAAGGGGTTTTCATTGAATTTCATAATACAGAATTGCCTGGAGGAGGAATATCAGTGAAGTGGCTAGGAGCATGTTGGTGGTTTTTTGTTTTGTTTTGTTTTTTCCTCAGTGCTGCAGTCTGTACGTAAGAAGATGGGGGGCAAGGGGGAGGTCCTATTGTTCATGAGTTTAAATATTAAAAAACAAAAACAAACAAACCAAAAAAAACCAAACTACATTACTGTTTGGTACTTGGGAAATAAGTTTTTATAAAATGGTGTAATACCATAATTTTTTGGACCATAATGACTGTAACATTCCTTTTAAATTTCACCTTTTTCAAAACCAGTAAAGATCAAAGTTTAGATTCATATTAATTTTCTTTTCAACTTGGTTCTTCTCAGAAGTTAGTCTTGAGAAGAGCCAGAGGTGAATCTTATTCTGTCTTCATCCTTTTGGTCAAGACACTTTTGAAGAGCAGGTTCAGAGAGCAGCCATAGCTGAGATTAGAGGCTGACAGAGGCACAGAGCTATGGTTTATAAGGTTCATTTTTTTCCCCTCTCCCCTTTAGCTTCCTAATGTAAATTGTTCCTAACTGAAAGTTTTGTTTGTCAAAGGAGATTACACTTGGTGGAGACCCAGCTTTCTCCATGATTGGGGTGTGGGTGGTCTGTGCCTCTGAACCCACGTATGAGCCACGTTGTTCAGTTCTCCACTCTCAATGGTTGACTTCTTAAAATATGAGATATAGTGACTTTTGAGTAAACTCTTCGTAGATGTCTGTCTATTTTTGTACTTACCATTACAGAATATAGTTACAAAGGCCAACTAGTCAGAGTTACAGACCTAGGACTGTGGTAATTATTTTGGGATGCTAATATGGTCATTTTAACCAGTAGCTTTATATCCTTGGTGTCGGTTCATGCATTTTCTCACTTAGCTGTTGCATTTCAGCATACTGGTGTGGTAAGCTGATTCAAGTGATGAGGCTCAGAGCTAAAAAGAGAGGGAGATGATGGCTATATTCGACATATATTCAAATATATATTCCATATATTGGAGCTGGATCTTATCTACCTGTGAATCTTGTCCCCTTATATGAACCACAAACCAGAGGCTCTGTTATCTTCTCCAAGACTTGCAGACCTTTATAAAGCCTGTAGGAAAGGAAGTTGCACTTTATGGAGCTGGTATGATGGAGCTGAGGAAGAACAAGCCTTAGGGAGCACTATCTACTAAAAAAATTAAGCTGAAGGTTTAAGTGTTTATTAACATTGCAGTGAAGCACTCCCACTACTAACGACGAAGACCTGAGACACTATCTACAAGGAGCTGTATGAGGAGCCCTAGCAATGATGCTTTTTACCAAGGGAGATAAGTTGTTCCTGGATTCTGCGCTTTGTGGTGCGTGGTGTGCATGGTCATGTCCCTGGGACAAGGCAGGCATTTTCCTGCGGAAGCCTTTCAGACCATGTGAGCCGCCTGGAAAGAGCAGGGTCCCCCTGCACAGTCCAGCAAGCTCAGTACTAGGAAGTTTGACGTGCT
Organism: Nettapus auritus; assembly: GCA_011076525.1. Classification (NCBI taxonomy): domain Eukaryota; kingdom Metazoa; phylum Chordata; class Aves; order Anseriformes; family Anatidae; genus Nettapus; species Nettapus auritus. The sequence goes on along the minus strand of CM021766.1, from coordinate 111,473,309 downwards.
GTACTTTGTCTCACTTCTGTACATGACAGACGCTTTTTAAGAAGTATTTTATAAAATCTTTTCTGTCAAGAGGGGCAAATAGGGGATTTCAGATAATTGAAAGGGTGTAGTAAGGAAACAAATTTTATATGTCATCTGAACATCAGCTTGGTCCTTGAAGTTCAAAGACGGAGATAGGATTCTTCTTAGTATCTTTCTGTAACCAGTGCATTACAGAAGAAAGCATATGATGCATGGCATTTAGTCATGATTTTTCTTGAGAAGGACCTTTAGGTTTTGAAGCTAAATAGTTTGTGCATGGTTTAGCACAATATAAAAAGTCCAATAACTGAAACGAGGCATAAAGTCTCGTTTCGTCTTCACTATGTGCATTTCAGCACAACCTTCATAATGATGTTTTGAACTTCTGTTGCCCATACGATCAAAATATTTCACAATGCTTTAGAAACATTAAAGGATGATCATTGGCTTTAAAACCACACATCCATTTTTTACCTACTATTATTTGCAGTAACCCAGAAGATAAGTGGTAGTCAAAGCAATTGGGTAAAGAAAGCAGTAACCTGTTCTGTGCTCTTGCCGTCGTTATCTATACAATTAGTTTTACTGACTTTTTGTTCCAATGAGCATCTTTCAGATGGCACAAAAGGAACCAGGGCTAGGTGAGCATTAAATAAAAAAATGGGTAATCCCTAAGTGGATGTATGGATGTGCATGGTACATGAAGTAGCTTTCAAATGGGGAAAGAAAAAAAAAAAAAAAAAAAAAAAAAAAAAAAAAAAAAAAAAAGAGGATAAATAAAAAATGTCAAGTCCTTAACTTAGATTTTCTCTGTGAGGTAAGTACTTACTGCTGCTTCTGTCTTATAGATGAGGACTGAGGAAAATTAAGCCAAGAGCTTGTAAGTGATGTACATGAGATAATAGAACTGAATCGTGGGTTCAGCAAGACATAGTAGGTAATCTCCTAACTGACTTTGAGGCTTCTGACTTACCGTCATTGTCAGAGAAGGCACTGGAAGTATGATTGTGTTTGTGATTATGGTTGCAGTGCAGTTCAATCCACTGAGTATTTCTCAGCTTGTGGTGATTTTGACTTGACTTGATCTTTTCTTGAGGCTAGAGGTGCAAATCCCTACAGATGCTTGCTAGAAACAGACTGAAATGCAGTGTGGGATATGGAGGGAAAGGTTTCCTTGTTTGAGGGAGCTTTAGGAGGCAGGCAGTGTATCTAGTGTTAAAAATTTTCTTTCTACCTAGTATTTATCAGAAGAATATCGCTGTCACGTCACCAACCCCCTAAACCATGAGACTTAACTCATAACTACATGTATGCCATATGATAATAGCAATTACTTTTTTCTGTTTCTGAATATTTGTTCTTAATTTTATATTCATTTTACATCACACACAGTTCAAATGGGGCTGCTTTTTCATTTTTTGTTCTTCATTTTGTATGTGTGTTTTACAGTGAGGTTTCAAAGCTGTGATGGAAACAAAAAAATACACTTTGGGAGCAGTGAGCCAGAAGATTTTAGAATAGATGAAGACGGTGTGGTATACGCAGAGAGAAGCTTTCAACTTTCAGCAGAGCCCACAGAGTTTGTAGTGTCTGCTCAAGACAAGGAAACCCAGGAAGAATGGCAAATGAGGGTGAAGCTAACCCCTGAGCCAGCATTCACAGGGGCCTCAGAAAAGGTAAAACAACCAAATGCCATCCGTATCAATGTATCCCCGGAAACAGGCTTAAAAATAGAGTTTTGATTCTGGCTGTCATGCACCTTTCCATGAGATATTCTACTAATGGGCGAGTACTGCATGTATAATTGTGAAGCTGGAGCCTTAGAAAGAGCTTCTCTATTGTTATTCTGTAGCTTCGCTAAGGCATGTCTGTTTAAGTATGTAGGATTCATTTATGTTTGAGCTTTTTGTTTGTATAGTTTGAGATTTATACCTGAATTTAAGTCAGATGTGGTCATTTCTTTATTTTAAATTGCTTGAAAGTATTGCAGTATTTATTCAAGCAGTTAAATATAACCACAAAATAAACAAATCTATGCTACAATGCATCAGTCAAGTTTATTAGATGGGAGCTGTAGATTTGCAGCAGTAGTAGGAAAGCATTTCTGGCAGGGAATATTGGCTTTGTCTTGTCCCTTCATAATCAAATTGGAGACTGTAAATTATTCATGATTCCAGCACTACTTGGTAAGGAAGATAGTCTCCCTCTGCTGGAAGCTGCTATAGGATAAACCATGTACTGTAACAGAAATCACACCTATCAATGTACAAATAACATAATGTATTTACTTTAGGAAAACAGTATTAGGCCTGCTATGTTTGTCTGTAATATTACTTGCTGCCTGCTGCTTCTTACCTTCTCTTATAAAACGCTTAATTTACAAGTACGGAACAAAATTATTCATGGATTAATATGCCTGTTATGGATACACATTAAAGATTTAAGCATAATTTCAAAATAGATGGTGTGATTATGCAGGACATTTTTCTGAAAACACTTTGAAAATCAAAGCTGTGTAATCATCTTTTTTTTTTTGCCTATTTGCTAATTGTTTTTAAACCTTCTAAGGGACGTTTTTAACAAAGGAAATACTGTCATTTTGTCTGTCTAATAAAAGAGCAGATACTTAGATATGCAATGGCATGCCCTGTTCTTTCCAAAGATCCAGTTCAGGCATCCCTAACATCAGTAGAATATAGAGTAGTGGAATCTGGCCTTCAGCTGGGCATCTGTTTTTAGTCTGTGACACATTTGATTAGATTAATGAGAAAGGGAAGGGGTGGTGGGGGAAGAGATTTTCTCTTAAAAGATTGGGAAAATGTTTTTGTCTCCCTGTCTCCACCCTTAAGCAAGCGTGGTTATATGTGTGCTGGCATCCAAAGGCTGAAATGACTGCAGCTATAGAAGGGAATAGGGAAAGAATGTTGACAACCAGCAGAGATTAATGCCCAGTGTGTAAAGTGGGTCATCTACAGCATCCATCATGGATGACATAGGTTTAAAATAATTACAGCATTAATTCTATGGGATTTAATAGGGTCATAAATATTTGAGACATTCCTTACCGGTATGTATTAAACTTCTCTTGGAACTCAAATTATATTTTAGAACACCCAGATCTAAATTTAATGTACAGTAACACATTACCTGGACTGAAGTTTCAGCTAATGAGAAATACATAAAGGCATACTATTAAAGTCTGCAAAATATTAACTACTTTCCTGAAAGTGGAGAATAGTTTACACAGTAGTGCCATGTTATAAATGGTTTATAATTTCATTTCTCCTCCGACATGAATGAGGAAAAAAGAAACAGAACTTTTAAAATTCTGTAGTACAGTAGTAAATAATATTGGCTATTTTCATATGCCATTGTTAATGCAAATACAACAATTCTGTTAACACAGATGAAAGCCTTTCAGTCAATTGTACAATTTTATACAAATCATTTTATAACATCTACTAGCAATTCTCATCCTAACATGTGCTTAATTTTACCATGTACCTGGGAATGGACCAAAAGAAAACTGAAGACATCATATTTCCATGGCAACAATATAAGCACAGCAGCCATCTGAAGAGACAGAAGAGAGACTGGGTTATCCCTCCAATCAACCTACCAGAAAATTCCAGAGGACCCTTTCCTCAAGAATTAGTTAGGGTAAGGAATTTAATAGAAATGTGATTTCAGTGGCCCTTGGATAGTTCTAGAGGAGACTTTGTGTGAATGATGTCTTCACAGTCCAAATCTTTATCAGTGTTCGAGCTGGTTGCTGTTGCTACCTCTGCATAGCAGGCAGGGGGGCTGTGTTTACTGATTTTTTATTTCTAAGTTATTGCCATTCTCCTGTACTGTTGGAAAGTGGTCTAGGTTCAGGTGGAAAGTACCCTGAGGACTTCCTCCTGGTTAAGGAGGATCTCTGCAGGTCCAGGTCTCCAGTTAGCTGCACTTTTCCACTTGTATGGAAGTTTGCAGGAGGCAGGAGGAAACAGGATGTGGTGGGAGTGATGCATGCTGGCTGCTCCACAGGACTGGCATTGCCAAAAGTCCAGCAAGGGAGGGCTTCCATTCATGGTACTGCTTGGTCATGATCGACTTCTACAAGGATTTGTTGGAATTCAGCTGAGTATTGGCACAATGGGAATGGGATTACTCTGAGCATTACTCTGCGCTGTTAATGTGCTGCTTTTGAATTACCCACTCCTCACAAATGGACTGTCCTTTAATTGTTCCTTGGAAGATGAAACCAAAGTTCAACTTCAAACAAAAACAGTGAGTTTCTGAAGGACTGTAGTATTGCCAGTAGCAGATGAGAGTCTAGTTTTGGTCCAGAGAGGTATAGGAGGAAAAAAACAAAACAAAACAACAACAACAAAAATTATTGTTTACATAGTTTTGTAATGGATGTATGATTGTTTTCACTAGGATCTAAGCAGTTCTATTTAAGGTAAGAATACTTGTGTGCTTTGTTTAGTCCAATTCATCCCATTACAAGAAATAATCAAGGATATTTTCACGATCCTGGAAATTTATTGACCAGCTTTCTGACAAGTGAAAGAGTGCAATTGAAAACCTCATTCTTTATACTAACTTTATTCTATTTCCAGAGCAATTTATTCAGTTCTTTTCACAAGCTTAGCCTAAAGACTAAAAAAGGCAAAATACCTTCTACGTTCTCAGCAGCAGTCCCATCCATTGGTTGTTTGTTGCTAATGTAAATGTTCTCTTTTTGATACATAGATAAGGTCTGATCGTGATAAAAGCCTTTCCCTACGGTACAGTGTGACTGGCCCAGGAGCTGACCAGCCTCCAACAGGAATCTTCATCATCAACCCCATCTCAGGACAGCTGTCTGTGACAAAACCTTTAGATCGTGAGCAGATTGCTTCTTTTCATGTAAGAGTTTAACTTACCATAAATCAGATTATCAAATTGAAGATTAACATCTGCTTCAAACATGACTTGAGCACCCGGCATTTAGCTTTCTGTGAGATACGATTTGAAGAGTTTGTAGCAGATTTATATTTATTGTACTTAAGGCTAACTCTTCCTATGTCTAAGCAGCTTAAATGTATTAACATACATAAACAGTGATTAAATGTATTTATATAAAGTAATTTTAAAAGATTGAAATATGGATACTGTTGCTTATATTTCAAATGCAGATCATTGATCACAGTCGCCTCCACTATTGTATATTTTTCAAAAGTTTACTTTTATCAACTTAAATGAGGGCGACTGCTATTAGAATTGCAGCAGCTGTGATTTGAGAAATGGATAGGAAGAATAACCTACCAATTTTCATTTTCAGGGGCAAATCTAAGCATTTTAATTGAATTGTAAATTAGGTCTGTCAGCTTATGAAAATGATATTCTTTGCTCTAAAGAAATTGACGGAGTAGACCATGGATTCCAGTATTAGTCAAAAAGAAAGCACTGAAGGAAGAGAAGAGACCAAGCTTTGACTTAGAGTTGTTTCTGCTGCTGAGAGACCACTCTGGAATTGTTACTGAAGTCACTCAGGTCCTAGAGAAAGCTTCAAGCATGTTGTGAATTAAAACACTCCTCGTCTGGCTCTCTGGGAAGCCATTCGAGTGCTACTCCTGAATGGAGGACATAGCAGGTGGCATTTGTGTATAGGGCCTGGCTCTAGCAAGTGCACAACAACTCCAGCATCCACGAGATTTTACTGAGAGTTTGGTGTTGGCAATTTAAGGTTTACTGACTTAGGAATTTACATTTATATGATCCATTTCCAGAGTGGTGAGTTATTCATGCCCTCTTGCTCTTTTCTAGTAGGTTTGTAGCCAGAAGGTAGATATATAATGGTTTTCAGCAGGACTGCTTACAGGAGAAAGTTGCTTTTTGCCTAGCAATTGCTAGGCTGTGGCCTAGATACATAGGTTTACATTTTCAAAAAGTACTGCCTTCCTTTTTTTTTTTTTTTGGCTCTCCAATTTAAGATGATTTAGGTAAGCTTGACTGTCAAAGGTAGTTACTCAGACACTTTTGACAATCAGAGTATTAAATTTAAGTGTCTCGGCATCTTTGAAACTCAGTCCATAAACTTTAGCTTAATTTTAGCCTGGACAGATTTTGTTGTGTTTACTGACAGTGATTTATCAAAAACTTTACCTTGGTGTTCCAGGTAACACAAATATATAATATTAGATAAGAATTTTTGAAAATGATCCCAGTGTCCATTCCATTTGGATTGCTAATGACATCTATCTTTTAAAGTTTTCATCTTCTTAATATAAATATGCATGTTTTTAGAGAGTGTTTTCTAACAGTGATTATTAAAAACAGAATTATATTTGACAGTAGGCATTGGTATTAATCAAAATTATATGATTCAAAATTATTTTCAGTAAATCAAAAAAGAAAGTCTGTAACTTAAAATAGTTTAGTTGCCTGAACAGCAGTTCCATTATCAAACAAGTTTTCAGGTTGCTCAGTATGGCGGAACAGTGACAGATAGAGTACCTTGAGCTAAAAATGTCTGACCTGCAATTTAATGCCACTGTTAGTGGTATCTGTTTATGCCTGTATGTTGTGCAAATTCTAACATTTTCCTGATAATTTTTGCAGCTGAGAGCACATGCAGTGGACGTAAATGGAAACCAAGTGGAAAATCCCATTGACATTGTCATTAATGTCATTGATATGAATGACAATAGACCTGAGTTTTTGCACCAGGTTTGGAATGGGACAGTCCCTGAAGGGTCAAAGCCAGGTAAGATGGGGGCTTTCTAAGCTGGGGAAAAGGTATGCAGTTATCCCCTTCATCATCTTCAAAATGCATCTTCAGACTTCGTAACACTTTCAAAAGTGTCTTATAAATGTGATGAGCAAAATCTCATGTACTGTCTCACTCTTTCACCTTATTTTTAACTCACTTTGTAGCATGTTAGAATTAATTTCAAGAAGGAAAGTATATATGAACTAAAACAGAAGGATTTAATAATATTACTTTCAGCTTTCTGTTTTTGAAAGTCCTATTTATAATGTTGCAGTTCTTCCAGTTCATAATAGCAATTGACATTCATTTAGCTGACAGCAGAGGGTTTAAGAGACTTCCAACATACCAACAGATTCAGCTCTAGTTCTGAATCTCAGAGACTTGGAAATACTGGGATTTGAAATCAAACACTTTCATTTGAATTCTCGAGAAAATCCTAAATGTTGTTCACATCTCATTAAAATTCTAATCAGCTCATATTTAAGTTTGCACTATGGCTGAAACTACTTCCTTAATTTGTCAGTAGTGCAAAATGAAATTATTAGAAAGGTTAGCACAAGAAATATATTTTCTCACTTCACAGTGTTGACTTGGCATTTGAAATGGAAAGAACATGCATCTCAAAGACCTTTGAAAAAATACTATTTACATTGATTTTCAACCACTATCAGTATGTGCACCAATTCTGAAAACTAAGTATATTTCCTTTGGCCCAATTAATAATATTTTTATCTAAACATTGAGAAGCTGTGTTGTTACAGAAATATTATTTATGGCAGAACTGTAGGGTTTCACTGTTTATGGAGCTTCTTCGGTTATAAACAAACCTGATATTTTATAAACAAAAAGTATTTTTATCTCTTCATATGTATTTTAATTACTCTGTTGGTGAGTCTTGAGTTTAATCAGTTTGTTTTAAGTAAGAGAAGGAATGTACAGAGTTTACCAAAAGAAATACATACTTTGACCATTGCTGGTAAGTGATCTTGTGTAATCTGAGTAAACTGTTTATATAAAATCAATTATTTATCCTGCTGCTAGGAACCTACGTGATGACTGTTACTGCCATCGATGCCGATGATCCCAATGCACAGAATGGGATGCTGAGATACAGGATCTTGTCACAGGCCCCAAGCAGTCCCTCTCCCAACATGTTTACAATCAACAATGAGACTGGTGACATTATCACTGTAGCAGCTGGGCTTGACAGAGAGGTATGGCAGATCTTAATCCCATAGTCTGGGTTGTGTTGAGTTGTGTAGATGCACAGTTTTTGCCTGTAATTTGCAAATATTTCCCTCCACCTTGAATTATCCTAGGCCCAGATCATTAAATATATATATATATATATATATATAAAGATAGGATGCAGATGAAAATTAGACCCGGATACTATGTATGTGTAGTCACTCTTAGGCCTATTGGGTTTGGGAAAGAATCTCATCTCAGAAGCCTGATTGCTTTTGAGTAATGGGTACACTCTAAAGCAGGGCAGTGTAGATAAGGCTTCAGGTGCTCAGCTTGGGTGCTAAAATGGAAGGTGTTCCTCAGCTCCAGCCCTGTCCTCTTTACTGAGCTCTGTAGGCAAAGAGCAGATGGAAAACAGAACTGGATGTGTTTCATTTATCTTGGAAGCTCCAGGAGAGGAGCTCGTGTCCTCCTTCTCTTCTCTTCCTAGGTCTTCACAGAGAGGTGGTAATTATTTTAAATCTTCTGGTTGCTGTATTGATAAATGTGCAGTAATTCCCTGATCAGAGCTTTGCTGATGAAAATAAACCAGGAAAAACATCACTGACTGTAAAATTTGAAATGTGCATGTCTCTAAGAAATAAAGCAGTCCGTTTTTGAAATTATATAGAAGAGTGCTTGTCCAAAGGCTTGGATACACGTTCAAAACCTTAAGGAAAAAAACAAACAAACAAAAAAAAAACTGCCAAATCTTGGGCAAGTCTCATGCTGTCCAGGAAGTTCTTCACTGGAGAGGGAGGGTGCCAAATCCTCTGCTGTGGTTCACCCATCTCTGAGGTGGGAGTAAAAATATTTCCCTCCCAGCTGCAGATCTGACACATGGGCTATGTTTTTGAACCACTTTAAACTTCACAAGAGATAAGCATTATTTTATAAACAAACTATAAAATCCAAACAAATCTTAATTCAACACATCTTGTTTCCACTTCTGTTTTACTAACCTCATTTTAGCTTATTAAATCTGAAGGATTTGAGGGATTTTTTTAACTGAATTTGCAGTTTAGCTTTCAGCTGTTTGCTTATACTTAGTTAAAATGGAGAACAAAAGGATGTTCTGGGTTGGCTATTAATATTCTGCGGCACTTTGCAGTATGAAAGTGCCAATCAGAATATTTGAAAAGCTAAACAAACTGTTAGATATTGCAGCTAATTTTTAATTTTTTATTAACATTGATTCTGTTAAAAATGTTTTTGAAAAGGAAGGATTTGAGAGGAGGAAAACCATGAACTTCACAGTATTGCACTATTAAGTTAAAAGAATGATGGGTGGCTTAGCCCTTAGTTTTAAAATCCTCTGGTCATCTTTGACAGGTGAACTTTCAGAAGGACATAGTGATAACTCTGGGTTTTATTACTTAGTGGCTGGCTATACTGGAGTGATTTAACTCAAAAGAAACCAGCTGCCTTTGCAGCTTAGACCCTGATGTTAACAGTTGCAGAAGAGTTGTCATTTGCTATCAGTCTTCCCAATGGATCACTGAACTGATACCCAAATGAGTATTTATAAACATTTCTTGCACGTGTTGAATGTTAATGATTAATATGAAAGCATTCAAATATCAAATTAGACTAATATAAGATAAAATTATTTCCTTCCCAAGCCATTGCTTTGCTTCCTTCATTTCCTGAGTTTTGTGAAAGTCAATTTAATTAAAACAACAAGGAGACTAGACAGCCAGATCTGAATCAAGCAGGTCTTCTGATACTGCTCTGGGGAATGCCATGTTGCACTCAGGCTTTGCTGCAGAGGTGGTGTCCATGAACCTCCACTGGGCTACCAAAATCTTTCCTGTTCTCTAAGTCTTGATCCCCTTTGTGCTCTAATTAGGCTCACTAAATACTAGACACAATTTAAAATTATGTGACGTGTTATTTATGTGAGCATAAGTGTTATAGGCATTCAAAAAATGTATTTGTCCAGAGAGGTTGTGGATGCCCCCATCCCTGGAGGTGTTGAAGACCAGGATGGATGAGACCCTGGGCAACCTGATCTAGAGGGTGGCATCCCTGCCCATGGCAAGGGGGGTTGGAACCAGGTGGTCTTAACATCCCTTCCATCCTAAGCTGTCCTATGATTCTATTAAAAAAAAAAAAAAAAAAAAGTTGTTCCTTTGATAGCATTTCAAATAGAATAGAATAGTTCAGTTGGAAGGGACCTATAAGATCTTCTAGTGTAACTGCCTGACCTCTTCAAGGCTAACGAAAAGTTAAAGGATATTAACTTCTAACAGTCTGCTGGTATTTTAAATTTACACATGGAATTCATTGTCCATATGAACGTGCACAGGAGGAGAGGTGCTTAGGTAAAGGGCTGAGCTAAAGGCAGAAATCTTTCATTTGTTCTCCCAGATGTTGCTCTTTCACGAGTTCCAGCTGGTCTCATTTCTTCCAATATTGCTGTGGAAGAATCCACAGTGTTAAAACATCTGTGGAAGAATCCACTTCAGCATTAAAACATCTGCCTTACTGCTCGAGGTGCAATAGATGTCAGGCATGGTACTTAAATTTACACACAGGCATTCCTGTCTCACGTGAGGTTAATTCAGTGAAGTGCTCTTTTTATTTGGCCTCTGTTGAAGTGGAAAGATTTGACCTGATGAGGTCTGTGTTCTTTCTTGAATCTGCCAGTTCGTCTTTGGATGTGTTGCTGCAGAGTCTCTGTGCAGGCTGCTGACACATGCTCAACGGCTTACTTCTGGCTGCTTCTCAACCCTCAGTAAAAAGAGGAGAGCAACTTCCCCTAATTTCCCAATGTTTGTAAAAGTTCTGTGCTAGTTGATTTTCCTGAAATACCCCCAGCGGTTGATCTTCTGTATGTGAGTGCTGGAAGGGAAAAAAAATAAAAAATAAAATAAATAAACAACAGAAAATGGGCAAAAATACATATAAGTGCTGGCTTTGGGGGCATTTTGGTGAGAATTTCCCATGTGCTTCTTCTATTGGAATTAAATAAGAAGATTGTGTGAAAGTTGAGTCTCCGTGTAATAATAATGGAGTTTCCTTAATGAAATTTGCTGCTTGGGATCAATGTGCTAAGACCCAGATGAAGCAGAAGCACCTGCTGTTTCAATAACACAGAGTCATCTGGCTGCAAGATCTGCTTCAATACTGCTCTAGATTTTATTGCTTCACAATAAGTATTTTTTTTTCCTGGGTGGAAGCAGTAAAAGTATTTCTTCTATTCCCTCCTGACTGCTTTTCATGTTGTTGTCATGAAGGAAACCTTTGGAATGTTTACTTAAGGCTTTTGAAGGCCACTTTGCAAGTATATTTTCCAAAACAGTATTTGTGTACACGAGTGCAGTATTAAATGTTTATATTACATTTCTCTGTAAATAATATTAGTGTTGCTTTTTTTTAAATAACTGTGGGATTTGTATATGGTAATACACATTTAGAGTGTGTTGCAGGGGTTCCATTGTGAAAGAAGATGTGCATAAATTATCTTCAATAGCACATAAAGATTTATACTTGTTTCAACTTGTTTTAAAAACTTCTTTTTATTCAGTGGCTCATATTTGCTACTTGGAAGCATGCATACCCTTTACATCTCTCATATCTGTAGCAGTGTCTGGCCAAAATTTGAAAGAAAGTCAGACATTATTAATGGCATTGTCCTTGCTTATTTTTGGTATCGGTATCCATAGTCCCATTTTGTAAACTATTTCCATGAAAAATAATCTGTGGGATAGCCCAGTCTTCAAATTATGGGGGAAACTGTCCGGAAATGAAAAACTATGCTTATCTATTTCTGACTTGCTAAAAAGTTTCTGCCTGTGTTAGTAAACCATTCATTAAAGTTTTATTTTAAAATAATAGCAATATACGTTTGTGAGGTTTGTTTTGGAAAGAACTGAATTTAGGATGACAGAACCTAGCTCATTATGAAAAACAATAAAGTATACATAACATTTGCATTTCATGGTAGAAACTGTTGAAGAGTTAAAAGCAACTTCTGAGAAACTACTCGGAGTTTCTAATATTTTTTTTGAATTCTTATTTTTAGCTGCAACCATGTCAGCTCTGTGTTACAAAGCCAGCCAGTCTGAGGCCAGCTCTCAGCGGGGCATTTCTTTTTCACAGAAAGGAGTCCTGTGCTCCCGCGAGCGCTGGCCAGCATCCAGCCCTGCCAGGATTGCAGGGCTCCCTGGCTCGAAGGGCCTGTAGTAAGGCCCCAGGCGGGGAGGAGGAGGCGGCAGTCATCTTCTCCGGGGTGCTTAACCTTTATGGAAATAGTCCGTTGGGTTGCTCCCTCCCCTTTCCTCTGTACTGGTCGCTGTTAGCCCTGACACCGTTGGTTTCCATAGCAATCCCAAGGCGTTGCAACTGCAGTTGTGTACTTAGGCCTGGCTGAAACAAAGCCTTGGCAGTTGTGGTGGCTTGGCCAACAAACATACCTTGGCTCAGTCCTCTCAAATGCTTTTGAGGACTTACCCTGTTCTAGTATAAACTGCTCTGTTTTTTCCCACATGGGAAAAGCGTTGTTAGACCTGTGGTAACGGCTTTAACTGTATAAAGTATTTTTGATTTTGAAAGTAGGCGGAAGGCAGTCTGCCCTCATCTCAGTGGTATTTGAAAAATGTTGAGCACTGGTGTTCAACAGAGTTAGATGCAACCTGGTGCTGTATTTCCATGGTACAAACTTTGCTCCTGTCATTTCTTGTGATGCTAACTGGGATAAACAGTATGATAAGCTTACTGCTTAGCAAAGTGAAATTTCAGAAACACCTGCTGTCCTACAAGTAATGTCAGTTTTGTCTAAAGCTTATGTTGATGTCATTTTGTGTTTTAGAAAGTACAACAATATACATTAATAATTCAAGCTACGGACATGGAAGGAAACCCAACATATGGTCTTTCAAACACAGCAACTGCTGTCATCACTGTGACAGATGTCAATGACAATCCTCCAGAGTTCACTGCTATGACTGTAAGTACGGGGTAGGACTAACTGGAGGATGTGCATATTTATACCTATTCCCCAATTTTGTCATTATATTCACAGACAGTAAATATTTATCACTTATTAAATAGCTTACTGGCAGGTAGAACTTAAATATGTGCAGAATATACCCGTCAGATACGGTATTCTGCTTAGGCCAAGTTGTCTGGAGAATCAAACCATAAGTTTTCTGGGTGGCCTCAGGTAAAATTTCATTAGATAAGCTGTCAGAGCTCTGGTGACATGAGATGTGCTCCCTAGCATTAAGCAAGGTGGGTGCAAGCCTGTTCAGTATGATGTGCCTCTTGCCTGCTTTTGCTGGCATGGTGAAGGGCTTTGTTCTTTTTGCAGTTCTATGGTGAAGTACCGGAAAACAGAGTGGATGTTATAGTAGCTAACCTAACGGTAACAGATAAAGATCAGCCTCACACGCCTGCATGGAATGCAGTGTACCGAATGACCGGAGGAGACCCGACAGGTCGATTTACTATCCTGACTGATCCAAATAGCAATGATGGGTTGGTAACTGTTGTGAAGGTAAGAGATGCCTGCAATTCAGTGAGTTAAGCAGAGATCAAATAAGTGAGAGAACACTGAAAATAAATGTGACCTCCTGAGGCCAGCACAAGTCTTGAAAGTAAAATGAATGGGCACTGTCTGTCTTGTGGAAGTAAGCCATTCATCTCCTGGAGCATTTTCTTGCTTATGCTATCAGTAGTATTCTAAGTGATCAGTTTTAAAAAGCAGGTTAGGTTGTTGAAAGTTGATAGATTTTGAAGCTTTATTTGCCAAAAGATAGGAATTAGTCTGTGAAAAAGCATCTGCTTAGCATTCATTGCTAGTCTAAAGGAACAGCTTCCTACCTCTTGGCCTCCATTAGTAGTCATGCTTGTTGTCTGCTGGTATTATGTCAACATGTTCCTGTTAAGGAACAGATACAAATTAAAAAGTCAAGGCACAATCAGAGAGGGAAAAGTGATAGGTGGGAGGCTACTTGCAAGAGGCTTTTAAAGACTGGCTATTTTTAAAACCTCATTTAAATACCTTTTATGGCATAACCTCTCTATGCTCCTTCTGTAGCCAACACAGCTCTGTGTTGAGGGGTGACTTATTTAAGTGATAATAACAGTGCTGTTCTATAATTAAACCTGCCAAGCAGTAGCCACCTTTCCACATGGCTCTGTGATAAGTGTCTCTTCTCTGAGCTGGCCTGTTCTGCTTTTGGTCCATCCACTTATGAAGTCAAGTGTGAAATGCCAGTGTTCCCATTTGGAAATTAAAACATTCACTTTTTACTCATTCTTTTTTTTTTTTTTTTTTTTAATCATGTCAGTATCTAGGTGAGAAAAAGATAGAATTTTTGTACAGCTAGAGTGATAATTCACACTACGAAGAACTGTCTTCTGTTCTATAACTGCACTTCCCCAGGGCTACCAATTGTTATATTACAGTCTTCCAGCAAGAATTACATGAGTGTCTGTGCTTTGTAATTAGGCACATGAGCATCTTTCTCAGATCTAGGAATAGTGTAAAAGTAGAAGCCTCTGGAAAAGTGAATCTAAAAAATGTTCAGATTAAACAAGTAACATAAAGAGAAGTAAGCCTAAGCTTCCAAGTCTCTAATGTGTTTGACATAGCTTTGCGCACTGAGAGTTTGTTAAAAATAAATTTGAATCCCCTCTATTGCCAGAGTATCTCAGTGCTTTGCTACGTCTGACCTGGTTTAACAACAGAATAGCAGCATGTGGGAGCCTCATTTGGAAAAGGAACTTTTTCCGACAAATGCAAGGGAACGATGGGTCTTTTCAGAAGGGGGTCAGATGCACCATATGAAATCAGAGCCTTTTAAATAGCATGGGAAAATCCGCTTGAGGTGGTGAATTGCAGTTCTGCAGTCTGGCCAGCAGCACTACTTCAAGCAGAAAGCCACAGAAAGAGTTGCTTGAAGTGCAGTGAGTTGATCTGTCAACCTGTAATGAAGATTGCGTTGTCTCGTGTCACTGACTTCCCACTGTTACATGCCAATTGCACCTGTAACGTACAGGGCTCCTCCAAGTCTAGAATCAGTGTGAGCAATTTGGTGCATAGCACTGATGCGAATCAGGTCTTGAGAAATGCCTCAGCCATATGCAGCATGACAACGGAACTCTAGTGTCAGACTGTTCCTGATCCTCCTTAAGTTGGACTTCTGGCTTACTGAGGACATCCCCAGACTGAAGGGTATCTGGACTGTGAAAATGGGAGCTGTAGGGATAACAACAATGGGGTTAGCTGGGGTTACAGAGAGTCTTTCTAGTAAAATACAAGGGCATAGGAATCCCTGATCTAGCGGGCTAGTTATGGCCATGATCTTGTTTAGGAAACCTTTGTTCTCATAACATAGAAAGACAGGTCTCTGCCAGCCTTTCTCTTTTTGGGGAGCTTCTCAGAAGGCATATCTGCTCAGATGAGTACGTGGCATAAAGCTGGGAGTTCCAATGTAATTGTATGATGAAACTGTTTCCACTGTTGTAACTAATGGCTGTACCTGAGCAAATTAAATTCAAGAATGCCAAGGTTTCTATCAGTTGTAATAGTACAACTGATGATTATTGACCCCAACTCAGTCACATTTTGAGGTATTATGTTGATGGTGTTCTCTTTCAGTTCTTTACTTGTTTTTCAGAAAAGCAGTAGAAGTAATGTTTGAAAATGTGCTTTAAAGTAAAAACGTTTTTTCTGTGGACATCACTATGATTAAGACTTCCCACTCTTTGCTTTTCACAGCCTATTGACTTTGAGACCAACAGAATGTTCGTACTTACTGTAGCTGCAGAAAATCAAGTGCCTTTGGCTAAGGGAATTCAGCATCCTCCTCAGTCAACAGCAACTGTGTCCATTACGGTCATTGATGTGAATGAGAGTCCATATTTTGTTCCAAACCCCAAGCTTGTACGTCAAGAAGAAGGGCTGCTTGCCGGTAGCATGTTGACAACTTTCACGGCTCAAGACCCAGATCGTTACATGCAGCAAACCTCTCTAAGGTCTATATAAACATTTTATGGTTACTTAGCAGTATAGATGCAATATCCTTGTTGTAGAGTGGGTGGGGAACAAAGAGACTGTGTGAAGTGACTCTGTTTACCACAGCACACAGCTATACCAATACCTCCTGTAGATCTTTTGCAGCACTCTCCAAAGTGAATTTTGGCTATAGAGAAAACGTGACCTGACCAGCTTTCATAGATCTGTAAATGGGATCATCTCTTAATGTAAAGTGTTATTTCATCAAGGTAGAATAAAGTCATGTAACTGTGTTAAGCAATACATGGTAGCCTAGTGAGTTCCGTTAGAGCAGATACAGGATTGTGTGAACTAAGGGCATTTGCAGTTTAAATTAACCAATAATTTTGGTGCTGTAGCAAAAAACATGTCCAACTGAGGATCAAATCAAGGAGTTTTCTTTTTTTTTTCTTATTTTCCAGCAAGCCACAGTACTATTGTTGCCCATCTGTGAACTCTTTTACTGATAGCTGTGATTGTAATTTGTTACCAATTCGCCTAATGTCTAAAGATAATCTAAATTAGAAAAATGAAGAGGATAAAACATGGAAGTCTTAAGCATGCTTTTGCATACCTCATACCTTAAGCATGCTTTTGCATACCTCATTTAAACATGGTCACTGGCTGAAAAGCGGAGGCACAGTGACTAGCCTTGGGTCAGGACTCACTTTCCTAGCTTATCCAGTTTATTAGCTTATGCAGATATAACTCCAGAACTTCCTTCTCGCTTTCATTCCACAGAAAGGAAGGTTCCAAGGGTGTTAGAATTTTATTTTCACTTAATGTTGGTTGGCTGTAGGCTATATTTTGCTCATTTCTGGACATAAGCACTGCGTAGACATTATAGCATGAAGACTCTAAGGATATATACATTTTTAATGAACTAAGATAGCTTTCACTTGATTAATGTCAAAGGACAAATTTGCCAGATAGAAGGATGATTTTGAAAGACACTCTTCTTTCAAATGAAGATGAGAAACATGCAATAAAATCTGTGCCTCTGAGTGATACTGAAAGCGTGAGAATGAGTTAGTGCTGTTAAGTGATCTTTATACGTTCTTACTTCTCTGCATCTCTCCTGCTTTCAGTGCTCTGATAACAAAAAAGTTAGTATCAACAGCTCTGTAGGTACAGAACAAGCAAGAGGGATCCTGAGTTAAATATTTTAATTGAGTCTGAATATGGATGTTATTTATTTTATGGTATTTGTATGATTTACTTGAGTTACATGATAATTTGCATGGCAAGGCACTTAAAAACAGTCTTATGTTTAGATTCTTGAATATGCATTTTCAAGAATTTTAGCTACAAAGCTTAATAAATGGAAATTTGTAAAGTATTGACTGCAAATTACAAAAGTGTGTTCAGAATACAAATTAAAATGTCTGTTGTCTTTGTTGTCAATGTCTATGTTGGCAGATAAATGACACATCTTGTGTTCAAATACACAGGTACTCAAAACTTTCAGATCCTGCAAATTGGTTGAAAATTGACCCCATTAATGGACAGATAACAACTACAGCTGTTTTGGACAGAGAGTCAATATATGTGCAAAACAATATGTATAATGCAACTTTTCTTGCCTCTGATAATGGTATGTATCAGCATTGTATATTTCTTTGAAATGTGGTTGAATGGCATTCTATTTTACTGGGGCAGAAAACAAGATATGCTTAGATATCGAGTCAGAAGCCAATGAAAAGTAACAGCATTTGCATATTTCCCAGCCACTCAGGAAGTAGCTGAAAAATAGTCAGTGAGTTTGGAGGACAGTTTTTGTTACATTACTCAAGCTTACATAAAACTGAAAAATAAGTCTGCGCAAGACTGCTAGGCTGAGCAAATGAACAGCGTGGGGTGGTTGATGACTTTATGGGGAGCAGCATGTTGAAAGGCGTCATGGATTATATTTTTCCATATTCTGACTACAGAAGTGCAGAGGGAAAAGTGTCTTTTCGTTGTCACTTTAATGAAGTTTTCTGCTCAGAAATTAGTCCTTTAAGATAGGCTAGAATGCTGTGCAGTTTATAGCCAATATCAGAAAGATCGCCAGGTGTGTTCAGCAACATTTTCACATTAGAAGGGTAAGCTGAAACACTAAGGCTATTTACCTTGGAGAAAAGACATATGGTAAAATTATACAAACTATTACAGTGTAACAAAGCTAGGTCAGCTATTTCTATCCTTTTGGCCCTGTTCTGGAGAATAAAATTAAATGGAACTGGAAGGAGATTATATGGGGACAGAGGGAGGAATGAAAACCATTGCTAATTATACTGAGAAATTCAGTGCCACATGTTCTCATAAATGTGTGACTTTAGCAAGGTTTAAGGAAGCATCACACATTCAATGTAGATAACAGGAATTTCTAGAAGTATGAATCTGCATACTGAAAGTAAGTATTAGAAATAATTTAAGTACCATGGTTGTGGTGAAAGTTGATCACAAGACTTCCAAGTTATTTAAGAATTTCTGCAAGGGAGAAATAAACAATCCAAATTCTGCACCTTTTCCTCTGAAGCATTTCTTGTAGACCTTCTCTGGAAAAGGAACTAGCTGTCTGATAGAGTAAATCGATGAAGTCTCCCTGATCTGTGGATCTGCAGTTGTGAGCTGAATTTTGTTGAGTAGGACAGTTTTCAGAGGGCAGATTACATGAGAATTTGTGTGTTTGTAGGAACAGTTACAGTGTTAGATTAGCTTGGTAAAAACAAAATTCCAAAACTGCAGTGAACGTGTGTATGTGCTAATTGAGCTGGTTGGTATGAGCTCATTTAAGTAACTTTACAACTGGAAACAGGCTCTGTACCTTTTTTTTTTCTCCTAAGGAATTCCTCCAATGAGTGGAACTGGAACACTTCAAATATATTTGCTGGACATCAATGATAATGCACCCCAAGTGAACCCAAAAGAAGCCACAACGTGTGAAACACTGCAGCCTAATGCTATTAACATCACTGCTGTAGACCCTGACATTGATCCAAATGCAGGCCCATTTGCCTTTGAGCTGCCTGACACACCTCCTAGTATTAAAAGGAATTGGACCATTGTTCGAATTAGTGGTAATTAACATTACAGAAATTATAATCTTGTTAAAGGAAGTTGCATGATGTTTTCTGTGTTTTGCTTTGGTGTATTTCACAACATATATTAATCTGGTAAACATGAATAGGAAAGTACCTTAGTATAAGTTCCCCAAAGAACAAGAAATTTTAAGAAAAGTCCACAGTAGTAAGGAGGTCTGTTGTCCCGAGTGTCTTGTAGTCAGTGGGCTATGTGATATGTTGATGCAAAGCTCAAAGATGAGCCATTTTAAGCCATTTCTGTTTTATGTAAACCTAGTGCCTTATTTCACCCACAGGTGATCATGCCCAGCTCTCTTTAAGGATCAGGTTTCTGGAGGCTGGTATCTACGATGTGCCCATAGTAATTACAGATTCTGGAAATCCACATGCATCTAGCACTTCTGTGCTGAAAGTGAAAGTTTGCCAATGCGACATAAATGGGGACTGTACTGACGTTGACCGGATTGTTGGCGCAGGACTGGGCACTGGTGCCATCATTGCAATTCTACTTTGTATCATCATCTTGCTCAGTAAGTAGATGGATCCCTTAATACTGACTCTTATATTCTTATACCATAGCGTCATTTTATGTTTTAGTCCTATGTACCTTGACAAAGACCAAAAAGGGATCAAAGATTCAAATACAAGAATTGTTACTGCTTAGGTTAATGTCTTGGGCAAGTATGAAAACTTTCTGATGACTTAGGAGTCTGCGAGACATATCATAACTAGCACTTGCATGCGTATTTGGCAGTCAAGAGCACAGTCCCCACACTGGGCTTATGAAAGAAGCTTTCCATCTGTGCCCAAGGGTACATGTTATGTTACATCAGTGAGTGACCAGGATGACGATGTGGTCATCCCTCAGACGTCTAAGTCTCTGGTACTGTTGGTATTCTGTGATTTGATACCACCCGCAGCGGATTACACAGCCTCTCAGGAATGCACTGGCATTATTACTATTACGTGTCAGAATAATTTAAGTAGGCTATTTTATGATTTTGAAAAGTAATGCATCACAGCCCATCATGAAAGGCCCAACAAGCAAGCAGCCATGCAGGAACAGAGATCTGTGTGTTTGTTTAAGTACTACGCAAAGCTGTGCTAGTATTTTATTTTTGTGTTGAGTGCATTCAATAAGGGAAGTGACTAAACATCATGACTAAGTATCTGTCCAGTGCAGTCAATTAGATGCCAGCTCTCCTACACATTACGGTTAACTGATTTCTGACTGTGGTGCAACATAAGGAAGGAATGAACCTGATCAGAGTATACTGTGCACTAGTCCAGGACATACAAAACGACAGGGTTGGAGGGGGGGAGTTAGGGTATTCTTTGGGTCTGGCAAAGCCCAGCTCTGTACACGAGCACAATACAATGATTTTCCTGATACCTAACATTTTAAGAGTGCCTTGTATTGGTTTACCAGAGCCTTATTGAAACTACTAAATCTTTTAGGATATTCTCCTTACCTTTTAAGATATTCTCCATATATTTACATTCTAGATGAAATGAAATTTCTATCCACGAAGGTGGTTGTAATTGGAAACATACCTACTGTATTTAGAGATTCATTTACTCAAATTTATTCTGCTTTGTTTCTCATTCTGTTTTCTTTAACAGCTTTAGTGTGTAAACAAACAGTATAACTGAAAATTTATTAAGAGTAAGTGATTAAAAATGTATAGTCCTCAATGCCACTGTATTTTCCTCTACTGTGATTCTTATTGCTTCTTCTAAGCTTAAATAAAAAAATTCAGCAACAGTTATGGTCCGTTCTGATGGGCTGCTGGTTCATATGCCCAAATGGTCTAAGCCTAGTGATACTCAAACATCAGACTTAAGCTATGTGAAGTGCCATATATTCTTTGGACATAGTAGAAAAAATAAAAGTAGTATAATATTTTAGATGTTTTGTTACTACTAGAGAGATTCTCTCTGAATTCAGTGGTTTATGAAGCTTGTTTTTTTCTTACCTCCTTTTATGACAAGTTTGTTTTGCAGATGTGGAACAGATTTTTGACTTAAGGAAGGAGTATGTGATTGACTGATTTCCAAATCACATTGCTTACAGTAGCCGAAGTTTAAACATCTCTTCCTTAAGCTTCATTCTTTCAAATTTAAAAATAAAAATCCATCCTAGATTACTAAAATGTGTCATCGAGAACAGTCAAAAACAGTAGTAGTAGTGTGGTTTAAATTTGTGCAATTTTCCATGGCTGTGCTTCAGAATCACAATGTGGTTTTGCATCTTCCCTTTTTGCCACATAGTTTTAGTCTTAATGTTCGTGGTATGGATGAAGCGCCGTGATAAGGAACGTCAGGCCAAACAGCTCTTGATCGATCCAGAAGATGATGTGAGGGACAACATTCTGAAATATGATGAAGAAGGTGGTGGAGAAGAAGATCAGGTGAGGAATGATGAATGTTTTTTATGTATAGGTTCATACTTCACTATGCACTTTGTTTCCATTGACACATTTTAATAAGTAGCTAATTTGTGCATTAAACACCAAAGACAAGAGTATTTTTAAAACATGAGATAAAACATTTTTCTCCTGTCGTTTTTGGAGTTCCAGAGGTAGGAATTGCCTGCCTTTTGGGTAATACTGTAAAACGAGTGTATTGCCCACTTACACACTTTAAAACAGTTAGGGTATTCTGGCCATATTCCAACTAAGGCAGTTATATTTAAATGAAAATTAAAATCTCCTCTGATTGCAGTCTGTAAACTCTCTTCGTTCTTTGTCATGGATCCTTTTGTACAGAATCACTAGTGCAGAGTGTCTAATACAGTCAATTCCATATATGACCTTTCTTTATTGCTGGGTGAATGCCTTTCTGTATGTACGGTAATGTTGGCTATTGACAGATTGGCCAACTTCAGCTTGGAGAGTATTTATGTTTCAAGTAGCTGTCACTGCACATCTGTGTCTATTCAAATACCTTTTCAGGCAGGTGCCATATGCATTTACTCTTACATCACCTCTGGTTGAACCACTGTTTATAGGTTGGAGAACTAGGAGTGATGTGTATATGCTAAGAAAAACTTTTTTCCTCTCCGAGTTAGTGAATTTCCAAGCAGTATGTTTTTTTTCCTTCAGAAGAGGTTTATTAAGTGCTTTGTGAGCATGACAAATAGTAGATTTATGCATGCTATTAGTGGTAGAAGTGTAACAATTATGAAGGGAACAGTGCATATAACACAGCCTAAGAAATTTTTCAGTAAAAAGCCTTGAAAAATTAAGTATAATTCTTCCACATATCTTGAGTCACATCCATCCAGCGCTTCAGTTATCTGAAAAGTGTCTCCCTTCACGGGTACATACTTATATAGCTTCCATTTTCTCCTTGGTTTGTTTGTCTGAAATTGGTGTTCTCCTTACAACTTCCAGGCTTCCTGCATTTCCCCAGGTACTGTTCCTACTTCCTGGATTTTCTGCATAGCTTTCTTTCTAAGCAGTTAGCAAAGGAAACTTCAGCTTATGCAGTTTTTGAAAATCATTTATGTTAACAAATTAAAGACAACCATGTGAGACTGCATGTATTCCAGTTGTTTGCATACGGTTTGAGTACAAGAATTGTACCCAGTTTGTCTATCTGTTCCTGCGCAGAAGAGTTACAAGCTGAAAAAGAATCAAGAGAACTCAGACCTGTGAGAACTAATTTTCCAGTTCACATCTCCAGCTCTTGTCCACCCACAGTCTCCTGGAGTATCTGCTTAGAATTTTTCATGTGGTTTTGTTTTTTAATTATTGACCACACGGTCCTCAGGACAGAGACAGTAAAGTTTTCATAGCTTATACTGTTCATTAGGAAGTTGTAGCTTATGCTTTAAGGGTGTTGGGGGAAGTTGTGCTGCAGATCAGAAATCTTAAGACTTGTAGCAACAGCACAGAGAAGGGGAAAATACTTAATAGTTAAGAAATAATGCTGAAGTCTCTCCTCCATCCATTGTGCACTGTGCTCCTGGGCAGTGAATGTGCTGTCTTCATGAGAGGATTAGTCAAGGGAACACAGCAGGAGATAGCGTTGTATGAACGCAGTAAAGATTAGCAGGATGTAAACCATCCATAAATGCAGCCTTTTGCCAGTTATGAATGAGCATAGTGCACTCAGGAAGAACTGTCAATGGGTGGAGTAGCAATAAAGTGGTAAAAAATGGGAAATAAGCATTTCCTCTCACAGTGAGTTGGTGAAGTACCTAGACAAGAGGAAGTGTAAGGACTTCATTAAAAAAAAAAGGCCACAAAACCCCTGCTTGCTTTCTTTAGATAAATTTTAAGCTGTAGCCATGTAGCCATGTAGTTCAGGTACACTGGTCCCTCTCCTCATCCATTGAGCAGTTGAGCAGTAGGATGTTAGTATCTGAGGATCTAAAAAACACTTCATTCAAACTTACATTCAAACGTAATAGATGTCACAGTAACAGAAAGTAAGAGTACCCACAAAATGTAGCAAGCTTTTATAAGCACTTATGTAGCTGGTTTTTGACAATTGTCTAGGCAAAAAGGGGGTAAGCTTCTCTCAAAACTCCAAAATTAGGAATTTGTTCTTGTGAGTGAATAGAGAGCACAAACTTTTCACAGGCTCCTAATTTTCTGTCTGTAGTAGATGATGGAAATATATTCTATCTTCCTTTTCAGGGAGATGCTCTAAATTCTTTTTGGTTTGATATTTTGCCGTGTAAAATTTAGATTAATTTGGTTTTGCACATAATTGCACATTTTTTTTTTTGCAATTTTGCACATATCAGATTTAAGAACTATGTATCTTGTATATTAAGCTTTCTGAGTGTATCAACAAGTTCCTTACAAGTAGTAAACTCATTTTTGCTTACCAAAATTGTGTACAAGGAAGGTGGTGTGTAGAACACTGCTGACAATAGGCATTGGCTATCAAGACCATTGCATTTTTGTCACAGTTAAAATGCATGTTAAAGTGTCAAAGTTAAATGTTCCCAAAAAAACATATGAGACTTCCATCAAAATGTATTTTCAGAATGAGGCCTCATAGGGCTACTGTTCTATTAAAATCAAGAAAAAATTGCTTTACATCAACCATGCATCCACAAGGCATCAGCAAATGACAGAGGAAAATGCTCTGTCAATATTAACTTTTTTTTGGTGCGCTGTCGACAAAACCATCAGCACTGATTGAACAAGGAGCTCTGGTGGAAGGCAGTGCCTAGGGTGACTCAGGAGCACAGGGTCTTCTCATGCAGCAAAACAGAAAGGTATGCTCAAAGATTCTTGTGAGTCTTAGTGAAAGCACAGAGTATGTTAAGGAGTTCCGTTATTTTCATAATCTTTACCTGTTAAAATTCCTTTTTCTGTTTATAATGAGCAAATTATTTAGACCTTTTTAAAATCACCTACTCTTCTGAATGAATATGTAAAGATGCTTATACATTACATAGTGTGGCTTCACCATCATCTTCTTTATGCCACGTGATTAGGTGACAGGAAGATAGTTTGCTAGGGCCCCAAAGTAAGTGATAAGCTTAAGACTATCAGATTCATAAACCAAATTACTTTTAGACTTCTGGTTTTGTTCTTAGAGAGTCATTTAGTTACTTAGGAGTTCAGTGTGTTTTTATTTTTTTTCTTTTTCTTTTTTTAAGAAGTTATACAGTTGGGTTTCTGAACTGTCATGACAGACTGAGAAACTCCTAAAGCATGCTCAGCATGTTCCTTTCAAACACTTTGTCATGCAATGAGAGCAATTTATTCAGTAACAAATTCAATTAGGTACAAATTCCAGCTTGTTCCTCTGAAATGTAGCTGCTGTCAGCAGCAAAGTGGAATTCCTGCTTGCATTTTTTGTGTGTTGTTTTGTTTCTGTCTCATTTTCCCTTAAGCTAGAATTCTGAAGAAATTCCAATACAAAATTTGTCATAAAAGAGACACTTATTCTGTCTTTGAAGGT
The DNA here is from genome assembly GCA_011076525.1 of Nettapus auritus. Lineage (NCBI taxonomy): Eukaryota > Metazoa > Chordata > Aves > Anseriformes > Anatidae > Nettapus > Nettapus auritus. Next base: position 111,448,321 of record CM021766.1, on the reverse strand, counting down.
CTCGTGTTAATCTGATCTGAGGCCTCCTTAGCCTGCTTTTCTCACTGACAGGCTGAATGGTTGTAAAGAAAATTGATGTTCTGGAATGATTCGTTGTCTTCCTTGTGCCTGGGATGATCTATACAGGGTTGTGCGATCTCCACCACAGTTGAGAAAAATGCTTTTAATTCCCGAAGCCAGAAAAGCTCTACAGCTGTCGGTCAGAACTGATGGTAGGCTACTCCCCACTGCACCACTGCAGAGCAATGTCGAAAATATAAGTTTTCTGGACTTCTTTCACCTAAAATTCTGTTTCTTGGAAATGTGGATTGAAAAACTGTCTCTGACAGCTGTACAGCACACATTCTGTTCCAGACAAGAACATTTTTTCCTGGTACTTTCCTGTCACTTTTTTAACAGCTGAAGGGGTGGGGGGGTGGGGGTTGAACAAAGAGGAAGGAGACGGCGAAGAAATGCTCCAGAAAGTCTGTGATTCTTCCCAGGATTTTGTTTAACATTTTCCAGTTCTAACAATCTGGCTACGTGACTATAGGAGCTAGACTGTGAGTGGCTTTGAATCATCAGTCAGTGGGACTGGTTTTCCTATTGTTCTGGGGAGAGGGTTTATGTTTTTAATTCCATGTGAATGTTTAACCCAGCAATTTGGGGCGGGGGCATTGCAGTTTGCTATATTCTGAAATGGATATACCAAGTTTGAGTACAGCTTCAGAAGCTGGGAGTGACAGTCTCGATTATTAATGGACCACATGATTTGGAGCTTGTAATTGTTAGCAAACGGGAAGTGTGAGAGACAAACGACTGATGTTCTCCCCCTGACACGATGTGCACTCAACTAGTAACAGTATTGTCAGTTCAAAATACCAAAACCTTATGCGGGCTGAGTGTTAAAGCACTTAGCCTGTGTCTGCTGCAGAGTTCACGAGTATAGCAGATCACAACCCATAAACATCACTAATTCGTTTTACCACGTCTCAGGCCATTTATGTGATGTATGTGGAGGCAGCGGGTGCTCGACTGGGGATGATTGCTGCTTATGTCAGTCTGATAACTGACATACATTTTTTTTTTTCCATTTAACTATTTTCGTATACATCTTTTGTAGTAAATTACAGAACATGCTCTCCTCACATCTGCTTTAAGCCTATTTCTGTGGTGTTTCCCGAATTTTAGTACTACTTGGTTATACAAGCGGTCCTGTTGATGCAAGTGGCATGCCTTGAAACTGTTGCAGATCAACTGTTGTGAACGGGTATTTTAATCTGACCATCACACCTCTTCAGTACAAGAGTTTCTAAACTAGTAATTTTACTGTCATTCACAGTATTTTTCTTACTAAGAATTCCACTTACTTTTTCCTAAATTGCCTTTGCTTACAGTCTGTTCAGACATTAGTCAATATTTTGCTTTTTGTCACGTTTTATTACACATTAATATAGAGAAATAAAATAGTAGTATTTATTTTAAAGACGATAATAGCATGAAAACATAATGGGCTATTTTTATGTGTGAATGGATTTAAATTTGAACAAGAATTGCTCGTTTGTAAAAAGGATAGTTTTGTTCTAGCATTGTGAGTCACTAATAAAAACAAATTGAGTAATCCATTGGATTTTTTGGGGATTCTTGTTGGTGGGTGTTGGTACTTTGTTTCTTTTTGTTAATTGTAACTTTCTGGATGCTTGCATCTTACAGTTGCGTTAGTTTTGTATGCTGGATCTTGCCACAACCTATTGTAAAAACAACAGTATTTCTGAACTACTCAATCAATGTTACAAATCCATATGACTGTATTTTATTTTTACCATCCTGAGTGTTCAGATCATTTACTCTCACTTCTTAACCTTTACTTTGCATTACATTAAGATTGGAAAATATTTTATGATAATGAAAGAAATAACTGTTGTTAAGATACCCCTAGGCATCTGCAATATTATAATTAGGAGGAAGTTATTTTGAGAATAGTGTTTGCTTAGTAAGACATTGAGTTTATTTTTTTTTTTTTTTTGAATGACTGACTCATGCAGTGCTCCTGTGGAGGAATTATTATCATTCCTCAGTGAATCTTTATCTCATCATAGGAGAAGTAATGTTTCTGTAATGCCATTACAAAACTGTTTTGTATTTTATTTTATCCTACCTATAACCTACGCCTGTTACTGTGTTTTATCTGCAGCTGAAGTTTAACTTCCACCTTCTTTATTATTAAAAAAGACAAGCGAGCTTCTTGGTTAAAAATGATTAACTTGTAATGCTCCAGATGTATCTATAATAAAAACAAATAGGAAAAGCACTATGGCAGAAAGTAATCAAAAAATGAATTGCAAATAAAGAGCAACTGTTAGCGCAGGCATTTTAACTAATCTCCCACCTGCAGTCTGCATCTAGTCAGACCTGTGTGCTTTGCCTTTCTGGAAGTCCCATTATTTCAGCAGATGTCAGATTTAGGAGTTTTGGAACATTTTGCAGAACTCAGGCAATATTGCCTTAGGTTCATGTTTGGTGGACTTGGAAGTAGGATGGTTACATGTAGCAGGATTGGTTTTCACTTCCTTTTCTTTGTTTTTAAGAGACCTTTAAAGGGGGGAACATTCACCTATATAAAATATTTCCTCCCTTGCTCCTTCCACCCCATTACTGTACTGGAGACAGAAATTGCAACACAGAGGATAGGCAGAATGTGTGTTTTATCTGTTGGTACTTCAAGTCGTAGTTTGCTCTGTTCTCTTAACACAATAATAAAATTGGGTTTATGCTAAAGTATCATCCTGTAAAATGGATGGGCGAAATGGAAACTTCTGATAATGGAAAGCAGCATTTTTATATGTAGTTAGACCACTACAGCTGATTTTGTCCAGTGAATGACACTTACAGTTGTCATAGTCAAAGTGAACTAATGACAAATTGATGATTTCTTCCATGGTAATACAGGGATAGATCTGATGTATTGGGAGGGGGATTGATCCCATATATGCATAAAAATTTATGGTTTTATTAAGTTTGAATCTGTTGTTTGGAATTCTGCTTTAAGTTTCAGTGAGTAGGTCTATTTAGCATAATAAACTTTAAGCTTTTGCCATAAACTTGTAAAATTTAAACATAATCAAAGCAGTTAATCCAGGAGGGAGGAAAAAAAAAAAAAAAAAAAAAAAAAAAAATTAAATAAAAAATTATGGCTCATTCCATTTCCTGGATAATCTTTTTTTTTTTTTTTTTTTTTTCTTTTTTTTTTTTCCTCCTCTCTTTCCAGAGATTGTAGACTCTGGTAACAGTCAGGAAGTGAGGTACTTCTTTTAAGGTATCTCTCTCCTACTGCCATAGCTGCATGAGGGACTATTACTCAAGTGCTGTTAAATGAATAGCAGCCTTGCACAAGAGGAAGTTGTTTAAGGGAAAAGACTTTGAAGGCTGCATTTTCTTTTTCTTTATAAATCAGTGATTACTGGGGAATATAAAATTGAATTTTCAATTACATTTTCTTCTATTCTGGACATTTCTTCTGTTCAAGTTGAAGTACTTGGACTATGCTTCCAGCTACTGTGTAAAGGTTTTTAAAGAAAAGCTTTTAGGAATTTTGGACCATTCTGTCTACACATCTGGTAAGGTAGTTAATCTGTAGGGCTTAGCTAGCTGGTTTTGACGTTGAGTACTGTCTCCCTTGGATTTCACATTTCAGGAATAGGAGATCAGAGCTAGTAATGGTATAAATCTCTGCTTAAAGCTGTCTAAACTAAGTGAATAGCTAATAAGGTTAGTATTTATAATTGAGCTGGTTTTGGGGGTGGGGGAGATTTGAGAGAGTGATTAATTATATTTATATAGATAGATATTGATTAATACATATATATTATATAATTTTATCAGTAAATTTCATCAGAAGTTGCAACTTCTGATAAAATAACCTTCTAGCACATCTTGACTTTAGTTCTTTTCTAAAAACCAAAAGCAAATCAAAACCAGAAGGTTTTCTGTTTCAATACAGATGATGGGATTTATTTCAGCAACAGTAAAATAGTGATGCCAGAGATGTCCAGGTTTTAGCTATAGCTCCAATAGAGATAATCTAGTATTAGCTGCTTCTTTCCATCAACAATCTGAGCTTATCCACAAGTTTGAAGAAAAAAAAAAATCAAACCCTCTGAATGAATTTGCTCAAATTCAAACTGCAGAAAGGGAAAGGTATTCTAAAATGAATGAAATTAGGGCTAAATAACAGAAACAAGTAAACAAATGCCTCTGACAGAAGTTGGCAGCCATATGAATTGGGTGCTGTCAGACTTTGCTCAGATATGTTTCCAACAGAGGGCCTCTTCTTCCTCAGTCCCTCAGCAGATTTAAATGATGAGCAGGTTATATGGAAGGAGACTGGAGCTAAGACAAAACAGTGTTGACTTGAGATCTTGAAATAAGAGTAGAAATAATGACTCATTGCTCCAGGCTAGTTGTCCCAACTTACCCCAGCATGTTTTGTTTTCTCTCTGATATGGCACAGTTTTCCTTTTTCACCTGTCACTTCTGCAGTTAACTATGTTAAACTCTGCTTGAGACAAACCTTAAAGTCTGTTCAGGAGCTTTAGAAAATACAGGAAAAGTTTTCCTATTTATCTAGCAGTGAATGCAACATTGAGCAAAGACATGGAATTTCAGCAGTCCTAAATAGCTTACACCCTGGCTCTTTTGAAACATATTTCTTTCTTTTTCTTTGCAGTAATTGAGTAGAGTTGACTTCAGAGAGAATGTTGAAACAGCTGGAGACATTGCACGATGCTGTGTTTGTACAGCATTAAGCCAGTTTGGGGAGATGGTGGATGACTTGCCATACCTGACTGATGTACAGTTGGTATTGATTTTAATGATACAAGAGAATTGAGAGTCTGTGGTAATAAGCACAATGGATCTTTTCTTCCTGTCCAGACACTAATAGACCTGCAGAATAAATTTCCTCTGATAGAAGTCTGGAAGACAGTGTCATAAATTACCCTAGAAAGGAAATCCAAAGTGGGAGTCCACATAAGGAGACATTTTGCACCACTGTTGCCTTGAGGATGGCAATCTTTTCTGTCTTTGTAGCTATAAAGCCTGGAGATGTCTCAAACTGCATATACACAGGAGAATGGCCTTAGATGTGGAAGGCTTTGTCTGACTTGTTCAGTACTGTATGTTTAGTACTGTTTAGAAACTTGTTTAGTTTCTGTATGAACACTAATCAGAGATAGAGCTGTTTGCATACAGGAATGGGTGAAAAAGAAAACATTTTATTGTTGTAAAACTCAAATGACCAGAGGCTCTCCTGGTTTTAATGTATTTTTCTTTGACCATACCTGTTCAAAGTCATCCATATGAAAATGCCTAGTGTTAAAAAAATATATATAATCAATTCTCCCAGTTTGTGTATTCCACCTTTATCTTTAGGGAGGGTATGAAAAGCACTTGTTACATATTTATGAATTCTAAAAAGTACATTCTTCTCTGTTTGATAGGATTTTCTGATAGTATGTTTCTAAACTGTTTTGATTTGTTTTACGTAATAAAAAGGGAAAAGGAAAGGAGTTGTGTTTACTTTTCTCCGATCCATACTGGTCCATGGAAATCACTTACCTCTGTTTGGTGCCTGACAAACTGAAGGGTTGAAGTTGCAGTTCTGCCCCAAGGAATTTGTAATTTATTTAAAATATATAAAGCTGTTTTCTCAGTGAAGCCGTTCCACCTTTTTGACTATATATTTGTGTGCAGTCAGCTGAGGACCTGAGTAACAAATTAGAAGGTGTAGTCATTTAATTGTTAAAGTTCACACAACAAGCTACTTTCACTGCTGTCAACAGACCTCTCCTCCTGTTGAAAAGTCTGGTTTTGGAGGTCATGGTAGGTAATACTCTCAAAAGTACCTACATCCCATGATGCAACAGTAAAAGCATGTACTTAGATTTTTTCCTTAGGAGTCACTTAGGAACCAATGAAAACATAATTCTCTGCACAGACAGTTTCCAGAAAAATGAAATTACAAATACAATTTTTACCAGATCACTGTTGAAAAATAGAGACTGAAGATAGGAGAGCTTATTTAGAGTGCCACTTAACTGCTTGGGTTATTTGAGGGGCAAGGTGTCAGGCATACAGTTGAGTTGGCATGAGCCCTGGTCTACTGGGTGGCTCATGGATGGCTTTAGTTTAAGCCTTTGAGCCCAGTTCCTTGTTCTGCATTTTAACTGATCCCTTGTGCAAAAGCATCTTTGATCATGACTACCTTCTAGACATGACAACAGTGAGGTGAATTGCAATGCTGAAATGCATCACACTGTGCAAAAAGTATTCAGACATACCTATCTTAAATGCATAAACATTCTAATTAAAAATTTTATATACATACGTATTGCTTATTGAAATTCATACTGCTATGCTAGCTTCATCAGTCTGCCAGAGCTTGAAACTGCAGCATCAAGTACTTAATGAACAGATCCCCAAGTAATCTTCAGAAAATGCTTAGAATTAAGACCAAATCTGAGGAGCTTTGTACTTCTTATGACATTTTCCCCCCTTTGGCTTTCATATTATGGAAGCCACATGAAATCAGCAAGGAGTCTTAAACTCATTCTTTGAACGTATTACAAAATGCTTCAGAGCGGTGCACTTGCCTCTTTCTTAGAATAAGAATGTCTGGCATTTATTTGCTTATAAAAATAAGAGTTGGATTTGGCATCTTTGCTCTGTGCAGTAAATCAGCATTACTAGGCAAAGTGTTTAGTCTCTTAATAGTACTACTCAAATCCTTGCTTCTCAATGGAAAATTTATGAGAAGCTCTACAAATCTGATGGAATAGAATCAAAACAGTAGGTTCAGGGAGTATAAATCAAATAACATCCTGTTGGTATGCAAATAACAATGTTTTAGATTTACTCTCAGTGTTACAATCCTGAAAATCGAACTTGTGGTGAAACAATTCCTCGTATTTTCCTTTTTTTTTTCCTCATGTTTCCCAGATATTGTTTAAAATTCTCCTAACGTACTCTCTTTGCTTCGTATTTTGCAGGATTATGACTTGAGCCAGCTCCAACAGCCTGACACTGTGGAACCAGATGCCATCAAACCTGTTGGAATCAGACGTCTTGATGAAAGGCCAATCCATGCAGAACCTCAGTATCCAGTCAGATCAGCTGCTCCTCATCCTGGGGATATTGGGGACTTCATTAATGAGGTAAAGGAAAGAAAGAGTTTACTTCTAAGATAAGATAAGCTTTTATATTTTGTTAATTGTGCTCTGCATGAGTAGCTGTTATATTTGAACATGATAACTTCTTAAAACTTACTTAAACGATTAAAATTGTCTTGCTAGATTTAAGTAAATACGTTCTTTTAAAGTGTGGGCAAATTTAATTAACTCATTCAAACAGAAAGAGAAGATACATCAATTAACTTCTGTATATTTGTATTAATTACATTCATAATATATTATCAGCTGCAACCACAGTTATCTCCAAGTGGGATTATTCTGTGGGTTCCGAGTAATAAATAGACTAACAAAATTATAGTTTAGCCTAAATTCATTTATTAATTCAGAGTAATTTAATAATGGAGGAAGTTCATACTCATTTGCCTTGTACATTACCCTTTGAATCTAGATTAACAGTGGAAGTTCTGTACCTTTAATAAGACCAAAAGAATTCCATCAAATACGATTAGTGAGCAGGGCAGCTAAATTAAATGTTATATAAGTGTTTTTAATACTTGTCATAGAGCTTTAAAAGTCTCTGTGTTATCTTTGATTCTTCAAATTAATAAAGATAAATGTAAGATTCAGATTATACATATTCCTCACAGTTGTAAAAGAAATACTACTACAAACATTTGTTTCATTATTTTAATTACTGGTCAAAATCATTGATTTTGTGAAACTTGAGATAGTATAATTCATTTCTTGTTCTCATTAATTGCAGGAAAACAAATATTTAGATTATTTTTAAGTTGTAAATTATCGTTTAATAATTCTGTATTCTGTAGATTAGTAGTAGTAGTTAATTATGCTAATTTTCACGTATCTTCTTTGGCAGTTACAGCTGGGCAAGTATTGCAGGGAACTGTTTTTGCAAACATGTTTATTCTTGTTTCTTTTAAAGAAAAATCAGGCTAATACACTTTCTTTTGTGTTAGCAAAGCTGCAGAAAATTGAGTTTCCTCCTAATAAGGTATACCGCGATGCAATTTTGAAATATCTACAGGGAGATAACCAGCAGAAAGCTATTCCAGTTAAATGTATTTTAAGAGTATCTGGGTTTGTGGAAGACTTATATTAGAAAGAAGTAGCTCAACAAAGAGGATTTTGCATGCCTTTTACTTCTAAACACTACAGTAAGAAACAGTGTGGCCAGCAGGTCCAGGGAAGTGATTGTCCCCCTGTACTCGGCTCTGGTGAGGCCGCACCTCGAGTACTGTGTTCAGTTTTGGGCCCCTTGCTACAAGAAGGACATGGAGGTGCTTGAGCGAGTCCAGAGGAAGGCTATGAAGCTGGTGAAGGGTCTGGAGAACAAGTGTTACGAGGAGCGGCTGAGGGAGCTGGGACTATTTAGCCTGGAGAAGAGGAGGCTCAGGGGCGACCTTACTGCACTCTACAGGTACCTGAAAGGAGGCTGTAGTGAGGTGGCGGTTGGTCTATTCTCCCACGTGCCTGGTGACAGGACGAGGGGGAATGGGCTTAAGTTGCGCCAGGGGAGGTTTAGGTTGGATATTAGGAAGAACTTCTTTACTGAAAGGGTTGTTAGTCACTGGAACAGGCTGCCCAGGGAAGTGGTTGAGTCACCATCCCTGGAGGTCTTTAAAAGACGTTTAGATGTAGAGCTTAGTGATACGGTTTAGTGGAGGACTTGTTAGTGTTAGGTCAGAGGTTGGACTCAATGATCTTGTAGTCTCTTCCAACCTAGACTATTCTGTGATTCTGTAATTATTATTGGCTTCTGGAAAATAGTGGACACATGGGAGAATAAGAAGCCTACATTGCTGGCCAAGAAAATGTACACACAAAAACTTCCTTGTGCCTGCTTATCTTCTTCCAGATGATTGTTTTCCCATGCTATACTTACATGAGTGTGACCAGGCAAGTAGTGGGGAAGAACCCATGATCCTCAATATCCGGAATTTTCCTTTTCCATGCAGCAGAGTTAACATTTTTACAGAGCCTAGACAAGGAATGAGGGTAATTCTGGAAAGCCAGAAAATGGGCAGAGGTTTGTCCAGCCTCCTGTGATTTCTAAATTACTCAGCAAGCTGATCTTCTAATGCTGCTTTTCAGTACATAGTTACTTCTGAAGAATCTAGCATCAATGTGTACATGGAGGTGTACAAACAGTAGGTGCTGTCCTGATTTAACTCAGTATGTTTATATCACAGTACAGACAAGCTGAGAATCATTTTCTTACTCTCTCCTTTTGTATTAGCTCAATACCTTCCTTTGTGTTTCCTTTTGCCCTTCACCTAAAAGAAAAAGCTTCTTTGAGCTACTCTTTCACAGTAAAATAATGTAAATAATATCGTTGATTCTAAAATAAAATTACCCATATAGTTATATATGAAATTAAAGAAAGCATGGCAATTTTATCTTCAAGTTAGCTGTGAGTTAATTATATCCTCTGATTGAAAGGAACTACCTGAGGTATATCTATGTTTCAAACATTATATATTTAGTTTATTTTTATCATAAGGTCTGTCTTTCTTAGGATTTCAGTTTCATTTTACTATGGGGCATTCCACATAACTCACTCTGAAGCAGACAGTTGCAGCCAAGGTTTCTTCATGCTCAGTTTTGCCAGAAGCCCCAGAAAAATGAGGCTTTTATTTCCTCACAACAGTTTTATCTTAATTTGTGTTATATTAAAATTTCCCATGGCAAATGTGATTCTAAGAAGTCTATTGGGAAAAAAAAAAATAGCATTTTACTATAGTAGTTACTATTACAGTTAACATTCCAAATTATCGGTGTGTGGAGCATAAACATTCAGGCTGCACAGGTTTTCAAGCTCCCTTCAGATAATTCCACCTGCAGCTCATTGTAAGCAACCCTTGCAAAATACCCAATTTGGTAGGGAAAAAAAAATCAGAGGTAATTCCTCTGTTTTACATGGAGTAAATTAAATAAATATCTTTGGTAAAACTTGTACCAGACATTTCTTAGGACAGTTCAGGCAGAAGTTGTGCCAAGCTATGAAAACAACATAGCAAGATAAGAAAGGGTAGGTTCATTATCTCTGCGTCCAAATTTAACGTGATTATGCAAAAAGCTTTCTTCTGTAACTACCAGTCACCTCATAACTTTTTACTTGGTCAGCCATAACCCGAACCATGTGCAAAACTAGCCCAGTTGCTAGCTGAACAGAGAGAGACTGCCTTTCAGTTGCCAGTACCTTGGTAACGAAGTCTGCATTTACCCCATTGGCTTGAAAAGATTACAAGGCTTTATGGAGATCAGTCCAGTCTTTTGGAGGACTTGGCTCTGTTCCCAGAGATGCTGATCAGTCTGATCCTTTTGGATGCTGGCCCACATGTGGGAATTAATTTCGTCTGTTGAATGCTATGTTCACCAGTACCTCAGACACAGAGCTAGTATTGTTCAGATTGGCCACTGAATTACTCCAACTTTTGACAAAAGAGAACCATAGTCATTCATTTCAGATGCTAGAGGGTTTAGCTACCATCACCTGAGAAAGCATGGGGTGTTTTTTTCCTCTTACTTCTATTACACAGTCATAGAAACAAAAAGTGAAAAAGACTTAGTGGGTCATTTTGTTTCTTTCCCTTCAGCAGTACTTAACTTGTTTTTGCAGTATATTATTTTCTAGCTGTCATCAGTTGTATTAGATCTACCTAACTCAATGAGCTGTATGTAAGTATAAGTATTTTGTAGTGTTCTAACGACTTCTCAGTTGAAAAACAAGTTAGAAATATGATAAAACTTTGAATTACTTTTATAACACTTACAAAGTTAAGATAACACATACAGAGCTATGAAATTTCCAAAATAAGAATGTTCCAGAGGTGCCTTATAATCAAAATATGTTTTGCAGGCATAAGCTAAATGACCTCGGGGACTTTCTTGTTTTGTCTGTTTCAATGGATAGATGAATCTCTAATTTAAGGGGGGAGGGAAAAACCTCCTTTTCTTCCAGTTCAGTGTACAAACAAGTCAGGGAAATAAGTCATGTGTTATTAAGAATCCTCTGTAGACTTTATTTTTTTTCCATTTTGAGCTTTTTAAAACATAACCTACAGAGTGTCGAGCATAATTAATGCCTAGAATAGTCAGGATTTGCAGGACAGTATCCATCAGACCTGTTTGAAGAAGCTTTGTTAAGCCCGTTTTCAAAAAACATCTATGCTGTCCTTAGAAATCTTAAATTCTATTGTGGTGGAGAGTTTGTGGCTAAGGATATGTTTCTAATCAATAGAGCATATAGCTTGAGGTAAATTAAATTTAAATTACAAACTAAAGGTCTCATCCCACGAGGACATGGAGGACCCTCTATTCATTCTTAGGAAATGGTTATTGATACAGTGCACCTTTAAGCAGAATAAACGTCCCTCTATGTTTTCTGTTTTATCTTGTCAAATAAAAAACAGATTGAATCAGTCTTTCATATTTCCTGGTAAGGCTCTATTCTTTCATTCTCATCAAAAGTCCATTGAAACTGATTAAGTAGTAGGATTAATGAAAATAAGTATTAGATACCTGATTCTGTAAAGTTTCATGTTCGTTTGAGATTTTGTGGGTTCTTTTTTCCCTTGATTTGAGACAAATTAAGAATGCTGCACGTACCAAGCAAGCATAATTTAAGGTTACCATTGTTCCTCAGTTAAGACACTGCTGTAGACTTCCCTCATTCTCTGAGAAATGTGTAAAGGAGGAAGAGGAAAACGTGAGGTTGCTACTCAGTCTGTTCTAGATCTCAAGCTCTCCTTTGTATTGCCATGGCATTACTGGTTTTCACATCAGCTTCTCTTATGTCTGATTTTGTGCATTGCAAAGGAATTTGACTTAGTTCTCCATCTTTCAGGAGAATCAAGTGTCTGTTTCAGCAGTTCAGCTGTTGAATAAGCTGCTCTTTATAATGAAACCTTCGGGTTTTCAGATCAGGAACCTGTAATCCAAATCAAACAAGAAATCCAGTGTTCTGAGATTCTTGAGCACATCTGGGAAAGATTGAGGGATTTTTTGAGAAGTGGTTGACAATGCCGTTTCAGTAAAATTAGAAGTTCTTGGCAACCATTTTTTGCCTTCTCAGTCATACCAGTACAGCACGTTGTGGTACCACCTGTTGAAAGGGAAGCAGAAAGGTGGCAATACCGAAACCACAGGGAGCTTCATAAGCCGATTTCATTGCCTAAGCTAACATTGAGCATCTCCAGCTTCAGACATACTGTAGAACCCAGCAGCCGAACAAAGCAGTGCAGAGTAGGTTCAGAAAATACGCTTTGCAGAGAGGATGTAAAAAAACAACAACAATGTATTATTCCTTTATGATCTTACCATGTAACTTGCCATACAAATATGGCAGAGAACTTGATTGTCTTTTGAAAAGTTAAAGACTAAGTTTGGTTGTTATACTGTGAGTCTGAGGAATTTTTGACCAAAAGATAGGTGCAACTATCATTGTAACTTGGGCTGTGGAGTTGAGTCAGTACTTCCATAGCATGGCCTGTAGCTATGTTCTCTGAATAAAATGGGTTACACTGTAAGAGCAACCTTTGAAACAGTGCATTTGTCAGTGAGGTGCTATCTTGCAAGTCAGTAGCTCAAAATCAGGTTTATTTTTAAATGCTGTCATAATCCAGGCAGAAAACTGCAAAAATCCAACATTCCCTGTAGAAAGAAAGGCAGACAGGTGTTGCCTACCTTCTTGGTGTGGACGGCTGATAGGCATCAGAATTTCTGCAGTCACGTAGGAAAATATTTTGTTCACTGATTTTAATAAATTAGAATCCCACGTTTGGCTGGCTGTTCCTAGGCAGAATTTCAGGGAAATAACATTTCCTCGCCAAAAGCTTTGTAAATGACTTTTCACACACAGACACCTGAGATTCATACTGCAGCACTCCTTAAGCTCAAGCTTAAGCTCCTTCCCTGTCAACTGTGTTCGAAAAGCGTGGGACTCCATCCCCCCAACCAAGCTTAAGGGAAGATACCAATATTGCAAGGCGAGCTTGTGCCTGCGAAGTTAAGTTGCATTTCTGCTTCAGCAGCAGAAACAGAGAGAAAGCCTTAGAACTATTTCGAGATTTGAAGCAGAACGGGGAAGTCTTTCAACACTTGCTTGCTGTTGCGTTTTAGGAATCTTGAATTATTTGTCTTTACTGTGGCAATCAGGATTGAAAAACCCAGAGAAAGATAACAAGTATCACGAATTACATATATCAGATAATTCAAAATTATGCTTCTTTTGCAGGCTATGGATAGCCTGCTTGATGTTGTTATGTTATGTGATATATGATGTTATGTGAAAAGATCATTTTAAGTCCAAAATATGCTCTTGAATGGAGGTCGCTAGTTTGATAAATATGCTGGGCCTTTCCAGCACAGGTTTGCAAAATTACTTTTGGTACATTTTCCATGCTTATGAATTATTTTAGGTGATAAGAAATCAGGATTCTCTTATCAATACTATATGCTTTAATTAATGCTGTTAGTTTAGCATATATTTAGAAAAAAAAAATAACAGCTATTTCCATTACATCACGCCTAGACTAAACAGTTTATGATTGAGAGTAAAACATTCTTTTGTATAAAGAGACTATGTTAAATAATTAAAAGGATGCACACTAATCCTTCAAAAAATGAATGTAAGAATGTGATTCTTTAAAGAAATAAACAGCCATTAAAAATTAAAAAGAAAATAGGCACAAATAGCACTGGTTAAAATTATTTTAACAGTGAGCAACTTAAAATCTTATCTAAGCCTTCAAGAATTTTGGCAGTCATACTGTTCCTCATCTGTGTCTGCCAGAGTAGCTCATCTTGAAAATGTGGAAGATCTTGAAGAATCATTGCTAATCCTGTGGAAGAAACTGTGAGGTTGAAAAATCCAAAACACAAGAAAGCTTGCGTTTACTTTTAACTTCAGACTGCAGCCCATTATATTCAACTTGTAACTCTTCCCAGAATAAGTGTGTCTCGCCATAGAGCTATTGCTTCATATGCTAAAATTAAATTTATTGTTTAGATTTGCACCTATGTAAGAAAACAGGGAAAAGTCCCTTCTTTAGAAGAAGTGTGGTTCTTTCCCTACTTTCAATCCCTTGTTCAACTGAATCCCTTTCAATCCCTTGTTCAATTCTTGTTTTCAGTTTGGGTTATTCAGCTATAGAGAGTAGAAGTTTAAAATTACTGAAGACCCAATATTTGTGCATTGGTAACATGACTACTTTGAAACAAGGAAACAGAAATGGTTTTAGTGATGTATTTAGCTTTGATGTCTTTTCTTGTGCATGTTTTATGAAGAGCAGGTAGAATCTTATGGGTGGCAAAGCACATAGGGCTTAAGCCAACATATTGTATCTTTTTCACACAGCAGCCTACAGATGTACATTAATTTTGCAGAACTGACTAAATAGGGCTTTTGGCACACACAGATGGACCTGCAGGCCAGCGATGTCAGAGGATATGTTACTGGCCACATGAGATGGCTGTTAAAGCAAATCTTTGCAAACATGCATATTTTTCCTATCCCATCTGTCTGTTTAACCAGTCCCGTAATGCTCATGCCTCAGGTTGTGAGCTGTGTAGCTCTGAAATTGTATATTTATTAGCATTGTTCCTTGTGTAGTAATGTTCTCTTACGGTTTTGTTAGAGCTGCATGTACAGTTAAATTCAAAATGTCTTGTGTTTAATGCTGGAAACACATCCGTGAGTCCTGCTGTTCTACTTGACATGAACCACAGACAAACAAGAAATTAGTTTTCTCAGGTGGTGATTGGTAGAAAACTGCACTGCAGTATTGCAGTTACTTGCTGCCTATCTGATACAGAACTTCTTTTTTTCTCCCTTTCATTATTACAGGGTCTTAAAGCAGCCGACAATGACCCTACAGCCCCACCATATGACTCCCTCTTAGTCTTTGACTATGAAGGAAGTGGCTCCACTGCTGGATCCTTGAGCTCTCTTAACTCCTCAAGTAGTGGTGGTGAGCAAGACTATGACTACCTAAATGACTGGGGCCCACGTTTCAAGAAACTTGCTGATATGTATGGTGGAGGTGATGACTGAACTTCAAAGTGAACTTTGTTTTTGGACAAGTACAAACATTTCAACTGATATTCCCCAAAAGCATACAGAAGCTAGGCTTTAACTTTGTAGTCTACTAGCACAAGTGCTTGCTGAAGGCTTTGGCATAGGCTGCAAACCAATTTGGGCTCCGTGGAATATCAGTGATCCAATGCTGTTTGGAAAAAAATATTGAGCTCAGTTACACTTGAATTTTACAGTACAGAAGCACTGGGATTTTATGTGCCTTTTTGTACCTTTTTCAGATCGGAATTAGTTTTATGTTTAAGGCTTTAATGGTACTGATTTATGAAATGATGCATTAAAGAGACAAAATATGTTGGGGTGGGGAGGAGTAAGGTGAATCACAATATGCTTCAACATGCTTTTGTTACATCGCATTGCTTTTATTAAAATAAGGAGATTAAAACTTAAAAAAAAAATCCTCGTGGAACAATTTTATTATTTGGGAGAGAAGGCCATGAGGTGGAACAATGTACATTACTTCTAGTTTTAGATGTTAGGGGATTTTTTTCACTAAAATTCTAAAACTTATGCAGCTGGTTGCAAATAAAGGGAGTTTTCATATCACCAGTTTGTAGCAGAATTGATTTTTTGTTTCCTTACGCTAGAATGTTAAACACATTTCGGTCTTAATCCATGTACACTTTTTTCTTTTTTAAATTTCTAGTACTTTTTCCCACTTCACTGTAAAAATGGTATGTGTACATAATGTTTTATTGGCATAGTCTGTGGAGAAGTGCAGAAACTTCAGAACACGTGTATGTATTATTTGGACTATGGATTCAGGTTTTTGCATGTTTATATCTTTCGTTATGGATAAAGTATTTACAAAACAGGTTGCAAACAAGTGACATTGATTCAATTGTTGAACTGTAGTTAGAGTACTCAATATTTTTTTTATTTTTATTTTTATTATTTTTTTTTGTTTGGGGAGGGAGAAAAGTTCTTAGCACAAAAGTTTTACATAATTTGTACCAAAAAAGGGGGGGAGGGGAGTTGGCCTAATACTGGTGGCACGAGTAAATATACAGTATGTTTTGGGGGTGGGGAGGGAAGGGAGAAGGAGCTTTCAAACTGGAGAGACTTCTGAGAACAGCTTTGCCTCTGTATTGTGTACCAGAATATGAATGATACGCCTCTGACCCCAACGTTCTGAATAAAATGCTAATTTTGGATCTGGTGCTTGGTTTGCCTTTTTTTTTTTTCCTACCTCGGCAGCCCTGACTATAGTAAATAAAACATACACAAAGCACATTTGAATTGTGTGAGATGTCCATTTCTTTAGCATGCAATACTGCTGGACTGAAAAGAAGCTGCGTATAGGAGAAAGTTTGGCACAAAATTCGAAGCCAGGTTCCCAGGTGAATCAAAGTGATCTGTGCCCTTTCTGGGAATTCAGAACTTACAGGTCCAGCTAGGTGACTAACTTTAATGTGTATTATCTAAATAACAAAGCTTGCATCATTTTTGTCTCATTTCTAGACTGACAGTTCAGTGATTTTGTGATTATGCAGCTGGTTGCATAAACAAACAAATCAGAGGTCCTGGCAGTCATCCGCTACATGAACTTTCTTGTGCTGAACTAAAGGCAAGTCACGTTAACTTCTGTGCAGGTCAGAGCATGCCCTTCAAGGAAAACACTTGCAGTCATTGAACTTTATTGTATAAAGTCCTTTTAGGAGATGAATCATCACTAGTCATGTTTCTAACCTGTTACAATGATATATTTGCAAACAAAGCAAGCGCAGTAGGTGCAGCAATTCTGCCTTCATTTACGTGCAACAATCTGCTCAGGTTTAATGTCTACATTTACGCTCATTAAGGGCCTAATTGTGAACAGTGTGAAGCCCAAACTCAGCAGAAACACCACATTTCCGCAGGCTGTTGAGAGAATTGGAGCAGCGGGAAGGGATCCAGGCCCCAGGAGTAGTGCAGCAGCCTTCTGCGCTGGGAAGGCTTGGAAGGCAGTTGGTCTGTGGGTGATGCTCTTCAGCATGATGCCACTTCAGTGCTTCCTCAGCACTCCAACCCTAATTTACATAATGTGACTGTGATTTCCAGAGGTGAATCCTGAAATCTGAGTCAGAGAGCATTATGTACTGCATATGACTGTAATTACAAAGTGTGGTATCTCTTCCTCACTGAGCTTTTCATAGGAATGCTTCCTTTCTTTCTTTTGTTCCCGATGATGCAAGTGAATGTGCTGAGAGGCGGCAATCCTCTCAGATTGGAATACGTCCCTTTGGTGTCTACATACCTGGCTATTACTTACCTCATGCATTGTTTCATACTGTAACAAAGCCTTATTTTTTCAGTAATGTGTCAAAATTATCCATGAGCTTCTTTTAGCTATTTCCATATTAATTAGTGGTATGGGGAAAAAAAATAGAGTGGGATGCACAACTGAAAATCTGGCTATGCATAGTTAAGTAAGGAAAATTTTCTAAAAGGAAGGATTTAAACTGTGAATGCGTGTTAAGCAAAAGGCCACTTTTAGCATGTTGTTTTTTTTCCATCTTCTGTAATTTATACAAAAATGTATTTTAAGCATAATACTTCTGTTGGTTTTGGTATTTGGAACCAAAAAAATTGGAAATGCTAGATGATTTAATTTAATTGAGATTGAACGCTAAAAGATAAGGAGGTGGAAAGGTTTGTGAAAGATTTCCAGTTTTGACTATAGCCCATTATTTTGTTTAAATGCAGTAGATGTCATATTTTGTGAATACTCAGCTCTTTTGGACAGCAATAGGACCTCATGCATTTTGAGTATTAATATATCCATTTATCTCTGTCTTGATCAGACAAGCTTACAGTTCTGTCTACAGCCGCTTTACAGTTCTAACTGGTTCTCAAACCTAGTGTTAGGTCAGTGTTAGGTCTGCTAAATAGAATGAAGGGTAAATCATTTTTTGTATCTCATACATTTACAAGAAAAAAAATGTTTGAACTGGCCCTCATTCATCGAGCTTCAGGTTTGTTGCTATTATGGAAATGTGGAAACAGATTTTAGTCTAATATGCCCAGAGGGCTACACTGAGAGGAAGAGGATGGCCAACCTGTAGACTCTGCAATTGTTGGGGGAAGTTCTGGCTGCCTGTTTTGGAAATGAACTTAAGCAGTAATATGTACTGTTTCTGCCTTGTAGACACTGTATCCAAGGGAAGTTACTGGCAAGAAATAAGGCCATAGAAGATTTTCCATCTCAGCTTTTCCACAGTTTCTATTTCCTTTCAGTGACAGTCCCTCGTAGACTATGTTCTTCTGAACGTAGAGTCTGTGAAGATGAGGAGGATAACGGTCTTTGTTGGGAATGAATGTCTTAAATAGACACAGAAGACCTCAGGATACAGGTAGAACTAGCTTCCTTTGTTTCTTTAGGGATTCCCAAGTACTGGTGACGGATGTTAATATACATCCCGTAACACTCTAAACCATACTTACACTTCCTCCATGTAGCTGAACTAAGTAGTACTTGAGTTCTCAACTAGTGATTTTATTGGTGGTGATGCCCTCTCTGGCTGTGCTGTAGCACTGTTACAAGCTGGCTGTAAAGCTCACTGTGATCTTTCTGAATTACAAAAGACCCGCATAAATCAGTTTGATAAGGCAGACAATAAGCACTGCCTTCTTCCCTTACTCCATGTTATTTTGTCTTTCTTGACTCTGCTATATAAAATGTTTATAAATTCATGTAAATTTTAAATGTAAGATGTTTAATTTAGTGTCTGAATTGCACTGGTTTGCAGACAGATTATGTTTCTCAGTTGCAAACAAAAACATTTTAGACAGCCACTTACTTTCTTTTGGTGCCAAAGTAGCAAAGTTTGCTCTGATGCTAAAAGCCACGTGAAGACTGCTTCTTGGGAGTTCTGCTTCTTGGTATGTAGCAGTTCTGGAACCCTACCAAGTTCATAATCGTGAAGAGGGTTTATATTTACTCCGCCTTGGCCCCATTCACCTTTACACACAAGGTAAAATGTTTTCTGATAAGGGATGGGACACAAATTGCCAAAAAGGTCTCTCAAATCTGTCAGTAGTCATTCAACATGTCACAGGTGAGCTATTGCCTATTCTTATCTTGGACAGCTACCCCCAGCTTCCTAAGGAGCCTTCCTTCTAGCAGGAGTAGCATGCTTTTAACAAATTTACTTTTCTGGGTCAGGAATGTGAAAGCAGAGTACCTGACTGCTGTTACCTCAGTCAATATTAATTATTCAAATAAAATGCAGCAGAGTCACTTAAATGCATTAATACACAATCCACAAGGATTGTTTTGTACACATTGTTTTCCTCATTCAGCCAGAGATGGTCTATGTTCATACGATGCCCTTTTTTCATTTCTTTTAAGTAAGCTTTTCTTTTTATTTACTGTAGCAAGGATCTTTCCTAGGAGTTTATCTAAAGCATAGGATAATTGCTCTTAATATATGCCACAGAAAAAAAAAAAGAAAGAAAGAAAGAAAGAAAACACAGGAATAATGAGGAAGTTTCAAGTTCATCAATAATGATGAATTTTCTCCGTAATAACAAAGCCTAGCTGGGAAACAGAAAAGAATGAGAACGGCTAAGTGAAAAAAAGCTAAGCACTTCTATGGCTTCAAGGTACCTTCCTTGAATACAGGCAGGAAAAGAGCATCATCCCCTTTGTTTGGGACCCTTTGCTCAACCAATACAAGGTCCTCTCCAACCACGCTGCTGTTGGAATGGCCAAGCTGCTGTTTTCAGCATAGAGAACCTGCAGATACCTCTTCTCTGAAGCTTCCAGCGTAATGTTGCTGCCTTTCCTTCTGGGGTATGTTTCACCACATTTTACCCAATTTTCCCACTCAATTCACCAAGGTAATTAAGCAGTGCCAAAACAAACTCAAATCAGACTGCATATTCTTCAACTGACAGCCTCACAGAATCAAGGCCTTGGTCTTGTTTTGGTTTGGTGGTTTTACTGTAGATGTCAGGATCTGTTCTCAATGCAGTGATAGCAGGGAGGACTTGTCTCCTTTTCAAATGTTAGTGTCCCCTGAAACCTCTGTAGATTTCTAAGACATCTAAAAATGTAGCAATTGCCAGTAATGTAGTACCTAAATATATTTGTATGGTCTTTTGATTTTTCTGTCATAGCAAGGCATACACTAATGTGACAATTGGAAGTTGCAGCCCCCATGGAGCTCCTTGGAAAGATTAACCAGGGTGAGGTGGTGGGCATGTGTTCTCTGAACCATTCTCTGTGCAGTTCTGGCTGTAGAGATTGCATATAGATGTGTGTGCGATGAACGGGTGCTGCTCAGATTCAGGTGTAGTCACAGCTCTCTTTCACCTCTTTCCTGAGCACATGCAAGCCACCCACATATGACCCCTGAAACATAAAGCCTGAATGGAGCTCCTGGGCACCCATGTCTCATCTCTTTCCTCCCCAGCATTCTCTTATCACATTTATAATCAGACACTACCTGGGGATGAGGTGGCCATTATTTTTTCATTGCTTTTATCTTTCTTCTAATGTTCTCTCCCCCCCCACTCCAGTCCTGTGAGAGACTGATTTTTTATATAAAGTATTTAGGATAATTGGTTTGGTTCATGAATTACCATTGTTCCTTGCTGCTATTTCCCACTCCTAGTATATCTAGTATATTTATAAAGCCCTTTTGGTTTTCATTAACAAATTCTTCTTTTCTAGCTCTCTTGACAAACCTGAGAGAGTATTTTTATATTCTCTTTTTCCCCTTTCAGATTCTGTAACCAGCTCTTTTGCTGCTGTTTCCAGACCTTTAATCCACCCCCTGTAACTAAAATAAATGGTCAAACTCTTCTTTTTATTTCTTTCTTTCCTTCTTTCTTTCTGTCTGTCTGTCTTTCTTTCTTGTGGGGAACATTCCTGTTTATTTCATATCTTTCTTCATGGCACCCAGAAAAAAATAAATTGGATTTTGCATTGTTCGTAATAGCTTATATTTATTACTTTTTCAAAAATATATTTCTTTTGAGAGGCTTTCTTTTAATACACCGATGCATTTGTAAACCTCATGATGGTATGCATTTATGCAATTTACTGAAACCACCTCCAAGTGGTTCACCCCCTCCTGCAGAGCCTAAATACTGGTTCTGAAAGCAACATATTTTGCTCTGGGTATGAATAATAAATAGTAGCATTGTGCAAATTACTTTTATACTCCTGCTTCTGAAGATAAAATTTGTTGATGTGGTATGGGTGGATAAAGATAGACAGATCTGTGGGCCCACCCCTTCTGTGTTCCTTGTTACTGAAGTTTGATTATTATATTACATTTGTTATCTGCAGTACTGCAGGGTGAGCTTATAAAAACCCAGCTGTCTCTGTGCTACATAAATCAAAAGTAATGACCAGATAATCAAAATTATGTTCCAATTCTAGAACATTCATTACTGGTGGCATTGTATAAAGCAGATATAAAAACAAGCAGAGTTTTTGTGCTAGGATGATTACAGGGAATTACACTAAAAACATAGAATCATTGCTGTTATGTTTTGACTTCAAGTTAAAGAGAAGTTTGCCCAGAAATGTTATTTCAAGATAAACTGAGAAATAAACAAAAATGAATTATTTACCTGACCTAGTCAGGAAGCAATACTCAGTGCCCTACCTTTTTTGAGAACTCATTTTTCCTCATTTGGGCAGAAAGAAGACAATCAAGAAAAATGACCAAAAAAGAGTAAAACCAGCACTTAAAAACTCATTGTGAATTGTGAGAGGCAACTTCAAAGACCTGCTCTGCTGTTGTGTCTCATAACAGAAGAATTCCAGGCTATTGCCTCGTTTCTTGATCTTCCCGTTTTTTTATGTGGAAAAAAGTCGTGCTGACTAGTGCCTGAGTAATCTGCCTGCAGAGCGTCTGAATCCAAGCTGTAACTTTGAGTTAGTTGCTTTGGTATTTCCTATTGTTCTCTGTTGGTAGGGCTAATTAAATGTTTGCTCTTCTTGAAAAAAAGATGTTAAAGCCTAAGCTACTGTTTGGGGCGTAAAAAACTCTCCAGTCCATGCTCAGGAATGAAGAATTGTCCCTTGGTATTTTATATACTGAGTGAATGCCCAGACCAAGGTGTTGAAAATGCACATGAAAATGTCTGGAAAATTCTAGATTTTATCCTGATGGAAATAGATCATAAATGCTTAGTGTTTATTCACAAAAAATGTTTTCTGGACTGTGCTAGACCAGAATTTTTTACAATGTCTTCCCACTTAGCCAGCAACTTCTCAAAGCCAAGATAATGACTGCAATAAGGCTTTGATATGGGACAAGGACCACAAAGAAACATTCTGAGAACAACCTTCAAGGGACTGGAAGGCAATTCTTTGATGAATAGCAGTCCCTTGGGTCAAGTTCTCATGAAAAATTTTGTCACTTGGTAGTGTCAACATGTCTACTGGAGGAATGCATTGCAGAATGTAAGTGCAGCAGAATAAAGCCTTTCAAAAGAATTTCAAATACAAAGCTTCTGAGTCAATAGAGATGCACCCATGATTATTGTAGATGTCCTCAAAGCAGCATTCAGTTCAGAAAAACATTTATGGCTGTAATATTCCTGCAGCCATGTATGATGTTACAAAAAGCTAAACAGCCTTGAATATCCAGTAATATAAGCTTGATTACATTTGTTTTGGAAAATATAGATTAACATAATAACTCCAAGTGGTTATGAGTTGTCAATTGGTTTATTTTTGAAAAATGTCCTTTAATGACTTTATTACAACTCATTGTATTCACTGAGGTACTATGTTTGCTGAGCTCTGACACATTCTGTAATGCCAGGTGACCCTGTTTAAATGAGTATTTACAGAAATCTCTTTCAGAACCAAATTTTTGAAAGAATTTTGATGGTGATTTTGTGGGTTGATGGTCTCAAAGAGTGCTAGGCACTCAGACATCTGGTAGATCACAGGAATACATGATCAGCTGCCATTCTAGAGGATACAGCAAAGACCACTCCATGAGATAGGATTTTGGAATTGTTCCAGCCATATGAATAGTAGTAAAAAAGTGTATGGCAAAGCAGGGCTGGGTCATGAGCTATGTGCTGCATGCGTATTTATTGTAGGTCTGTGGGGCACAGGCCACAATCGTTCAGCTGCAGAGTGACAGGGAGTTTACAAGGACAGGATTCATAATCAGCTGAATACAGCATCAGGCTTCCCTGATGATCAACACAAGGTTACTTGTCTCTCCCAGCTCACATGAATATATTGTACTTACACATATTTAGGCATCATGATACAGAGGACTTTTTCTCCATTACTAAAAATTCTTGAGTCCTAAGAGTGCTGATTTTTGTCACTTGGATATAATACTATGGGGAAACCACCACCACAACCACCACCACCACCACACCAAAAAAAAAGAAAAAAAAAAAAAAAAAAAAGAAAAAAAAAAGTACTTTGTGAATGTGCTTTTAATACAGATTGTAATGAAATACGAATAAAGAAGGGCAGATTATAAAAGTACCCCCTCAACATCACTATTTTAATTTGCCCAATTTGCCCATTGTAGACAAAGAGATGCTTCATGACAGCAACATCTTGTCCTGACCTTTTTTAAAATTCTAAAAGTGCAACAAAAAGGGGTATCATTCTGGAACAAGAGAAGCAGGGAAGGAATGGGTACTTCTGTGTTCATGAAGATCTGGGACTCGTGACCCCCCTCAGTGAAAATGAAATTGGTAATGTCAACCCATCTCTGGCAGACAGCACCTTGCATTGATTTTATACATAATTCACCACAATTGACAGCCTTTTCAGGACAAGCTGGAGACTGATATGTTACGGAGGCTAAATTGCTTCTCCCTTCTGCAAAAGAGGGTCCCTTGAGGCCACGATTTATGTTTAACGGTGTGACAGTTGGGACTGTGAAGAAGCGGGCCCACGTTATGGCTGATGTGAGAATACTCTCAGTGCAATAGAGGCACAGTGAAAAACCTCCTGTCCTGAAATTGTTTTTGTCATGAGGTATCCAACAATGTCTTTTTCTCCCTCTGTCTTGCCCCATACTACAGTAAAAGAAATTAGAGTACTTTACCCATATTTAGTTTTGCATATGGAGTACCAGATGTATTGTCTGTGCAATTGGCTTGTGTGCCAGCCACGGTAAATGCAATCAGCAGAAGTGAAAAGCTGGTGGGAAAACAGTGCAACTTCCTTACTGCTAATCCCCACCCCCATTCACTCCACAGAAATCTGTGTATTGGCCCCTCCAGGGCAGGAAAATGTGAAATTGTTTGGGAACAACAGTAGTTGAAACCCAATGTTCTATCTTATTTTTGTTTGGATTTTGTTTATATGAGTCACTGATGAACAGTCTGTATTCACTGATAGTATGCAAAATTCAGTATATGTAGGGAACTATTATTGCAGAGTAATCAGATAATTAGATGTTTTGTCACTGTCTTACACTGTTTAGTATAAAGTACTTTGAATGACAATATGGCAGCTCTTTCCAGCAGACTTTACAGGCTGCTTGCAAGCTGCAAGTTAACTTTAATTGGGTGTCCTGAGATTTACTACAAGGAAGGTAACAACTTCAGTACAGTAGCAAGAAGCTGGGATCTTTGCACTGTTCGAAGTGTTGTAAATAAACACTAATTTTCCAGTGGTTCCACTCTTTCTTCAGTGATCAGGTCTACCAAGTTAGGTACAAAGATCCCATAATTTCTGCAGGCTAGGTGATATGCTAAAGCATAAGTGATCCAGCCTGGCTTTGTGGGGGAGGATTAAGGGAGGGAGGGTTAAGGGGGCAAGACAGGAAAACTACCTGTAGAAATAACATGAAATTCATTGAAACAGCAATGAGTTGTTTGCCCTTTTATTTATCTTTTATGATAGCAAATATAAATGATTTGGCTTGCCAGTCAGAGCTAGAAATGGAGAAGGAGAAAAAAATAACAAAACCTGAGTGTAATTTTGAGTCAAATGATGTTTGGATCAAGCTCAATGCAATTTATTTTTATATACTGTCCTCCATACAGAGTATTACAAAGCAGTTTACAGGGAATGTCAATCATCAGAAGCTAAAGGGAAAAAGAAGGTTTTAAAAGCAAAAGTAATTCAGTAGCTGGGAGGAATCGTCCTTTTTTTTATTTTTATTTTTATTATTGGCATTCTGAGAGAAATTAGAAAAGTTCTAGGTAAAACCCCATCTCTTCTGTCTTGGTGCCCAAAGTACCATATTCACTTGTGTCAGATAATGGCACGTTATTTCCAATTGCACTGCCTCTGAATGGCCCCTCTGGTCAGAGGCACACCCTGGTGTCACACAGCCTCAGGCCTGGTCCCATTCAGCTCCGAATAGCACCCACATGGACTACTTGCCATAATTAGTGAACAGTAATGCTGAGATACAACATCTTGCATTAACTACAAGCTCTTCCCTGTTTTATAACACCTGGAATCCTCAAAACACAATCAACTTGGTTCTTTCTGAGGTTCAGTTTAAAAAGATCAGACCATAATGCTGGGATAGCACTCTGATTATGTGTACACATAAGCACAATATACTCTAATACTTCATATTTTGTGTCAGATTCCCCCATCTCTTTATTGAGACCATTCAGACTAGGCTACTTTAGACTACTGAGCCATTGGTTTATTTCACTTGCTTTATAGGTATCAATTAGTAGTTCTATTAATTAGCAGTGTGGTTTTGGTGGGAGGTAGAAGGGTCATGATGGTAACTGAGTCCAGCCTGAGAACAATGGTACTAAGGTAGTCAGCACTGACAGCAAAGGTTGACTGCCCCTCCAAACTCCCATGGGCACCCCAAATCACAAAGTGCTTTCCAGACCTTCAAAACATTCCAGGAAAAATACCCTCTTCTTTAACTTCCCAACTGAGAATGTGCTTCCCTAAAAGAGCAAAGTAATTCCAACTGCACTGTAGGATGTTCCTCTGAGAAGTCTTTGTCTTACTGTCTCACACTGACTGCTCAGCCTGGAATACACCTAAAGAAACAGGAAAATGGATATGAATCTTTTTTTTCTTTTTTCTTTTTTCTTTTTTTTTTTTTTTTTCCTTGCATTGGGCATGGAATAGCCCCAAAGCTCCCAAGCAGCGCACTAGTGAACCACAAATCACTAAAATTCCCAGCTTAAAAGCTTAACCACACCAATCATCTGTTGCTGGTCAAATTCTTCAAATTCTTCCAGCATGTGTCTGGGTGTGAAGTGTTCTGTCACAGAATGTGATGCACGAGTCTCAGCCTGGCAAGCAGATGATCCCACCAGAGCCTGGAAGCTGTTCAGCTGTTTTCAGAAAGGGAAAGGAGGTGTGAAACAGCAGGGGTCAGCTACAAACCAACTGTAAACAGAGAAGGAAGGGGATCAGGGGTAAAGCTATACATGCTGATGATCCTATAGCAAGGCTGGGTGCTGCCTCTTAGGTAGCACTTGTTGGGAGAGGAAGCAGCACTCCACACTGCACACTGGCGAGGTGCTGTGGCTCAGAATACAAACCAGACTGTGCTTTATTCTCACTGACTGGAAGCATGTGGCAGAACACTTTGATTGAAAACTATTGGTTTAGTTCACAGAAGAAGCAAAAGGTTGTAAAATGCCTTTTCTTTAACGTGGGTGATATGAAATGCTTTTGTCATGTATTCATTAAGGGTGTCATTTTAGCAAGTGCTGACTTTAGGAGATGCTATGCCTCAAGCTCCATTCAAGAATCCTTTTGAAGATTATTGTCATTCCATTCATCACTTTTGAAATGACAACCTCTAGCCACACAGTTTTTACACAAATGTAACTTCAGAGGCCTTGTTTTTAATGCTCATTACTGCAAGGCAAAAATTCAGTCAATGACTGTCCATGAAGGAGAACAATGATGACCCAAAATAGGGGAATCTGCCCCAATATATGAAATATTAAATAGCAGAGTATATTATATATGTTTATGTATTTTTGTGTGTTTACATGTCTGTATAACCAGAATACTATCACATCATTCTGTTCTAACCTTTTTATACTCAACCTAAAAATGGGACCAATATGGCTGTATTTTGAGGATTTCAGGTTTCATAAAACACTGGAACAGATGGTCTCTCACCCATGGAGAGGCCCCTGGTGGAGCAGGGCTGTTCCCCTGCAGCCCATGGGTCCCACATGGAGCAGATCTCTACACTGCAGCCCGTGGAGGAGCCCCTGGTGGAGCAGGTGGATGTGGCCAGGAGGAGGCTGCGGACCATGGAGAGCCTCCACAGGAGCAGGCCCCAGGCCGGAGCTGCAGCTGGTGGAGAGGACCCCACGCAGGAGCCGGGGGTCTGGGGGGAGCTGCCGCCTGTGGGGGACCCGTGCTGGAGCAGTTTGCCCCTGGGGGATGGACCCCGTGGTATGGAGCCGTGTGGGAGCAGTTCTTGAAGAGCTGCTGCCTGTGGGCAGCCCCCGCAGGCTCAGTTCAGGAAGGACGGCATCCCGTGGGAGGGACCCCACGTTGAGCAGGGTCAGAGAGTGACTGTGAAGGAGCAACAGAGACTAAGCGTCAGGGACTGACCACAGTCCCCATTCCCCCTTCCCCTCGACCACTCAGGGGAGGAGGTGGAAGAGTCTGTGATGTTGAGACTGGGAAGGAGGGAGTGGAAGGAAGGTGTCTTAGTTTTTGTTTCTCACTATCCTACTCTATTTTTAATTGGTAATAAATTTAATTTTCCCCAAGTCAAATCTGTTTTGCCCATGATGGTAATTTGTAAATGATCTCCCTGGCCTTATCTTGACCCATGAGTTTTTCTTTCTTTCTTTCTTTCTTTTTTTCTTTTTTTTTTTCTTTTTTCCTTTTTTCTTACTTTCTTCCCCTGTCTTGCTGAGGAGGGGAACTGAAAGATCAGCTGGATGGGGGTGTGGCAGCCAGCCAAGGTTAACCCACCACAAAAGCACAGCACCAACACTATTTGAGTGGCAGCATCGCTGCATTGCTAAGTTTTCAAAGCATGTATAGAAACAGACACACACTCATAGACTGTTTTGTTTCGTTTTGTTTTTTAATTTCAATGCAGTGCGAACAGTGAAATATCCTAGGAATTTTGCAACCTCAAGGATTTGAGATAAGCCAAAATACATAAATAAATAAATAAATAAAGGGAAGCTGATGAAATAGAACCAGGGGACTGAATAAGTGTAAAAAACAGCAAGTGGTTTAGAGCTGCAATGAGGAAAACAAGCCTCTGGTTCAAAAGCAACTGCTTTCTTGTCCATTTACAGGATAATCAATATCTCATCCTAAAACATCTGTGAGCAGATATAAAAAAGAAAGAATACTTCATTGTAGAAAAGATTTGCTGACCCAAGTTCCATCAGAAATGGAAGCATAAATAACTACAGAATATTGATAATGATTCTTAGGGAAAAAGAGCTGAATAAACAGCACTGAATAAAATGTGAAATTGCATTTTTTCTTTCTGTTTTCTTGTAAACCTCTGTGCTAGCAGACATGAACAGTGTCTGCCTCTAGCACTCAATGAGAATTCCTTCTCAGTCAGCCTTTTTTTGTTTTCCTCCCTTATTTTATGCATAATTATCAGACTGATAAATATGTGCGTCAAACATAATGTTAGCAGAGCCTGTATTCTGAATTACTGTGGGATTGGTGCTTTTAAGGAGCAGAAACAATTTAAAACCAGAAAATGGACATGTTTCACTGAAGAGATTATCTTTTTTCAGCTAATAATAGTTCATATCAGATACCATTTCATGCAAGATAGAGACCAACTTGCACACTCTCCATAAAACAGAGTGGAACATGTTCCCTACAGCACTCACATATTATAAAATCAATTTTGCCTTAAAGGATACTTTTCAGAGTAGTTTCAATCCTAAAGTAGTACATTGCTCTGCTACTTATATATTCATGTCACAGTAAGCTGTAAAAGGATGCAATAGCGTTCCCATTTCAGACCCTATGTAAAATTAGGATTAAACTCACAGTAATCTTAAAGGAGAGTGAATTGTTCAGATCTGGAAAAATTTTGTGTTGAAAGTCCCAGCGGGACCCTGTAATACATGCACAGGTTCAAGAAGGCATCTAACTCTCAGCAGGTCTAGGCACCATCTCTTTGTAGCTGGAGTGCTGGTCAGCCTGCTTTTCTGCTCCACAAGAGAGGGATTAATTTCCACATCAACATTCCTAAAAAATACCTTCTTCTCCTCAGTACCACAGATGATCCTGAAGGCAAGCTCAACTGTGGCACCTTTAGCTATTTTCAGCCTCTGAAGAGGAAAAGATGTGCTGTCTGAAACAACAGGCTTCCTTCAGCACCCTCAAACCCTGTACGCAGCCTGACATTGGACACCTCAGTGAGGAAGCTGGGTGGCAAGCAACCCAGAAGCAGCTAGCTGTGTCCCTGGGTTAGTGTTCCTTCCCCCGTTTTTTCCTGCTGTCAGACTGGCAGGGACAGCAGCTGCTCAGCAGCGCCTTCACAGAATCACATGATGATCATTCGCATGAATCACAGGATGAGGTTTGCAGGGTCACTTGGCCCAACCCCTTCTTCAAGCAAGGCCACCCAGATCAGTTTGCCCAAGGTCTCCAAGGAGAATACACCACAACCTCTCTGGGCAAGCTGTGCCAGTACTCCTTCCAGCCCTCTTGGTGTCTACAGCACAGAGCTGGCAACTCAGCTGACAGTGACATGTGCTGCAAAGTGCTCTTGGGTGGTGAGAGTGCTGACCTGAAGTGTTTAACAGAAGGCTTCCTGACAAACTTGAGAACAAGAAGTTTCTCAAAGGGACCTCTGTGGCTACTCATTGGTTCCTTTAGAGTCTCAAAAAACAACTGGTCTTAAGTAGCTTGCTGTAAGGAGTACAGCGTTTTCAACCTGCACGCCTCACAGAGCCATTATGCTCACATATTATACCTAGAGGACTTAAATGGTCCAGCTGCAAGGTCTTAGGCCTGCATTGCAAAACTGGAAAAAAAAAAAAAAAAAAAAAAAAAAAAAAAAAAAAAAAGCTTTTTGGCTTTGCAAAACTCACACACAGGACTATCTTTTGGAAGATTTCATTTTCATCCTTGGGTGGGTAAAGAGATGAGATATTTCAGCAAAGGGATACTCTGCCTTCTGAGCCAGTGGGAAAACTGCCTGCAGGCTTGTGTACATCATTTAAAGCAGGGTAGTGTGTAACAGAAACAAGGAGTATATACAGCAGTGCTGTCCCTGCTCCAAAAAAATGCTTTCAATCTATGTAGGTTACATTCAGAAGTTGTACAGACTTCTGCTGCCTGTGCAACCATACAGAATATGTCACTGCACGTTTTCCAATTACCCAACTTCTGTGGGAACAGAAGGTCAGCAGACCATTCTAGATAAATATTTTTGTCACCTCGTGCCTGATAACTAAGCTTGCCAAAGGGTAAACAGCCATGATTTCATCATCAGTCTTGCAATGACAAGGTTCTCAAGTGCATGGAGTTTGTGGCATGCTGCTTCAATGACTGAGGCAGAAGAAGAGCATTGACAAATGGAGGACAGGGTGATATTTTGATTGATCATAGGAGATTAGGTAGATAGAGAAGATAGTAACATAGGAAATTTTTGGTGAGGCCTGAGAACTTTCTTGCTTTAGGTGTGGTCCTTGTTGTGTTTCCACAGTCCCACTACAAGGGTGTTGTTGATTAGATGCAAAGATGACGATGCAGAATTTGAAAAGAAATGTTTATGTTTCTGTTGCAGCTCTAGGGAGAAGTGAGGATGGAGGAGAGTTTCAAATAGTACAAAAATATGTTAAAGTCCTTTAGAAAGGAGTAATTCCAAATACAACAATAAACTAATTAAATGCTATTAGAAATACAGTGAAACTACCACTGAACACTGCCTCCCACAGGCAACCCACTGTCTTAAATAGGCACTTAAATAATCCCCATGTGGCTTTTGATACAATTTTGTCTGACCTTTATTTAAAGACCACCAACAGGGCAATTGATTATGATTGGTCAACCTGTTTGAATTGGCTCTAACCTAGAGTCAGTACTCTTTATTTCTCTGCCCACTTTCTTCCTCCTCATTTTTAAATACATTTATTCTTCTAGCTTTATTTTTTTTTCTTTATCAAAATCTGCTGCACGTTTCTATCCACCTGTGGCTATGGATCTCTTGTTTTGTTCTTCCCAAAGGTTTTGTAGTCATCTTCTGATATCTAGGGTGTGGGGGATTTTATTTTTAGTTTTCTCTTTGTGCAAATCAGCTTTTGAAAAGATCTTATGCTCCCTTAAAAATTAATCTAATACCTATTCATAAATTGAAGGTCTGGTATCACTCCTTTGTATAGTAACAGAAACATTCAACATATGTTGAGGAGGAGGGGTTCTTTTCATACTCTCTTCCTCTAGCATTTTCTCCCTGTTTGAACCAACAGTTGGGTGTCTGTACCAAGAATGATAGAGATAAGGGATTTCATCCTTGAATGCCAAGCTCTGCCTTTTAAAGCCTGCAAGATCCATGAATAAGGGTTGCAGGATCGGATGAGTCAAACTGAAACCTAGACTTAACTGTGCATGACCAACACTGTCATTTTCTTCCTGGAATTCCCCAACTTTAAGGAAAAAAAGATGATCTTTCCCTCCAGTATCAGACACTCTGAGATCCTTAACAAACTACTTCAGACAACCATAGCCACCACACACAAAAAGATCTGTCAAATAGTAAGAGGGTTTGGAGTAGCATTTCTTCAGTTCTAATTTGTACCTTTAAAGAAGAGGGATATATACAGAACATGAAATGAAAATTTGGAAGGTATGTTTTTTTTCCCTCCCACATTTAACGTATGTCTTAACCATGCACAAGACTTTTCCAGAGTAGAGGGAATGAGAGAGAGGAGGAGGAGCAGGGAGAAGGCAAAATTGTCTTTCTTTCTAAGATGTAATCTGAAATGATTATAGAAATAGTCATGTTAACTATACATATTTTTGAAGATAAAGCTTGTTCATATCAATCAAAAGAGAGCAGCAGCACCAGAGTGAATTTGCTTCAAGTAGTTCTGCTTTGCAGAGTCTGATGGAGCACTTTGATAACTTCACTCAGCTGTAGATGGGCCCTAATGTCACAGACACAGCTGGTTTCCTACTCTGCTATCACATGTGACAGTGAGGAGCTCTCCTCCACTGCAGGCATCTCTAACATCAGTAGCAGGGGTCTTCCAAGGGCCACAGCTCTCCTCCAGGCCCATGGCCTCTCCCATTTTAACTCCATCTTACTGAACTGGAAAATAAGCTGTTCCTAAGCTTTCTCTTTTAAACTTAACTAACCTCCAGGAACTGGTGATTCTAAACTAATAGCACCTTGGGAATGAGCCTATTGCAGGAGTGTGGTGCAGATCTACTAACAGAAGAGGGAAGCAAAGGGTGTTCCTGGAACCAGGGCAAGAGCTGGCTGAGGAGGTAAAAGCATTGGGAGTAGAGCTGTGGGAAAATAAAATAAAATAAAATAAAATAAAATAAAATAAAATAAAATAAAATAAAATAAATCCAGTCTGCTGCTTTCTGGGCTGATTTTAACCTGCTATACCTACTGCAGCAACTGTTAAATATACTAGACTGTCTCCACTGCTGCCAACATTAACAATTCTATTGCCTCCAGTGAGAGTACAGCTGGGCTGATACTGAGCACAAATCTTACCCCAGAATGTAATGTTTTGAAGCACTTTATTTTGGCTAAAAATAATAACAATAATAATAATAATGTATAGATGAACAGTTTTTATTTACATCTGTTTGTGTTGGAACTGCCTAAAACTGAAGCATTGCTAGTTTCTGATAAGAGACTAATGACTACCTTCTTTTTAGGTTAATGATAAAACATCCACAGAATTTGGTATCATTTTTCTGCCTTCAGTAAAACAGAGAATACAGAAATGATAGAGTATTTTAAAGGTTGCTTTAAAAAAAAAAAAAAAAAAAAAAAGTGTTTATTACAGGTTTGGAGGCAAAGGTTTGGGCAAGTTCTGATTATATATGAATTGCTTTGTGCTTCTTTGTGTAGTATGAGGAAATGAAGCCATGGTTATATACAGTTTTTATCTATAGCTGTTGATGGCGGACAGTCAATAGTTGCCATAGACAATAGTTTGGTTATATGTATGTGACAAACGTTAACTGTTCTCCTGGAACCAGCTTCTCTGTATCACCATAAACAGTGCTGATCATTCTCCAAGGTTTGAATATTTAACAGCTTGTTAATGGGGCTGGTGAAGAGCCATACTACCTTGGACTGACTCTTTCTTGGCTTGGAGGTGATAGACTGCAGCCTTGCAATGCAGAATCTCTCTCTCTGGAGCACAGCTAAAATTCTGTGAGTTATAGGCCATTGTCACTTGTGATGGAGAGCAGCAAGCTCAGATGACCACATAAGTGCAGCGGGCAGAAACAATGGCACAGAGAGTCTGTCATCTGATAGGGAGCTCTGAAACAACTCCAGATACTGTGTGTAAACTCAATCCTAACCATACAAAGCTAGAAATCAAAGACCTTGGAGAGAGCCTGGGACATGGTCAAAGCAGGACTTTCAGGCACAGGAAGGACAGTAGGGTTTCTTTCCAAAAAGTACAATAAATTCTGTAGATGTAGCTCAGCATCAGCAGGAACAAGGTACACATCCAAGGGCATGTTCAACACCACATTTAGCAAAAGAAACTTCTGCATGCCATGCAGCCACACTGACAGACTGCCTATACCTTCCCACCTGAAAGCTGCTCTTTGGAGTGTTGTTTTATCACCTCCTCCCAGCAGCTGTGTAAATCCTGCAGTCTGCCATTCCAGTGCAGGCAAAAGGACCAGAAGAAGAGGCGGTGTGGAGCACACTAGTCATTCAGTGGATAAATGTGTCAGCAGTGGAGTGCATTGAAAATTATCTGTCTGGAAAGAGTCCTAAGAAAAATAGAGCTACTCAGGTGGTCTGCAGCTCCTCGCTAAGCTCTTCAGCAACACAAAGAAGTTGCATCTTTGGGCTGCAGACTGGGGAATGAAGCACGCTCAGGACAAAAGAGAAAGCCAGTGAGGTTGTTTCCAGCCTCAGTGTGAAATACATCACCTAGTTTTAACAGGGAGAAAGGGAGAGCTAGTTTGTAACCGGCCTTTCTTGACACTTGGAGATAGACCCCCGACTGTGACAGCTATTCTAAGATGCTGTAACACACGCTAATAAATCTTAAGTATGGCAAAGCTACATTAATCCATATTGCTTGTGTCATCCATACAATGGCCACTTGCAAGGCCACAGAAATTGTAGAAAACACAACAGACTTGCCAAGTTGTTCAGATTTAACAGCCACATATTCTTAAATCTCAGACATAGACAAAAAAATGTATATATGGTGAAAAGAAAATAGACTGCACTAAAAAGAGGTCATCGGCATCTCTAGAAGCAATCCAGGCTAAATCCAGAATTCAAGTGGCATAATCTTAACTAAGGTCAACGGACAAATTCACATCTAGGGCTATTGCTAGATATATCAAACTTATCTGTACTCCAAAATAATGTTTATGGGCATTCTTATTACAGTAACAGAAGGCTCAAACCCTTCAAGAATAACAAAGAAATGTGTTTTAGCATAAAAATCACACATGATTTGTAGTGATTGCCTAATTACCCGAGTGTCAGGATGGGAATATGTGTGAAGAAGATAATTTGCTCAGACTAGATAGCTAGAAAGATTTGGCAGAGGTAGGAGGACCTTGCTGACTGTCCCTGCTTTTGGTAAGTTTAAAGTGAGAGATGTATTAGGTCTTAGAACTTATCACATGCTGTTAATGTCATTGCAACAAAAATGAAGGCAGAAGGAAAGGCAGGCTTTACATCACTTTTGCAGACACCTACCCAATTAAAACTGGAGTAGTAATAAAATCATCAGACATTCACCCTAACAGCTGTAGACACTTGGGAAAAAAAAAAAAAAAAAAAAAAAAAAAAAATCATTGTAATCCTAGTACTTTAATCATACTATTGATCTCTCTTTATCTATGTCATTATTGTATTTTGGACTCACTTTTTTTTTTTTTTTTCTCTCTGTATTTTGGACTCACTTTTCTCTTTCCCTTTTTTGTTTTTAAATTCAGCCTGTTAAGTTACCTCATTCAGCCTTTACATGAAAGTCAGAGAGCCAAGGCTGTTCCCTTTTGTACAGCTACAGACTCTCCATGCAGTATCAAAATGGACATCACTTTACTGGCCATGTCATCTCTGGACAGAAGGATGTAGAAATATCCCCTATCTTAAAGGGGTGTTCTCCCTAAGTTTACACAGGATAAAACAGAAGATCAAAATAAATAGACAAGTTCTATCTAACATTTCTGAAGAAAACAAAACAAAAAATATGATAAACTACAGAAATGACATCACAAAAATGAAGATGGCAAGTGAATAACTGGAAGAAATTGTTTTATTCCAACATATTTATATTTCTAGCCAAGAACTATTTCATATTTTTGACACAAGGAAATTTTTGCTAAATATCCATATCACCTAGTTCTTTGGTTAAGATGAGACCTAGCAGTACATATTTGTGGCAATTTAAATAAATCCTGTATAATACCACAAAAGATCAAACAAACATGTAAGATAATTTTGTGAGGAGACTGTTCTGTCATTTATATGTCATGTAGAAGACAAGAGAAAACAAAGCCAATTTAAGACTAGTTCTCATCTTCCTAATGCACCAAACAGGGCCTGAAATGGTTCCCTCTAAATTCTGTTAAAAAGCCTCATTACCTTTATTAAGCTGCATCAAGTTCCCACTGTGGTAGTCACTGAAATGTCAATATTTACACTTGCCACCAAGAAACATCAAACTCTCACCGTGTTTTCCTTTTGATAATAAAAAAATTAGTTCTCCTTGGTTAACACCACATGGTAAGTACAGGGAATAGCAGTCACTGTAGGTATAAAAAAACGTTTTATGAAATCCAGGCAGTGAAATCCACAGTGCCTTTCTCTTCAGAGGCACTCGAAATGCACTATGTCTACAGTGGCACAGTAAGTAACTCCTGCGTTAGATAAAATAATTAAGTCTACATCAATTATTTGGAATGACAGACCATTGTCACAGGATCAGAGTTGTGTGCTTTGAAGAAGAAAGAATCCGAGTTGCACCCTGCCATTTAGTTTCCATAAATGCTTTGGCTTTGCCATGCTCTTCTTGCATCTGCAGGAGCCCATTATCCTGGAGAATATTCTGTTCCATTGATAATTACGTCTTAATTATTTCTGTCCTTTAAGTAGCCACTACTTTGAGGATTTTTCATTATGTGGTGCAATTTTCAACACTGAGGCTCTTTTAACTTTCACTAGGAGTGGATTTTTATATTAACCCTTGCAAGTACCTCACAGTACTGCCTAGGATTGAACAATCTGGTAGGGTTTTGATGACTGCAATAGGGTGATCACTGTGCAGAACCACTGCTTGGGAACCAAATCATTTGTATTTAAGCAGTCAGCAGGGACAATAGAAATCCCAGAGCTCAGACGAAATGAGTAGATTTAGGCTTTTCCCACATGCTGTGTTCTCAATAATATGAGCTTTCACTAAATAAAATAAATAAATAAAAACTTTTAGTCTCTCCAATTGCAAAAATACTTCTCGCTATGTAAATCCCATCACTGCTGTTTTGTTGAGTCTGCAGCCAGGCAGACTGAAACAATGGCACCCAAAGAACCCACAATTCCCCTGTTGCATCTTAATGGGCTGTTTCTTAACTTCAAAGCTGACCATTTAAATGCTAACATTATTAGGCAAGTAATCCAAAACATAAGCACCCAGCTTGAATCATTAGCATTTAATTACCCAACATTTTCTCTTGTTTAATCTACAATGCTGTGCAAACTGGTCTTAATTTTTGTTTTAAACACAGGAGCACTCACGTTTATGTCTCCCTATGTGCAGTCAGAGTCTCGTGGAGGAAAAAATAATAATAATAAAGCTTGCAAATACGTGGGTCTTTCTATGCCATGAAAAATGCAGTTTTACTCTAAAGTTTTCTCAGAATTCATAAGATTAATTTAGGTAGTTTCTATCGACTGAGATCCATGTTACCTGCTCTGAGGTGTATTGTTGAAAAGTGAAGATTTAGCTGCTAATGAAAGAGTTCAGTCGTTTCCCCTCCTCTTTCTTTGAGCAAATGGCAAAAAAAAAGCAGTTTCTGTTGCTTTTTCAAGGTAGTGTAAAGGTCACAAACAATAGCTCCCCTATAGATGCCAATGTGTGACATTTTGCCTGAATAAAACAGAAACATGATAAGCTAAAAAGAAAAATACAAAAAATACAAAAAATAAAAAATAAAAAAATAAAAAAAATCAAATTCCTTTCCAGATAAAGCTGTTTATCAAATGTGACTTATTCCTTAAAATGAAATACAGCATTTAACTCTTCTCTTTTCTGAATCTTAACTGGAGCTTAGAGCATGTCTCCTGAATGTAAAAGACTATAAAAAGATGAAATAACATTGTTCAAGTAAAAAACATGGAAGGAGACAATCTAATGTCTATAAACTTGAAGATTAAAGTAAATAGATGATTCAAAGTTGCAGTTTTCAACAGCTGAAAGTAGAAGTCTGGAACAGCAGCCTGGAAATTCCATACAGACCCACAGACAGCTACCCAGTCACTAAAGAATAATCTCTAAATTCCTTTTTTATTAGTGAGAATCTCCTTCTTGTGTGTCAGAGGTCGTGGTAAGCTCCCAGCACTGCTGTAAGCTCATACACTGATGCTAGGAACAGTGGCACCTGAAGTGAAGAGTCAAGGCTTGCCCCAAAAGAGTAATTCAGTTATTCTTGGGGAAAGATTCACATTTAAAGTACTGCTACTAAAAAGTGTTCTTATTTATTATGATGTTAAAAGCACAGAACCTATGCCTCTTTAATTCAGTTATACTTCAGAGACTAAAACCTTGTTAAGTATTGCCAGGAACCTAAGAAATTACCAGCCTTGTAAATGAACAAACAAAACCAAACTACAAATAAATAAAAAAGAGGAGGTGGTAATAGAATATGAGGAAATTGGCAAAAACAAGTAGTTGTGGTATATTTTTGATATTTTATCCTTTCAAAGTTCTGTTCTGCTATTAATTTTTATTTTCAGTTCTTCTCTGAGGTCTGGTCTTCATTGCTAAACAAGGGGAGTTTCTACCTAAGAAAAGATGCTAAAAAGCATCATCACCTGTCCCAAAGAACAAGCATAATGAAAACAGCATACTAAAGTTTCAGAGTAATTTCACAGAGATCAACGCCTTTCCCCAGTTGAGGTTAACCTTGGAGTAAATTTAAATGGAAGGAAATGTAACACAACTTGCCCTCACTGCATTTTTTACCTTGGGGTAGCTCATTTTTATTTGCTTCCCTGCAGTTAGAAATGCTGCCTTTTTGGCTACAAAGAGAAGCCCTGAAGTAGATGGACTTATCAAACCTATGCATGCAACATGGCAAAGCTGCCATGAGGCATTTTTAGCAAAATTATTGCATGTAGTGAATTGAGAGCTGTGTGCTATATTTGTTGTTCTCATGTAGGATACTGTCCAGTGTTTTTAAAACATTTATTTATCCCTGTCCATTTTATTGGTCTAACAGTTTAGCTCGCAATGTAATAAATTGATCAGATACAGACTTTCTATTATAGTGTTCATACTCCCTATAGTCAATACAGTCAATACAGTCCCTATATTGTCCTCTGTCAAGTCACTCCAGGTGGCAGTCCTTTTCCGTATTTCTAGGCATTGCTCCCCAAAACAACATGTGTGGTTCTCTAGGTAAAATGTGTACTGAGCTTTGCAAACTTACCTCAAGTTCTGGTGATTTCACAAGGGTTTGGCCATTTCCATTACACTGACACCTCCAATCTACTCTTTTCTAAACACAGTCACTGGAATTTTATGAAACATTTTATCAAAGTTATATAGTAATATCATATTGTAACACAGTAATGGAGGGTACCAGCAGATGGTGACGTAAATTGCTGTAAGGATTATGTGCAACAAAATACTCTTTAGGAGGTGCAGACACTCTATGTAGTTCTGCCCCCATTTCTAGTAATGTTCAGGAAAAATAAATAAATAAATAAATCTCTCCCTTTCATTATTTCCAACTTGGCCTGCTACAGCTGGTGGCAGCTGTTTGGGGACTTTTTTCTACCACTCAGATAATTTTGTTTGGCATTGATGCCTGAGTAGCTGCTGCAAACCATCTTGGAAACTCCTACAGAGTGTGTCTACATTACGCTTTTTTTTGTTGAACATTTTTTATTTTCCTTTGGAGAAGTTATTACCCAGTGCACTGTTTACTGTTTGTTGTCAATATCACAGGGGAACCAGACTGCAAAAAAAAAGGAGGGCTGTAATAGCCACAGGGTAGCATACCGGGGGCTAGCAGAGAAGAAATGCTAATTCCCCTTGCCATTTCCTGGCCCAGATGGTCAGGACTTCAACACGCAGTGGTTTGAAATGCTATTATGAGTACAAGCTAATATCGATTCTACAGAGAAGACTTTGGCAAATCTATTACCAGCTCTTTTAAATTGCACCTCACTAACAATTTTGGGTAGCTGTTCATCCAGAGAAAATACAGCTCTGGGCTTGCTGAACACTTCTCTGAGTTGACATGAGGTGGGAAAAACTTTACAAAGTCACATTAGTGTTTTTTCCTTGGCAAGAATATAATGCAGAACTCTTCTGCAGAAATCACTTGCTCAAGTAGCAACCCTGTCCCTGTCTGCCATACAGATCGGGCTCACTGACTCGGTGAGAAAGTACTTGTGGCTTATGGTAGCCCATCCACTGCAGACTTGCAGCTCAAAATAGAAGGGACTGTGTGTTGACACTCCAGTTTTCTC
Source organism: Nettapus auritus (assembly GCA_011076525.1). Taxonomy (NCBI): domain Eukaryota; kingdom Metazoa; phylum Chordata; class Aves; order Anseriformes; family Anatidae; genus Nettapus; species Nettapus auritus. The sequence continues at coordinate 111,408,239 of CM021766.1, read as the reverse complement.
CAGCAATCTAGACTTTCCTCTCCAGTGGATCAGATGAGCATGTTGGACTATGAAGTGGGTGCCACTGAGGCAGAAGGAATGTTCTCTGAGGCCTGCTGGTGGACAGCTGGAGGGCAGGGCGGGTAACGGGAGCCACTGTTTTCCCACTCCCCAAGTAAAACTGGTCCAAGCTCATCTACTGGAACTTCACAAAGTTATGGTGGTGCTGACTATGGGCTTGTTGTTCTGAGTTTGCACCAAGTAGTGACACTGGGGAACAGTGAAGGAAACAAATCAGCTAGAATGCAGTAGAGGAGGTTTGCAGAACCAAGAAAAGGTTTGGACTCCTGGCAAACATTAGTTATCCCACATATTCAAACTAGGGAGAAGAATTTGAAGACAATCAGCAAATTTTTCTCTATTCAAAAGCTGCGATGAGCCAGCATCTGCTGCCGTTTAACACAGTGTTAACTGTAACCCTTTTATTGTAGAGGAGACCATGAAAGCATGATCTCAAACTATGAAGGCCTTCAAATTTAAAAGCAAACACAATGATCTAAAGCTGTCCCTTTTATTTTGGAATGAGTCTTTTTCAGTTCCTCGGGATTCAATTTTACTTAATAATACAAGCTCTATACTTGCAGCTCTGGGATTATTCTGTCTGGGAAGTATTTTCTTGAAATGCAATCACTTCTTATTACTTTCAAACTTTGTATCTGTGGTTTGGCTGTCCCTAAATGCCATTCACGCGTAAGGCCATTGCTACATAGCATTTGTTCTTCTGTGTAGCAATCTCTGTGCCCGTTATCACCAATATTTTTGTAGCACTCATCATTTCACCAGCCCTAGATTATCCTGAGCTTTTGTCTGAGTGTGTAATTTTCCTACGTCAAAGGCTTGTTGTTTTCCATTTATTGCCCTTATAGTACATTTTTGGGTTGTGTTTTTTTGCTCCAGAGCCTTGGGAACAAAGACATATATAACAAAGAGTTGTTTGCCTGCAACAGGCAGGTCACTGAGGAGAAACATATCCTTTTATGAGGGAGCACTGCATTGCGGTCATCATGCTACCCTGTTCAGAATAAATCAGAGAGCAAAGTGTGTAATTAGGAGCACTGTGTTTATTCAGATGGCTGTGTGTAGAAACTGATGCTGGAAAGCCTTGCAGAATGTGTAGTGTGAGTAGGAACGTGCTCCCTTCTTCAGATTCACTTTTCTTGCTTGGTAGGAATTGATTTGCTTGGTTTCAGGCAAAAATAAAGTAGGCAACTGCCTAGATGGGGCAGCAGAGCAAGCCTCAGAAGGGGCTAAGCATGAAAGCAGCATCACTGGCTGAGGAAGGGGCTGTGGGAACAGCGTTTTTTTCCCCCGTACAAACACCAGCCTGTTTTTTAAGGTCTTGCCTGTGTGTCCTGCACTGCCCTACTGATGACATGTGCCTCTGCTACTGGTACACTGAGCCAAGTCAGTCCTCAGACACAGAGCTGTCCTGCTGTTGAATGTGAAGGTCTGGTTCTCCTCCAACCTTGATTATAGCTCCACACCTGCATGACAAAGGATCAAGCCTTTCAGACCACGTTTTTGCTGCCATTCTCATTTTCACAGCCCCTCCTTCACCGTGTTGCAGCATGTCAGCAAACCATGCACAAGAACGTCATCTTTTCCTGTGCTGCATGAGGCATTATTATTATTACTTCCTGTGCTTAAAGTTCTGCTGAACATTTTGCTTGTTGTGCTTATACATCAGCCAATGTATTGACAAGATATGGGTGTGGGATAATTTTAAGATAAACAGCAATTCTAAATTACTCCTGTTTTTAGGATATATTTTCACCATATCGTCAAGCTAACATGCAAGATCACCACTGAAAATAGGAGGAAACTGTGCTATTCTTTCTATCACTCTTCCCTTCCCCATCTTCTCTCTTCTCCCTTCCCATCTCTGTCCCCAACCATGAGCTATCACTCCTGTTTCCTTTGCAATGGCTCATGAGATCTTATATGAAACTGCTTCATCTCATCCTCTTTTTGCCTTCTTATGGGCTCCTGTGGCTTGCTGTGTGACTCACAGAAGCATGAGAAAGTGAACAGTGGGAGGGCATGGCTAGGAGCAGGAGTGGTGGGGATATCGGGGATGGGGCTGGACCTGCTCCTTCAGCAGCACTATGCTGTTATTTTCTCTCAAGCCATATCATTAATCTGGGCCCTCATCGGGCCCACGTGCTGGACAGAAATAATGTCATTGATTTTGTTTATTCTTTAGTTTGAACATTTCATGGAACAACAGAGTCACTGAGTCTGTTGGATTGGAACGGACATTATGGGGCTTCTGGTTTGCTCAGGGTGGGGTCAAAGGGACCATTAAAGGTCTGGATAAGGTTCTCAAAAGTTTGATTGCTCTACTGGCCCTAAACATTTGCCAGTGGCCTTCAGACAAAAACCCCAAACCCTGGGTTTAGTTGTAAGATATACTTGCTGACATGAAAAGCATAAAATAATCTAGATTGACAGGAAAGGAGCTAAGTGAATTCACCCTCCTTGCCAGCCCATGAAAGACATCCTCTGTGTAAATTCTGCTTCTGAACCTGCTGGTTTGCAGAATGTCTCTCCTGGTATGCTGGTTTGTTCTTCAGGGTGTCCCTGAAACACTGTTTACCGCAGTAACACCTGACAGGTTCAGCTGAAAGTAAATAGAAAGATGTTATTGCCTCATAAATAGATGAGGCAAGGGATGTCAGGGAAGGAAAATATTATCTCCATTTTATAAAGAAAATCTTTAGTGAATCTTTTTTCCCCTCCAGAGTCCCAGAGAGCATGTGTAGCAGTGTAGCAATGAGGACACCAACCTCCTGAGGCTCAGCCCAGTGCTTTTCCTGCAAAATGTTTTTTTTTTTTTTTTTTTTTTTCAAAGCTGTCATCTATGAGGATTTTGCTAGCTGCTCACAGCTCTGAGATTTGTTGGGGACTTTTGCCTAAGCTCATTCTCTTTCTTGAATACCAGAATGCATTTATTTCCTTGATCTGCTATCACACAATTTCTTTTTAAACAGAGATTACTGTTCAATCTTATGTCAGACTTTGCATTTTTTCTTGTGCCATACACAGATTTTTCTTTGCCTGGTGTGCCTCCATGCACTTTATGGAGATTATAGCTGCTCTGGTGCGTGCTATCACTGCCTTACTCTCCTCACTTTTAAAACTATCTGTAATTCCATTACAAATTATTCCCTCTACAAAATGTTCCAACATCGATATGAAAGATATTTGAAAGGCTGTTGCAGAGCAATCATATGACTTGCCTTTTTTTTTTCCAACTGTTGAACACATGGTGCCCACATACAGAGTTTTCATATGGGTGCAACAATCTTCTAATATTTTGATTGCAACATTCATTTTGTGCTCTCTCTGCAAATTCAAAGGTGAATGAATTATGTTAATCCCATTCTCCTGCACAGTGTGAGCTCAGCTTTTCAGCTTTTCTCCTCTGGCACCTTTTTTTCACTTGTGCTGATGTGCACTGAAATATTGTCTGGCTTGTTCAGTGTTTGCTGAGACTTCCTTATAGTTTTAACTGCTTGGGTGAACAATTTCACCCAAGCACGGTTATTACTCTCACCATTCAAAATCTGTCTTCCTTTGCGTTTTCTCATTTACATTTACTTTTCAACTATTATATGAGAAGACTCTTGACCTTTGCTGTCTGCCAAGATTCATAGGCTTCAGAGTTCTATGTTAGGGGTAAAAATGGGTGACAGAGTGAGGTATCTCTGAGGTAATCCCTTTTTACTCATGCAGCCCTTAACACAGAAAAAAAATAAACACTGGGAGGCAATCTATTTGCTTGCAGCTCAAAGCAGCTTTCAGCCAACACTCATCTTCAAGCTCTTGATTTTTCTCCAGGTCATATTTCTACTAAAAAAATAAAAAAATAAAAAGAGGTGGGTTTGTGTTTCCCTGTGTGTTGTTTCACAGGTACTTCCACTCAAAACCAGCCAGACTCATTCTGAGTGGCCCCATCTTGCAATTTCTTTGGGGAAGCAGAGAGATCTGTGTTACGGTTGGAAAGCAAGACGTGTTTTTTCTGAGTAGTGAATGGTTTTACTACAGCTAAGAAAGAGCAGCAACTGGATTCATTGGTGTCTTTTGTATTTCCCCGCCCCGTGACTGTATTGTTGGTGCACCTATAGTATGCCCTTATTGGAAAACCTCTACAAAGCCGACTCTAAACTGCTAAATTGACTATTATCTCCCAGAGTCTTGTCCAGAAAGATGGCCAGGTTCTCCAGCATTTCACAACAAAGGAATCACGGAGCAACTTCACTTTCAGCAGTGTTAAGAAATGATGTGTATGATCCAGAAACAATAATGCAAGTGTATCACCAGTAGAGACAGTGACATGATCTGGCTTTTCAACCTGGCTGCTTTTCATACTCATTCCTTCTGATGCTAATTCCCCAGATTAACTTTGCAGTGAACATATTAACTCTCTGGTAATATGGCTGCATCTGCACTCCTAATTACCAGAAGGTGTGGCCAAAACATTTCCTGAATCATTGCCTGGTCTCTGTGCTAAGGATGTGTGAAAAGATTTTGGAAGGTCAAAGGCTTTCTGCATAAACAACATCAAATGCCTTAAAATACACCGGCTCTACTGCGAATTTTGAAACTTTTCTTGAGCAGTTATGTTAGCAAAATTTACTTGCTTAGAGGCATATGAAAGACAAAGTGGGTTAGAGCATGGCTAGATCTAATTCAATTTTGTATTCAAATGATTATCCTCAGCAAATTTATACTTGGTACTTCTAATTTTCAATCTAGTTTCTTAGGAAAGAGATAGGAAAAAAAAAAAAAAAAAAAGAAAATAACTGCATTTATATAGAAAATATTTTAATACCTACTCAAGAACTACTGTGACACTGGGACTGAGCAATGTCTGTAGACAGGCAGTGCAAAAGTGTCTGAATACCTTATTTAGTGCTTGCAAGTAGGCTGAACCCTAGCTCCTCATGCTTCTGTTTAAATGGGTTATTCCACAAGTCATATTTCTCATTTTCTACAACCAGCTTGTCACCTGGTTAATATTGCAGAGATTTACACTAAATTCATGAATGCCAGTTTCAAGTGTCAAAGCTCCTTTAAAAGAAAAATAAAGTTAACCTGGGCAAAATGAATAATACATATTTTACAGCCAAAAAGCAAGTTTATTTTAAGTTTCAGAAGAACTGCTAGTTCCTACAGCCTATGATTGCACCGATATTTTTTCCTAAGGAACATCATTTCCTAAGGAAAAGCATTTATACCTTGATATCCTATTCCTTAAGGTGTGCCTATGCTTATAAATTTAAGTATATTTCATCTCTCCACTCATTGTGCACTCTGGCAGATGTTGGGAAAGATTAAAATTTTTGCTTTATGTATGCCACAGCATTAGCAAATAGTGTCACCCCTAGCATTTCCTGAGAAGTAACAATTCTCAGTTTTTCTCCTAAATTAAACAGGAAGAAAACGCTTTTAAATTTCTTCCCCAAACTTTACCAGAGTTGCTTTTCACAAGAAAACAATGTCTCATTGCTGCAGTCCCTAGTGTCCATGCTTGATTGCATACAGCTTCATACATGACATCTTTATGCTGAAGATACTGGAATGCAACGTAAGTCTTATTTCCAAGTTTTAATTAAAAGTAAAGAATGCGGGAACTACAAAGGAAAACCACAAAGGGTCTAATGTTTGCAGTTCAATTATTTCCAATAAATTAAAGACAGGTAAAAACTCTTCTGAAACCAGGCCATGCAACATGGCCCATGGACTGAAATTGAAATTTTCAGTGATTTGGAAGATATGCAACCCTGTTGTCCTGGGATAACATAACTATAATTCACTGCCTCAAAAGTAATCACAGATCAGCAACTACTTTCTGCCCTCAGCCACACTCTCCCATGTCAGAGTGAAGGTCATAACAATTTTCAGCAGGCTGGTGAATGCCTGGGGATTTTGTGGTTTGCGTTTGTCAGGAGTATGTGAGCACAAGCACTGTTCAGTTTGTCATCTACTTTACAAGTGCACAGGTATCCATACAAGTATCCATAGCTATTAGAGGTTAAAAGTACTTAGGGAAAGTTAAGGCATGAAGATAAGAGTGTGGCCCCCTGCCTTTGTCTATACGCTTTTGCATTGGTAAACTGGAGGCCCCAGAATGAATCCCCAGCAAAACAGTCTCAAGTGGGGGAATTTTAATTAATTTATTACCAATAAACAAAAAATAAAGATCATAAAGGGAAAAAAAAAAAAAAAAAAAAAAAAAAAAGAGCACTTACACAATATTCCTGTTCTTAATTTACCTTTATACTCTGGTGAGGTTATGGGCAATACAGAAGAGGAAGAGGTTTGCATAATGCTTTTCTGCTGCCTTTGCTGCTCAGTGGTTTTTCTACTAGGTTTTCTAAGTGTCCCTATCTCAGTTTAGGTCCCTCACAGGTGAACCTGCTAACTTCTGGGCTTTATAGGCAGAAGACTTCAAAAGAAGGAGGCTTGATAAAGGAGCTGTGAAGCACCTGAGGTGGGAGTATGGCTAGCAGGTCAGGATAGATGGATCAGAACCAGCAAAACAGAGTAAGAGCCCAGAGGGGCTTTACAAACCTGTAACATGGAGACACTCTTAAGAAGGGTGAGGAGATTTATATGGAAGGACAAGATATGAATAGCAGTGGATGAAGTTGTACCACAGTAGGGCAGAGATGAAGAAGGTCCCAGAGAATATTTAGCTATGAATCTGCAGTTGGGTGTCCTGAGGAGAGGGCTTATGCTGAGGGAAGATCACCAGCTCTTTGGAAGTGATGAGTGTCTAAATTTCGGAAGAGCTGTGGGAGGTCTTTGGCTGAAATGCCTACTTCTATCTCCCTGAATGTTGTGCTGTTATGTCCTGTGGGGATGGCTCTGCTACCCTTGAAACAGCAACAAATTCCCATGTGTCCTGGAGGCCACAGAGCACTTAACTCGGAGTATGCCACAGTTCCATTACACCTTGAGACACATTAGATACTTCCACTTAATCTGCTCTTAAATTTGTAGTTTTAATCATGACAATTTTCTACTTTTAATTTTTCTCCCCCAGAAGTGTTATAGAATACTGCTGCTGAAGAAAATCAATGGGTGTCATGAATCCAGATATCCCCACGTCTGAAAGAGCTCAGGGACACATGCTAAGGAATTCTCAACGACGATTTTGAAAGAAGTAAATGGAAACTTTTCCAGAACTTTACCAGTCTCCCACTGGCATGCTGATTTTCACTGGAGAGAAATATATATATGTGTATATATATATATATATTATTTTTTTTTTCCCCAGGTATTCTGACATTGCTAACATTGTTGCAGAACATACATCCATGCATGTTCTTGGCATAAATGTTTAAAACTTTTCTGATGACTCCTTTGAGGTAAATGCTAATACATATACTCCCCTCCTTCCTCATGAAAACCAAAACCTATAGGAACAGTACTTTTGTGTTGGTTGCTACCATGTAAAGTGTGTGTTGTGCAGATGAGTCAAAAATATATGAGTACAGTTTGAAGGAAAAGGCTCTAGTAGAAAGGTCAAAACCAGAAAAGAAGCAGTAGAAGAGACCAATTATAAATTGAGAGAAGTTCCAGAAAAGCTGACTAAAATCAGCAGTAAGAGGGGCAGAAAGGGAATCCATCTTTATCCACAATAAAGTCAGCAAAGATGATAAAGGAAGGAAGTGGGGAGGCCTCCAGACTGCAAACACAACACCCATATTTTCTGCTGTGCCATCTGTTTCTATGCCTTGCCACTGCCTGGGCTGCAGTGCGTTACTACGTACAGCTGCTGCTGCCAAATGCCCAGCTAATTTTAGGGTACTTACTGTGACTGGGCTTGGGTAAGGAGTTGCTCAGCCTTCGTTTGTAGGAGATGACAAATGAGATGTCCCACCTGCTGTGCATTTCCTGACAATGTCCCTGGAGAGACCATAAGGGCAGCTATGCAGTTGTGGGGTGAGAAAGAGGGGTCATATAATTGTTTAGAAACTGCTCAGTTGTCAGCAGCGTCAACTGTAGTAAGCAGTTTGTTTTCAGCTTGGGCTGGGGTTGACTTGCAAAATAAGCCAAAAAATACCTTTGAGTGGAAGGGTCCAGTATATTCATCAAAATTTGTGTAAAAAAAAAGTGAAGGTGGATACAGCAAAGCCTGCAAACAATACAAAATAGCATTGCTACAGCAAGACAGAAAAGAACCATTTCAGGAGCAAAAACTGTGCCATGTGTCTGAACAGGGCAGCCCCTTACTCCTGGGTAGGGGAATTTCCTCTTGGAGCACTGCAGGAAAGTGGGGATGTGGAGGACTTTATCTGTAGGACTTCCACTAGTTTCATTGTTTATATGCATTGTGTAGGGAATGGAAGGGGAAAGGGAGTTACTTGTACTTGCCATAGGATCACCACCTCAGATGGATATGTAGGCAGAGAATGATAACTTTGACGGTAACTCAGTACTGATTTGCTGTGAGGTGTAGTAACAGTGCTTCTCCACATTTGAACCTTTGTGTTGAGAAGGGCCTGAGGGGAGATATTTAAACCCAAGTCAGAAAGCTGGTAGTCAAAGAATATGAAGTGAAACAGACTGACAACAAATACTGAACTGCCTATAGATTGATCAATTCTAAATTGATGTGCTTGTAAGAGGAAAAAAAAAAAAAAAAAAAAAAAAAAAGTTTAATCGTTCATCTCAGTCTCCTTGATGAAAACCACCTGTTGACGGATGCTGAGATTCAAGTTAAATAAACAAGAATCTGTATTAAGAAAGGAAATGAATGCTGTTAGGAATGTATCATAATGTAAACAGAGAGTGTACCTTCACCATGAATACTGTTTACAATTCTAGGCACAACAATTTGAAAAGGATAAAACTAGAAAGTGAGTGGATCTAGAGAAGGGCAAGAAAAATATCAGAGGAACAGAACAGCAAGATGTCTACAGTATTCATGGTGATTATAAAGGTGAGTGCTTTAGAGAAAAACAAATAAATTATGGTGTAACAGAAATATATCCAACACTGACTAGAACAGAGAAGGTCAGACAGAGGCATTTGTTTGCTTCCATAATAGAAAAACACACAGACACCATAAAGTTATAGAATCATCTAGATTGGAAAAGACCTTCAAGATCACCAACTATGAATTACCAGTTTAAAGGAAACAAAATTAAAACTGTTAAAAGGCTGCTTTTAGAAGCATAAATAGGATGCAGCTATATATGGACTACTGTAAAATATGATTTTAAAAGGGGATTAGTAGGATTCCAAGGAGGACTGCAGACCAAATCTCTGATGGTATTTCAGTGGCTAACACCTGCTGAAGTGTATGTAGCAACTTCAATTAGCAGTGAGCTCCGTTTTGTGAGGTTCTGAACATTTTGGATATAATCCAGCAAGATGCATGTTTTGTTCCCAGCAGGTAAATTGTGCCCCTGATGAGTGCAGCAGAAATTATACTCCTGGAGTAAAGCAGACACTAATATTCTTTGCTGAACTGGTGTGAGCATGTTCAGTACTGTGCATTCCATAAATAAAATATGCACAATTATTTATCTCAGGGGGGAAAAAAATTGCTTCATTGAGGAAACAAATACCCAACAATCCACATACTTTAAACAGCAACAATAGCACTCATATAATGATGTACAAGGGCTGACTCAGATATGAGGAAAAATTGAGCACCAGCTGGAAATACATGCTGGTTGTTTATTCCACTGACAAGAAAGATGTTACATATAAATAAATAAATAAATAAAATCTTTTAGCTTAAAGCTGCATTTCACTGTCTGACACTCTATTTTGGAAGAAATGAATAGTTGCTTGTCAGTACGCTTCAGTGAAAAAAAAAAAAAAAAAGACAAGCTTTTTTTTTTTAAACAATACACCCACACCTAGAATATTTAGTGAGTGAAATACATGAATCAAGTACAGTAAACACTTCAGAGGAGTTGAAGTTCTAGTACAGCACTGCAGAGAGCTGTTAGGATTAGTTGCATGGTACGTGTTCCTTGGTGGTGAAATTAGCTTCACATGTGCCTGACCTCCCTCCACTGTCCTTCAGCCCTTTTTGCTTGCTCCCACACTTGTTTAAATGTGCCAGCACAACTGCTCGTGGGATCACTTCATGGAACAGATTAGTGAGGTGGTCTGTGTTAAAATGCAAGCAAACAAGCAAACAAACAAACAAACTTTTTTTTTTTTTTTTTTTTTTTTTTTTTCCTGCAGTTTTTCTTTTTGCCCTGGACTGTCTTAAGGGCCTCAGACACAGAGCATTCCACAAAGAATTGTGTTGCCACTGTCAAGGAGATAGCATTCTCCTGCAGAGGGGCAGCAACTGGGTCAGGGCAACAAAGAGAAACTTCCCAAGGCAGTTTTGTCAGCAAAAATAACACTTAATTGCCCCACTAGTCTTTCTTTGGAATCAGTGTTACAGCAGGTCTCATCCCAAAACTGATATTCATCCCATCTCTCTGTCACTGCACTTTCATACGTGTATATATATGTATATGTAAATACAAATATTATATATGTCTGTGTGTGCATGTCTGCATTTGGAAAATATAGTTAGTGTCTCATTAAGTTGTGAGATTTTTTTTCTTTGAGAAAAACAGAAAACAAAACCAAACACATGCAGGCAACCTGATCTGTTCGGAGATGGTTTTAAAAATGCCTGAGAAAACAGAGTGGAATGTTTGTAAAGACCCATACAATAGAGTCCTAGCTGCTTGCCATACCAGCATTCCTGTACTGAATGAATGTGTGCTGAAGTATGGAGCAACAACAGCCCATACGCAAGGGCAGGGAAACAGGTGGCAGGCCACTCCATTAAAATGGACAATTACAGCAATCCCAAAAATTTTGTGGTGCTTTTACCTCCATGATCTGAAAATGTATTATAATGCAGTGAAGTGCCAATGGCTCCTTCTTAGTGGTGATAAATGTGAAGAAATGCCTACTCAGGTATCCTGAGTACATCCTTTTTGTGCCAGCTTCTATGTATTTGCACCAAATAACTCACTCTTCCCTGCTTGCTGGAGCATGTTCTGTGTCTGTCAGCTTTATAAAGCTTGTCTGTGCTCATGTACAGAATATCAGTGTGTATACAGCTTTCCTCCTTATCCCCAGGATAAATAGCAAAACAACCTGCCCCACAGAATGAAGCAATTGGTAGACCTAGAAAAAGGACCTGGGTCTTCAGGCTCCAAGCTGCTGTGCTATGTGATTGCTTGTACCAGTCACTGGAAAGTCCTATCAGGATTATTTTCCTAAAACCTGATTTAAGCATCCTCATTTAAACGATTAGAAGACTTTTTTTTTTTTTTTTTTTTTTTCTTATGCAAAATCTTCTCAGTATTTTGTTACCTGGGGAGCTTCTTTAACATTCGCCTGTCTGAAAATGACTGGGGAACTGAAACACAAATTACTCCCAGACAATGCAAGTACATGGCATTTTACAAACGAACCTTACAAGACTTATGCACGTGTAAGAGTATATTCCTGATGCATCCACTATAGTCAATTAAGCTGGCAATGATCATAATACCTTATATTGTATGTCAGAGGTTAATTGTCCTCATCATCTGGTCTTTATCTCAGCAGATTCTCCTATATATAGCCACTTCCTTTCTCCCTCTCTCCTGAACAGTGACATGACCATTTGGAAGCAGCTAGCTAGTTTGCTATCCTGTATAAGATGTAGTAACTGCTGGGTTGCTGAAGGTAGTAGCTTCATTCCAGGGGGATATGCTGAATAGCTGGGGACAATATAGAATTTAGCTTTGATTTTTCTTACTTCTCCAAGCAAGTAATAGCAGATTTGAAGGGCATCCTGTGAACATTACGATATAGGAGCTGCCCCAAGATTTCCTGCCTTCAGCTTGCTTTTAGGTCTGCACTTGCACCTCTGAATTAAAATTATTTTTGTTGCTTCAGTGCCTCAAACATGACAGACATTCCACAGACAAAGGAATGAGCAGCTGTTCCCTTGAAATAATTCAAAGGAAAAAAACAAAACAAAACAAAACAAAACAAAAAAAGGGATCCAGCTCCCACTGAAGGCCCAATCTTCAAATGTAATTGTGCACTGATATATGAAAGCAGGGAGTGTACTGTTTTTATCTGTCAATATAATTTATTCCCAACCACAGCTCTACCTGACTGTTGTTAGATACACTCATTGCATTCTGCACTGTACAGCAGAAATGGGACAGGGGGAGAATGAGTGGATGAACAAAGTTTTACAGAATCTGTGAGTAAGAAGAACGTAGAATTCCTACTGGCCAAACCTGCAGTATTTGAACTAAGGAACACTTGTTGAAGGTTAGTAGAACATGAGCTTTGGACAGATAAAAGATTTTTTTCTTTCGCAAGAGAAATCTTTCATAAGATATTTTTATATAGTGATAACAACCTTCTGAAATTTGTTGTCAGAGATGTGGAGGCAGATATTTTCAATGAGTTCAGAAAAGGGTGAGGCTAGTTCATCGACCACAAGTCCACAAGCAGATACTAAGACAACAGGCAGGGATACACTCTCAGACATCTGATGCAACAACTGTGGAAGCTTAAGAGCATGAGGGAATGGATTGCAGATAGTGGTCAGGCTTGGGTGTGCTCCCTGAACAACATCTGATATTTCTTCTGTTATTGTTTACACACACACACACAATCACCCCACACCCCATTTGTAGATATTTGTTGACAGATCTAACAGAACAGTTCATTTCTTCCTCACCCCCATTTTTATTTTTATTTTTTTCTCCCAAGGTTAAAAAAGAAAGTTTAGGAAGGAAGGTTACTTTTGTCTGGGGGGTTGAATCATAAGTGTAATGTGAAGAATAGAGGAGAAGAGATAAGTCGAGGAAATGGACCAGATATTATCCTCAGCGAAGAGGGATGACAGGCTCAAAATGGTATGTAAAACAGGAAGAAAAAAGAGTCAGCTGGTGCAGGGATTTGGAAAGGTAGAAAAAGAATGATCCATAGTAGGCCAAATAGGCTGTGATAAATAGACTGTCATCTGTGGCTGTGTTTACTCGTATAAGAACGCTTTCTTTCCCAATAACCAATTTAAAGGTGAATTTAACCCAAACATGACTTTTCCAAAGAAACATATAATGTATTTGAACAGACTATTACTTAAATAGTACTTAAATACAATGCTCAGTTGCCAGAAATTGTCTCAGACCATGCCTATTCAGAAATGTACTAAATCCTTAGAAATAATGCATGTAAATACAATTTTCCAGAAACTCCATTTCTGCTTCTCAAATAAACACCCATCTTCAGTAAACTCGTGGAAAGTTTCTACACCCTAACGCATAATAAATGGACCCAAATCTTCCTAGGATGATGCAAGGTATATATCTAGAATATTTCCATAAATAAATTCATCAAAATCTTCTGCTTTCATACATACTCTTTTTGAAAAGTGATATGCCATGCAGGTAGTGCTTTTGTGAAAACTAATAATCAGTATGCGGAAACTTGACCTTTTGCAGATAATCAATAAAGAATAGAAATCTTCATTTCTAGTATTTTTTCACAAAATATTTCTGACTTCTCAGTAGCAAACCTCAAGGGAGGTCTACAAATCCCTTCAAATAATGAGTTTACAATTAAAAATTTTAACTCTTCTGGATACTGAAAAGGGACATAATGAAGATATTGCATCATTTGTCATTGCAATTTGCCATCCGACTCTCTGTTCTTATACACGTGGATGGCTTCTTTTTCTGTCTGTTCCATAAAGGCATAAGGTCTGTCAGCTCTCCCTGCTAGTGTGTGTCACTGCTCTTTCAGTGCTTTCCTCTCAAGTGATCTAACCAATTAGAAAAGTTACATTAAGCTATGAGTAAATACATCTAACTTGTTTTTAGCTTTATCTTTTATGTGATCCTTCTTAACAGACCTAGTAAAAGAACTCCAAAGTTTGTACTTTCTTTCTTTCTCTCTCTAATTGTTCAGTAATTCTAGTAAAAGAAAAAAGTCCTTACAACCCTGCATCTTAAAATGCAGAAGGTAGTCAGTCTTTACACTGAAGATGATTGCTGTGGAGAAGTTGAAAGCAGGGAATAAAGGGAATTTATTTCAGATCACTTTAATGTGGAATTTCTGAGGGTGCATCAATATCAAGAACATACATTTCCATATCTGGCTTTTTTTTATGTGAGTTTACTTTGCCAGCTTATTCATCATCTTTCTTGGAACTGCCAGGTGTATTAAGTTTCATATACATCTCTTCACTGGAAAAAACAACACAGTTAAAGGCTATTGCAAATTCCTATTAACCAGTAATAGGCTTCGGTAACTAATGAGCTCCTATGCTGAAATATAGAACTTGAAAAAACATACATATATTACTAATATAATAATAGTAGCTCAAATTCCTGAGCTAGATTTTGTAGATCAAATTAAGTTTAAAGATAGATACATTCTTATACCAGAAGAAAAAAACACCCAACCAACTAAACAAACAAACAAAAACAACAACAACAAAAACCTCCTAGTGTTTCTCAGATCCCTCTAATAGTATTAGCAATATGGAAAGAAATTGTATTATTAGAAAGGTCACAGACCAGTGTTTTTAAGTAAAAGAACTCCCTTGTAAATGTGATAGACATACTTCACTAAGAAACATCTTCACTTAGATGTTTCTACAGGATGTATTTAGGGAGTGATAAAAACACTCTTTACTTTTGCACAATCTGTGAAGGCAGCTGCTTTGGGAAAGCAAATGGCAGCAAGGGAGAAGGAGGAAAAGGAAAAAAAAAAATAATAACACTGTGCCAAACAACTTAAAATCATTATATCTTTTTTTTTTTTTTTTTTTTTTTTTTTTTTTTTTTTTTTGC
>CM021766.1:111380446-111393257 GCA_011076525.1 Nettapus auritus | reverse complement strand
TTTTTTTTTTTTTTTTTTTTTTTTTTTTTTTTTTTTTTTCCCCTTGTATTTTTATGCATTTACTTTAAGACTAGTGTGCTTGGTGGACTTTCTTGGCTGTGTCTGAGCTGAATATTGCATCAAGCAGCCCAGCCCAGCAGTGGTCTCACAACCCTGCTTGATGTTCCCTCTGAGCACCAGGCAGAGAGATTTCTTTTCATGCATCATTCATAAATTCACTGCTGGGATTCTACAAGTTTCTACATCTTCCAATCCTATCACAGAGACTTAAAACAAAAAAGATGACTGTACAGTCTTCTTTTGTAGAAATTGGTCATAGATGTCACATCATAAGCTGTGCTGATGGCAAAAGAAGACACTTATTTTGAATACAAGGAAAAAAGGAGCTATTTACAGTTGGGTTGATATCTTGAAAGTTTTGTTCATTCACATTGCGTGCTGTCTTGCAGTGTTATTTCACAAGTTATGCTGACCTACGAGGTACCTGTATCCTCAGCACAAATCACAGGAAAAAACAAAACGTGTACTTTATGTGGAAAGCTACTGTTTGAGAACTTCTGCACATCACTTAATCTTCTAGTCAATCAAAACCTTTTATCTTGCCCAGTTAAGTCGCAGCAAGATCTCCTTCCCCTCAAATTCAACCTATTCTTTGCACCTACTGGGCTACTTTCCTCTCTTTTCTCTTCCAATATTGCTCCACAGTGGGTGGTAGATCTTTTACGCCCATTCTTTCCACCATCCAGAGTAACCATTCTGTGACTGATTGAGTTGGGCTCATTTCATACCTGATCTCATGGGATATTTATTGTCACTGCCTTATGCCTCCTTTCCCAATTTAAAAATAAAAACAACAATAAACTTCCATCTCGGAACTTCTTTCTATTGCCCCTGTGAAAACTGAGATGATGTACCAACCACCCTAACTTCTAGCCTGCACCAGGTGTGAGATCCATCAAAATAATGGATGCTTGCATTTGTGCTGATAAATGTAGCCCACAGAGACCTGTTCTCAGATGTTTGTGGTAATGGCATATATAATCTATCATGGTGAATTTTGGAGCCAGGCCTCAGGGCAGTTGATGAATCCTGGGCTGAATCAGTTTATAGCAAGGCAAATGTGTGCTCCTGTCTGTTGGCCAGAAATCGTTCCCTGCAGATGGCTAGTCATATCTTTCACTGTGTTTTCACCTGATTAGGCAGGAATATAGGAAATCCCTGATGCAGATCCCATCCAATCAAGTGAAACACAACAGGAATTTGATGGGACCCAAGAGAAAAATCCCATATTCAAATTTCAGACTTTGCATCCCTCAGAGTTCCTTTCCAATGAAGGGACATTAGCTTTCATCTTACAATGGGTCTTGATGCCTATGTTGTTTCCCAGTGATCTCCCCCTCACCGTAGCCAAGTGCTCTTGCTTATCATACCCCATCTGTGCATAAATTTTAAAGTATTCAGGACTGTAGCAGAACCCTGGAACATGCTTTTCATACCATTCTTCAAATCTTTTTAATAATGCCTTCCTCTGCTGACCACCTTGAAATACGCAAACTTTTCAATACACTACAATAGAGTATAATATAATAGAAAGTTCACCCCAAAAGCCACTTGAAGAGACTTGGTGTCTAGTGCACTGTAACTAAAGGAGTCTTCTGAAATAAACCAAAATGATGAATGTGTCAGGGAGCACAAGCTCAGAAAGATGCCCTGCTCCTCTCTTGCTTTTCAGTGAGGCTGAGGTAGCAGTTTCTTCCTGTTAGGAAGCTAATAAGGACAAAAATAATAATAGAACCAGTATTATCTTTGTGCTACCCTGACCCTTCTGCACTTCTTACTTGATGAGCACAGACAGAATTTCAAACCAGCAAGCTCATGACATTGATGTTGCATTACCAATATACCAAGAAACCCAGACAGACATTCAAGAACACAATTATGTAGGCTTTTCCTTTTTTCTTTTTCTTTCTTTCTTTCTTTCTTTCTTTCTTTCTTTCTTTCTTTCTTTCTTTCTTTCTTTCTTTCTTTCTTTCTTTCTTTCTTTCTTTCTTTTTCTTTCTTTTTCTTTCTCTCTTTCTCTCTTTCTCTCTTTCTTTCTTTCTTTCTCTGTTTCTCTCTCTTTTTTTTTTTTTTTCCTTTTATTTTTTGTTTGTTTGCTTCTTTTTTTTGTTTATTTGTTTCCTCTAGCTCTCTCTTATTTCAAGTCTGCTTTATCTGGGGGAGGGTGGAGAAGGAATAACAACAGCTTTGAATAAGGAAATACAAGTTCAGCTAAACCTTCAGGCAGTTATTTTTTTCAGGTCAGATTGAGGAACACTATGACTGGATATTATTTATGTGATGCTGAAGATTACTTAAAGTTTTGAGGTGCACTATTTTGGTATTTTTCTAATTGGTCTTCATCTATTTTGGTACAGATGAGATCCTGCTTGATTAGTGGTTGTCTGTAGTGTCATGTGGTTTCTGAGCTTAGTTCTGTTTTCTTTACATGCAAACTCTTTCTTAGACTTTGGATAGATTTATGGTTTTGCACAAAAATAATGAAAATTAGAGTAAGGACAAGTATGGAAGCTGCTTTTCTGTGGTTATTCTGTCAGGTATCATGTTTTCCAACATCCATTAGAACTTGGTGTGTGCATTAGTTTGCATACAACAGGGTTTTATTGCTGTCATGGTGAGGCAAGGGAGACTACACTCTGGGCAAATTTGTACAGAAGAATGCATGCCTATCAGTTAGAGACGTCTCCACTCATACGATGTTAAAGGTGTGAGGATTTTTTGTGTGTGTGTGATGATAGAGTAGTGTCTTCTGCTATTATATGGTTCTTTCATTGCAAGTGCCTGCACAATGTCTTTAAAGGCTTCTGTGAAGTCTGTGTTTTGCTGTAAGTGACTGTCTTGTTCCTGAGTGTTCCTCCACATGCTGCAAAATGAAGACATTTAGCCCTTCGCCTATGAATTACCATCAGCCTTTCACTCAACTCACATCTAATTACTGTGCAAGTCTTTTCCTGTGGGTTTCTGGACCTCATTCTGTGCTGGTATTACCCCTTGTGGAACAATTTGCATAGTGCAGAGTATCAAAGAGTGTCATTTTGAATTAGTCTGCTTCTGTTGAGGTGTAAATAGCCACTCAAGATGTAAGATGCTGGGTATTCTCTTTTCTTCCTCACATTGATTTAGAACCTCAATGGCTTTTCAGGCAGATGGATCAACATTTTCCACAAGGGAAGCTGAAAGGCAAGAAACACTACAAAACCCTCCTTAAGGCTTGTATGATACGAGAGCTAACTGGAGTTCTTCATAAAGCAGCAATTAAACTGAAGCACACACTCAATACAAGCAAAATCTTCATCTGGGAACTTTAGCCCAAGAAATTCTCGCTACTTTATTTGTTACTGCCATTTGCCACTTCTAAAATAGAAACTGTTGGGCGCTATTTGATGCAAAACTTGATTGCTCTGGGAAAGGATGCTGAAAACTAATTAATTTTAGGTCTGCTTTTCTCCGGTATCTGGAGCACATAGTAAGCCCTTCTAAATTTTGCACAGGATAGGCAGAGAAAGGAATTATTGAGAAAGACCCCATTTCTGTCACCACATTGACTTGCTTTCTCCAGTAGCTACCTTGCATCAGCTGTTTGCCAAAGCACATTCTCCCTTCATTACAACAATCCGCTCTCGGTCCTTACACCCTGAACTCTGTGGCATTTCTCTGCAGGACATTTCAGTTCAAGGCAAGGGACAGGATTGCAGAGCTTTCTCTCCCTGTGGAAATTTAAGGTTTGTGGTGGATTGTCATGTCTGTGTTCTTAAAAATGCCTTATACCTAAACCATGTTCAATTTAAATCTCCCAAGCCCCAATATTTCAGTCCTGAGGGAAGGGGAGTAATTTGCATCCAGTTCTGGGGGGCTGGGGAAGGCAGTGCCAACAAAGGTGCCAATTATGAATACGACAAGCTGTTTTTCACCTGTTTATTGGGGCATTGCATAGACAAATCCTTAGCTGCAGTAAATTAGCATGATTCCACTCACATCCACAGAACTATCTCCATTTTCATTATCTGGGTCTTTATTTTCAGGTACTGAATGCATTACACAGTTTCCTGTGTGAGGTAATTTGCATTCAGGCATGCTCCAGCTGCATGGCTCTATAATGTTTATACGCCTGTCATTATAAAATGCTGAGTGAACAATAACGGGAACTAAACAGGAGCCTATGAAGAGGAGAAAAGGCTCAGGATGAAGAAAGTGCCTCGCACAAACGTTCAATGTGCTACACTGCTTTATTATTATTATTATCAGTTATTTCCTAGCTAGACTTAGACAGCCAGTCTAGCAGAAAAGAAATAGTCTCCCCAACAGCTGTAAGAAATTTAAAAAATAAAGCTGCAGCACAGCTGCCTTTTTCCTGCTACAAGGGTTGAGAGAAATACGCACTTTGAGGCTAAGCTTTTCATTGTAGAGAAAGTAAAAAGAGGAGCCAAGGACAGTGCAGGAAAAACTCAGCATATGCAATGAGGTTAACCCTGAATGAAAAAAAAAAAAAAAAAAAGTTCACTGAAAATCGTAAAACAGCTGCTTGCCACCTCATATATGTATTTCTCTTTAAAAGTGGAACAAAAGTGGAACTGATGAGAGAGGAACTGGGAGTCAAAAGTGCAACTGTCAGAAAGGCCAAGCAAAAGTAGCCCTTGAGATAAGAATGGAAAATAAACAAAGGAAGAAGGAAGCAGCACTAGAAAATCTTCTGTTCCTTTGTACAGACAGTAGCTCACAGCCTCCCAAACTGCCCGGGTCTGAGGACATCAAAGAAGCCTAGCCATACCCTTTCAGGGACATCACACGATTTATCCTGCTGGCTGTTGGGCTTAGGTGGGATTTTATGAAGCTATCATTTGAAATCCACTCACGATGAGACATGATGAGTTAAGAAGAGTCATCATTTAGAGTTCCAAATGGTTTTAATTTATTTAGGTTATGAAGTTTACAAGAGAAAAGCATTATTAACCACTGTCACACCATCTTCTGTCCTTCAGTGAGTTGTTCAGCTTTCTGATGAATGGCTAGAAGCTGTTAGTGTGGCCCCTGACACAAGCAAAGTTCAATTTCAGAAATGTAATATCAGGCAGCACTTACACTGTATTAAAGAGATAACCTTGAAAAAAAAAAAAAAAAAAAAAAAAAAAGAGTGTTAAGGACTCACGCATAAATAATTTTGGTTATCCAAAGAGCTCTCTCATTCTTTGCTATCCAGATTGCAACATCACTTCCCTCCAATAAGTGAGCAGAAACAGACTGCGTCATTCGGTTACCCATTTGCAAAGATCAAATAACCAAGACCACATTGTTTGAGATCAGCCCACATTCTGGGAAGTGCTCATACAAGATGGTCAATAAATATTTATGGACAACAAGTGTTGCAAAAACAAAACAAAACAAAACAAAACAAAAAAAAAAATCAGGTTTCTAAATTAAAATACATGTATTTCTGTAAGTAGATATAAATAAATGTAAAAATTCTCAATGGTTGAGAACTACTGAGGTCTTTGAAATATTACCATTGAGAATCAATCTAAGTAAGTTAGAATAAGTAAGGCAAAATATCCAAAGAAAACAATGCAAATTCTTTAAATAATTCTTTAAAGTCCAGTTCCAGCTGACCCCAGGGAGCATGCCTTTGAACAAAGTGGGTGCAACCAGAGTTAGCCAAATTGGCATTAAATATTAATAGACATTACATGTTGCTGAGGGACTACAAATGCTTTAGGTATGGGGAGGGGAGGAAAATAATGCACACAAATAAATGTTACACAGTATAATAGGTCTACAGCTGAGCTCAGAGATGCTTTGTGTGAGCTTAGTTCAAGCTAGCACCAGAACTGAAAGCAGTATTTCTGTGTCAGGAGCTCAAGGAATTCAGGAAAATACATGCTGTGGACTGGAACAACTACCCAGCATTCTGATCCCAGATATTCCCAGAGCATGCCACCTTGAATCAACAGGGGCTGAAGGGGTACCAGTGTAGCACAGCCATGCAATAACAAGGGAGGTCACTGTGCCTTGTGATATGTCCAGGTTCACCCTTCATCAGACCACCGCACTTATGTAATGGGGAAAAAAAAATCACATATGAAATGGGGCTTACTCTTTCTTTTTTTCCTTTTTTTTTTTTTTTTTTCCTCCCTCTTTGGAAATTAGAAACTCTAAACTCTAAACACAGACAGGGACAATAATTTTCCTCTCTAAAAGGAAGAAAGTAGAAAGAAAATTGGTTTTCTATCCATTACAAAAGTCTCTTCAGTGAAGGTCATGTTTCTAAGTCTCAGTTTGGGATGAACTTTTTTCTTTCATTTTCAGCCATCTCCACGAGTCTCACAGTTTTGAGGAGATCAAAGAAAGGGTGCCATTTCTTATCTGAAACTGGGGCTTTTATAGTGGGATGATTCTACTGCAGTCATTTTATTTCTGAAGAAATTAGAATTGACCAGAAAAAGAGAAACCTTAACCCAGGCAACTCCATATGTGCTTTATGTTGTAGAGTTTGAAAAGTCTGAAACCACCCCAACCTACCAAATGTCTTACTTCTAATGAACCAACCATAAACCTGACACATTCCAGATGTTCTGACACTTTGGAATTCAGATTCAAATTCCACAGTATCAAGCAAATTTTTAAAAATAAATATGAAATGTTGCACAGATTTAGACAATTTAGTCCACTGAATTCTACTCATATCCTGTATAGAAAAGTTGTTTTGCTATTCCCGTCGGTAATGACTTTTGTAATTGGATAGGCTGTGAAATTCAGCTCTTCTTCATAGCTCCATCTATTGCCAGTTTCTGTGTTCTCTTTTTGATTCCCAAATTATCTCATATTCATCTGGACTTTGTCAATGCAAAGCTGTTCTTATTACCAGCCTTTGTTGTTTCCTGACTTGATTTCAAGTCAAATCCCTTTCTTGTAAATATGTATCATTAACATACTTGATTAACTTATTAAACATTGCAGCACAAGCTCATTATGCATTTGTCTGATGTGATTTAACTTTCATTTTTTCATGAGTTCATAGCAAAGGAAAGGCTGTGCAATGCAGAGGGAGCACAGGATATTCCATAACACTCTCTCCCTGTCAAGCAGTGTCTTAAATCCAGTCTCCTAAATAGCAGCTTTAATTATCACTGACAGTTTTGGAGAAGGATTGTTTGGTTGCTGCCTCATAAAACTAGAAGTTGTTTGTATAAAGACTTTGTTGCAAAAAGTGAAGAATCATAGAAAACTTTCTTCCTTCTAATATTGAAAATTGGACCTTGTTCTAACAAAGAAATTGTTACTCCCTTTGGCTTTTCTTATATCTTCTCTTTTTACTGCACTGTAGAATTTCTGCTGTGAACTTTCTCCTGTCTTCCCCATGCTTATCTTCTGCTTATTAAGTTAACCAACTCTAAGACTGTTTACGCCACAATCTGACCCTGGGCAAGTCACTGTGTGAGCACACATCCTTTTTCCAGCTGCAGCAATGCCAGCCGAAAAGGTTACCAGCCAGACCCTGCCTCCCAGCTACCCATCCTTGCCAGAGGCAACCCAGTCTGACTGCTTTCATGAATGCACTTGAATCCAGATGGGTTAGTAGAGATTTACTCACCTCCCTCTTAATCAAGGCCCACTAGTTAAGGCCAAAATGGGTTGGGGAGCTCTGCCCTGGGCAGCAGAGGCAGCCAGGAGGAGTGGAGCTTCTGCTGGGAGAGTGATGATTAGCCCTGGGCACTGGGTAGGCTGCAGGAGCTCCTCCTGTCTGCCTAGGAGTAAGTAAATGATACATGTTCCCAATCTTCTGATCAGCATACTTTGCCTCTTTCTTCTGTAACATGGAATTGATAAGGTTTCACGTGTTTCATGCAAAGCAGAATTCATCAATGTGCATGAAGTACTCCAAAATTTAAGGGTGGAAATCACAAAGAAAACTCAAAGCATAATTATAAATTGTTATATCAGATCCTAACAGAGAAGTGATGGTGGGTGTAACTACTACATTTTAGCCATGAAAAAATAACTACTACATTTTAGCCATGGAAATAAGTACATGGTTTGTTTCCATGCTAACTGTTCATGGCAGATAAAAATTGCCATCTCCCATTGTACCTTGAGGAAAGGCTTTACATGTCTTTCCAGATGTGCGTGCAGAGTGCACACCAGGCTGTAGGTCACAGCACCCCCTTCCACCTCCCCTCCCTGACTAGTGAGCAGATAGGTCGTTTTTGCCTTCTAGGATGATCTGTTTTCTTATCTGTTCAAACTCAGTGGGCTTGCTATTTTAAGGACAGGACGAATGATCACCTGTTTACCATACAAGACATAGATTGCTGGTTCCTGGGAAGTTCATCATTTTCTGATACTTGGTCTCCTGTAACAAGAAAAATACCTGGGGGAGCAAAGTTTCCCTGCCTCTCTACTTGGATGGACAGGCCAGGTCAGAATATAATTCTTCATGGACATCACAACCTGCTGTTCACACCTCATAACAAAGCAGCCCCAGTGCTCCTGAATGCACTTGGCCACCAGGCCACCTTACAGAGAGACAATATTGGTACAGAATTCCTGCCATATCATTTGGTCACTGTCTGCTTTTGAAAACCCCTTCCATTGTAATGTGGGGGTGACCTCCAAGCAGAGTAAACTAGACCTGTTAGATCAGGTTTCTGAAGTGATTAATTCATAAGAGCAATCTCTCTGCAGTGTCTGTGTATTGAGAAAAGTGCTAATATTCCTGGGAATAAAGTCATTCATTGTGATATTCTAAAGAAGACAGTAGAAAAGTACATCTATGTTAGGAGGTCTGGGACATACTGTCTATATTAATTAAGAAATTAAATTGATACTCTTCAGTAGAGATCCTTGTTTCAAGATTTACTCATCTCCACTTCACGCAATCCATAAAGAATTCAAGAATCACTTTTGCAAAAAAACTATTCAGACATTGTTTCATCAAAAACTGAGGCAATACAGTAGAAGGTGACACTGTCCCTTTGCTGTCTCATAGATCAAAAAGCTCTGGTGTTCCAGGAAGAATAGTTCTCTCCTTCAGAAGAATTATTGATGGAAAGTATATGGTCTGTATTGTGTGGGAAATCAGTCTTGATGATTGCTATTGTCTCTGCTAGCTTTAAGCTTGTCCATTTTCACAGCTGATAATCTGGGGTTTTGCACAAGTACCAAACCAGTCTTCAAAAAAGTGTTGAGTGGTTGTATATGATATGCTGTAAAGGACAGCCTAACTGTGTGAGTGGCAGATTCTTGATTTGCAATACATCCTTTATAAAGAACCACACTTTCTTTTAGAACAAATAGTGGAAAAACATTATTGCGTTCATCAAACTGTTGGAGCTACATGACAACAAGCAAGAAGTCCGGAAACCACAGAAAAGGAGGGCATCATAATCCATAACACTACATAATTAATCATTTTCTCAAAAACACGGTCTTAAAAGCCTTGAAGTGTTTATAAGCTTCCAGTGGCCTATTAATAAAACACAGTCAAAATGGAAATTAACTCTTTAAAATATGATGGTAGGTAAAATGAAATTTTCCACAGGATAAAATTAGTTTGAGGGCATGCATCTCATGTTGCTTTAGAAAGAATCACTGAATAAATCCACCTTCTGATTTCAATCGAAGGTATGCACAATAATGTATGGGATGATAATTAGTTCCGTGGAGCAAAGAAAAATGTTAGCACAGGAGCCATACAATCTAAAAATAAAACTGTTCCAATGGTTTAGCAGATCGGCTAAACAGCACGGTTTCTGAGGCAGGAACTATCAAGAAATTCAAGTATTTCTTGGTACTTCATATTTTTCCATTGCCAATCACTTTTTTTTTTTTTTTTTTTAATAAAACCTAATTGGTTTGCAATACACACTCATCATTTCACATGCCCAAAATACTATCTATTAGAGGAACATTAAGGCAATAAAATAATTCCACAGAAGCAAGAAAAATTGTAGTTGCAGATTAAACCTCCATGGTTTAATATAAGGGGCACCACAGGAAGACATTAATGTGGAACCTAATTTTGGAAACGTAATGATAATGATTATTCACCAAAAGCTAATAAGAATAATCGGCATTTATATCAGTGTCTTGCCTCCTATATGATCCGGATACACACAGATCACCACTGAAGTGAAGTTACCTTTTGGATGAATGAGAAAAGTGGGGGAGAAGCAGGTCTGTGCCATGCTATAGAGGAGTGCTGGTAGGATCACTTCATACAGCCTCCCTCCATTTGTCATGAAAAGGCCAAGGATATTTACATGGGTGGGCTCTGAGCTTGGAGGGCTAAGCTAAAGCAGTACAGTATGTTTTAGAAAAGCTCAGTGTAACGTCTGGTTAAAGTAAAAGGACCTGGAATATGTAGTCTTTATGGTCTGTTAATTGGCTTTGTGTTTGGGGAATTTGTTTTAATTTTGTTTTTAGTTAATTTTGCAGTTTTTATTATGCTAAGTGAACATTGAAATAGATCATATAGTTGATTTGGTACCAATATAATATTAATATTGATGTCAGTTTAGATAAAATGGTGCAATAACGATGTAAAAACTCTTATTAAGCTTCAGAGAAAGAAGCATATGTTGAGCTAGTCCAAAGGTTCAGGATGTTATTTGTCTCTAACACTATTATTTCCTCAGATGTACAAAAACTGACTCAAAACCTGGATTCTCAAAACAGATGTGGGATTTTCACAGTGTTTGTGAGAGATTCTAGCTGTCATTAAGTCTTTGTGCTTGAATTTTAAAGCTGTAGTTTCCCATAAGCATTAAATTGCCTTTAGCAGCAGTAATGCTACTGACCCACAGCTCCCATACTCTGGTCGCAAGCAGGTTAAAACTAACCCATTTCTCCCTCTCTTTTGGGGTTAGTTTTGTCCAGGATCAGTTCCCCACCCCATACCACTGTGTGCCTTCATTAACTGATGCTTCCATCGGCAGGAAGATACTGCAGAGCACACAAGTAGCTGTTCAACCTCTGGCTGCTGAAGACCAGGGTAATCAGGACTGTTTCTTGGCAGCGTTGTTTGAAGCCTATGCGAAGCTGTGGCTCCTGCCACAAGGCATTTGCTCTTCCCCTGAGAGCTGAGCTGACTCCAGGTGGCAGAGTCATGGTGGTGACCTAGTTTACCATGATCTTGGCCCAGATACATGCTCAATTTTCTGTCCCCAGAGAGCCTGGTTTCAATATGAGGTCGGTAAAAATGGAAATGTGGCTGCTTGTTTCAATGTAACCCTTCTAACAGGTCATGGGTTGCAGTTTGGCCCAGAAAGCAGCTTCTCCTCAGGTGCTGTCTATACAATCATATGCAGATGGTCACCACTACCTTCTCCTGTCCTTTGGACTAATGAGGTATGAGCCAGCTGTGGTCCTGTAAAGGTCATTGGTGTGATAGTGCTCAGCCCAGTAAGTTGTGCTGACAAGAGCTCTGCAGCATGTGCTAAAACAACTAAATGGTGTATGTTCCACCAAGGGGGAGCACAAGCAGAGTTAGGCCATCAATAACTGCATCTATCTGGCCAACATGTGCTCAGAGTGGTAAGGCAGATTATGAATCAACTGCTTTGATAGACACTGGCATGAGCAAGCTCTTCCGCTACCTGCTGGCTAAATGCTGGGCTCTGAGCTGTCTCATGCCATAAGAATGAGATTGAGTTATTTCTTTTGTGAGCATTAATCTTGGGCTCAGATGAATTGTGCAAGATCATAACTGAGAGCCTGGAAACTTCCAGCTTACTCTTTATCTTTCTCTGCTGTAAAATGGCTGAATGATTTTTTTGGAATTAAAAAACAAAAAAACAACAACTACAAAAAATACTGCTGTGCTAAGACCTCTGCCAAATTACAGTTCAAAGCATATTTTTATGGCAGGGTTTAAAGTTGAAATGTAGGTAGAATCTCAATTATAGAATTGCTACAGGACTCACATTATCACTTGCCAATAACTATCATGCTGTATAGTTAAATATCACTTTCTAAGCCTGCCTTTAGCAACATCCTCTATGTTTAATGTTTCATTTTTACAAGAAAGACAAAACCTGTATTTTAATTTGTTATGGAGACTGCATGTAACCTTATTAACATGTTTACTATGATGTTCTCAGTCTTTTTCATTCTTCAGATAGTCTGTGGAGAGAAAGGAAGTGATCCCAGTTTTATTTACATGCATACAGTAACATCAAGAAGGTGTCACAACTCTGAGAGTACACTGCAGCCAAAATTATTTAAATGAATCACTCCTTTCTTGTCCACATTTGAAATCAGAACCCTGTGAGTTGTTATGAAATGATGTTATGATATAGAACAGCTAGGGAGACTTCAATAGCATGATATTACTGATTTTTATTCTACTTCATTGTGATGCGCATAAAAGGATGTTGCTGGGTGAACGGGACACAATCTGCAGTGGGAATATATTGGTTAATTGTGGCTCATAGCAAGTAGGGCCAGCCTCATTGCAGGCCTAGTTGGACACAACACCACCAACCTCAGTGGTGTTGTACCCACATGTGTTACCAGCAAATCTGACTTACTAATGATTTTGAACTGAGATCACTAGTGACACGGTTCAGTTACAACATTAGTTCCTGGTGTCAGAGAGGGGTTAAAATGGAATGTAATGACTCTTTAGCAGATAGATTTGGAGCAATTAGAAGTCTGAAAATGTCTCTCTATATAACTAAAAATATAATTGCCTTTGAATAGCTAGGCTATGCTTGCTTTTTTTTTTTTTTTTTTTTTTTTTTTTTTTTTTTTTTTTTTT
>CM021766.1:111362993-111380346 GCA_011076525.1 Nettapus auritus | reverse complement strand
TTTTTTTTTTTTTTTTTTTTTTTTTTTTTTTTTTTTTTCTTCTTTCCCTCTTTTTCCTTTCTTTTTCTGCACTGAAAACTGTTACTTTACTCATCTACATGGACTTAATTGACTGAGGTTCTAAACCCCAACCCTCAAGTGAGTTCTGATGAGGTTTTAAATTACTCTGAATTGCGAGTGCTTTAAAATACAGGCAAGGAAGTGTGCTAAGGCAATACAGCATACTGAGTGAGGTGGTGGGTTTTGATTATCTTGGTTTCACATCTTTGCATGAAAATCCTCTAAGGCTAGCTTGGAAAGAGCAGCCTTGTCCACTGTTAATCACAGTGTTGTTCCTATGCTCTGTTGTCTGCAGCAGTTTCCGACTGGTCACCAGGAGTGCACAGAGCTTGTTTTTATTATCCTTGGCTGCAGCAGTAATGATGACTAAGGCTGAAATATTTTCACTGGAGGATGACCTTGCTGTTCCTTTTGCAGTTCAGATGAAAACATGCAGGTCAGGAAGGAACGGGTGGGAGTGGGAAAGGACCAGCTTCGTGAAGGAGTCTGATGTTTCTCCCCAGGATCTTCTCTGTTTTCCTGGCTATCTTCTACATCACATGTCCAGACCAACACAACATACACTATAGCATCACTTTGGTAGATATCCTTTTGTTTTCATCATCTTTGGTTCTGGAGCTTTTGGGAGTGACTGGGTTTCTGTAATCCAGTCTTTTGACTGTTATGGCACCTGCAGCAGGAATTCCTAAATCCTGAGTATAGTCATTTTTACTGTACTGAAATGAGCAGGAGTGCTAATGGGATACAAGGCAGTCATACCGTGTAGATGGACCATGCCATACATGGATTTCAGGCAGCTTTTCAGCCCTGTACCACCCTTTTTCAGTGCTCCCCTTCGAAGGGAGGGAAAGCTCCCTTAAGTTCTGTACTAAAGATACTCTGAACAGCAGCGTTTCCATATGACAAGGAGCTGGAGAGACAGATCTTGCATTTCTCTCCTTCCATACCTCAGATGTGTCAGACT
This sequence comes from Nettapus auritus, assembly GCA_011076525.1. Lineage (NCBI taxonomy): Eukaryota > Metazoa > Chordata > Aves > Anseriformes > Anatidae > Nettapus > Nettapus auritus. The sequence goes on along the minus strand of CM021766.1, from coordinate 111,379,322 downwards.
CCAGGAAGAAAGCAAAGCCAGAAAGCAAAGTCGTTCAGCTGTCAGTGTGTGATCATAACCTGCTGATGCAAAATGGACCCAGAACTACTCTCATCAGGGCTGGAGTCAGGCAGAAAATCAAGGATCTTTGTAAACTCCACTTGTGCAACTGCAGTGAGGTTTTGTGGGAAGAGAGATTCCTCTCAGGGAGTTTTGGTAAGATATTGCTGCTCTTCTGTGTTCTCCAAGGACTGAATGGCATACTGCAAGGCCACTGGGGCAGTGACTCATTTGAGTGTAATGTTAGAGGAGTACAGAATTTCTCATGCTGCCAAGCATCCTTTCCTCTTCCAGTTTTGTAACTCGTTTTTGTAGTGGTGAGCAAACTTCTGTGACAGACATGACAGCAGAGGAATACTGACAGCTCTATAATAAACAACTACCTCCCAGATGTCAGACACATGAGACAAAATGCATATCAGATTGGCTAAATCATCTCTGCCTGAAATCCAATAGCACTGACAAGGAGCAAGGAATGCTAATTTTGGTGTCCCTGTGATTTTTTTTATTATTATTATTATTATTTTTTGGACATAGGGAATTGTAGAGACCAAAAATGTTTTTGAGATAAACCCTAAACAATGTGACTTCTTCAGAGTGTTGACCCAAAATGGGAGCACAGGCTGAATGTTGGCACGAGAGCTAAAGCAAATATACATACATTTCTATCATTTTTATGGCACTACCAGATGTTCTGCTTCATCTTCTACAGTGCTAATGTGGGTAATGAGGCTGCCTGAAAACATCAGGTCACTTGACCTTGAATGGAATTTTTCTCATTCCTAAGAACAGCAAGGTTGCTTTCATTAGCTAGGGAGGCAATAAATGTTTATGCCCAATTTAAGCAATTGCAGACAATACCTATTATATTTGGAGTAGTGGTTTTTAACAGCAAAGATGAATTGGAAAAAAAAAAAAAAGTATAACTGCCTTTTTATTAGGACGTAAATCCATGGAGCTTTAATTGGAAGGAGACAGGTGAAGGAGAGCAGTACTCTGCCTACTTTCAGAATTTCTCCCACATAACATTCCCAGCAGGGTAGTAAGTGTCAGCAAATTCTGCAGAGGAAACAAAAGACAGAGTGATTTTATCACAAGCACCGTCTTCACTGGGTATTCTGTGATCTGCAGGTAAGTTATTATTACTGACACTTGCCACATCTGAGAGTTGATTAATTGTTCTGGGGATATCAAAAATATCTCTGCAGAGTCCAGTCTGTTTGTTTAAGAAGTGATCAGTGTTGGATGCTTGTTAGTGATTCCTGATAGCTCAATTTTTTTGTCTCCTGACCATATTTTTAATTTTCACCTATGCAACCGTTACATCAATTTCCAAGTGATATTATAGCACTCCAGAGTTGCAGAAGACAACACCGTCAATTACAGCAAAAGTCTAATAATTAGAAGTTCCCGGATTCAAACTGTGATTAGCCATTAACCTATCGTGTGACCTCAGATGTGTCTCTTAATTCTCTTGTCTCTCAGTTTAGCAATCTAATTTGTTTTCAAACAATTACAACACCCAGCCAAAAGATTAAGAGCCTCCTGTGAACCAGCTATCCTGAGAACAGTGAATTAGATAAAAATGACAAAAAGGAGCACAGAAAAGAAAGCAGAGAAGGTGGCAGTGGGTGCTCAAATAGTTAATAAAAAGGAAGCAGAAAGGTTCAGCTCCTTTCATGTGACTGTCTTGTTGCACTGTCTGCTCTTTAATACTAAACAAACCTTTTTTTTTTTTTTTTTTTTTTTTTTTTTTTTTTTTTCTGTACATTCTCATCAGTATCTGCTTGTTTTCCTTTTTTCTTCTTTTGGATTTCTTGACTAATAAGTGTGGCATACAGGTTCCTTTTAGAATTAATGTAATTTTATGGCTAGAGAAGATGAGAACAAGTAGTGATCCATGTTTAGAGAAATCTCGTAATGCATTCAAATCTTCATTGGCTACTTCAGCTCCTATCGGTGTCATTTTTTTTCCACATGTAAAATAGATCTGTATAGTAATTAAAAACGTGGAAGACATTAGTTTGTAAGTAATGTGAGCTCAGTTCTGAAAGCCTTTTACACCACTCTTGGGCACAACAAGAGATTTCTGACGCAAGGGAAAGACACAGCTTTATATAAGCCGTGCTTGCACTGATGGAAACACTGAGACCTGAAAGGACGTACCCGGTCACAGGTAATCAGTTCAGTTACTCTGCCCATTCTGCACCAAAAGCAGAGCAGAGTGTGATCCAGGGACACCATGGATGTCCAGAGGGAAGTCACCCTGAGCCTAGGGTGCTCTAATGTCACAACCCCAGAGTCCTGGTTGCTCCAGCTACACCTCCAGACCAAAATTTATAATCTCATTACAGTATGAGTTACAGCACCTGAACATCAATGCTGGGATTGTCATAATCTGAGACGTTTTTGTGCCAGGCTCTGGTTTGCATTGTGTGAGCTCAGTCCTGCCCTAGCTATTTCTACTTCATTCCCTGCACTTTATCACCATGGCAGACCAGTAGCCACAGACATGCATTTGCGCAGGCTTTAATGCCTGTTGCCAGATGGAAATTGGCCTCCAAAGAAAAGCAGAACAAACTCACAATTTAAACATTTTGTATCTGGATTGATTACATCTTCCCTCTAAATTATGGCTCTTCTACAGCTCCCTATAGCTAGGATCCCTGAAGGAGGGCTGTTGGCAGGTCACACATGCATCTCCACATGCCACAAGGCAGATGACGAAGCAGTGCTTTACCCCACCACTCTTCTGGCTGGTCCAAGGCACTGGCACTCCCCCACTGTCACTGCTTGTCTCTCGTTGTTGCCCTTCAGCTCTCCTGGCTAAAGCATTGCTGAATCACTCTGCTGTGTTTGTCACCTGCCCCTCCTTGGCAGAAGGGCACTATTCATTCCTAAATATCTATTTTATTTTTTTCCAGAACCACCTCTTAATATGTCTGGAAAGAGCTTGCCTGTGATAGGCTAAGGAAACAGAGAAGATTTGTCAGTACTGGCACTGAATAACCCCTCTGGTATATTCTGACAAACAAGCTTTTGGGCATACACGTCCTTTTTCAGGCCAGCTCATACACGATGCTTTTCATTGGTAGTACTCAAAGTGCTTGAAAAGTGAACACGTTATCATTTTACAGATGGGGAAAAGAGGTACAGAGTAGGAGCCTAGCACATGAAGGGCATGATCTCACAGCTTTTAGGAAGCACTGAAATGTAAATAATTAAGAGAAAGGCTGCATACCTAACCCCTTCACCTCAGCATTATGCACTGGGATCTCCCTGACACTGCCGACACAGCATTATCTTCCATGAACTGGGTGGTAATTTGAGATACATTTTAATTATTAATAAAAGGAGCTTGGAGACATCATGCCCTATTAGAGAAACCTCTTATGGTGAAGCTCTGCAGATGGGGCAGAATGTCGGCTTAAACGATGCAATTAATATTTATGCACCTTGATAAGCCCATTTAGACCCCGGCCCTGGGTTTCCATAGACTTGTTTCCTCCACTGCACCCCTCCCCTCCCTCCTCTTCTTCCACCTGCCCCCATCCTGGCAGCAATTGTGCGGCTGCTGCCGTAGCTCCCAAGCTCCAAGGTCAAGCAGGTTGGATGCTGCTAAGCACCTGCCCCTCCTTCTGCGCCTCTTTACAAGGGGGGGAGGGGAGCGGGGGGGGGGGGGGGGGGGGGTGGAGCTGCTGGGCTGCTGGTGTCTATTTAAGTGCAAAACAGGATGTACAGAAGCCCAAAGCTCAGGCGGTCAATCTTGGATTAGGAGAGCGGTTTTAAGTTTTGACAGGGTTTTATGTGATGCAGAAGGAGAACAATAAGAAACTCAGGGCAGGGAAGCTCCTGAAAAAGATTTAAGTGATCCTGTGAAATTGTTCTGCAAGCCATAATAGACCAGGAAGCATCATATTTATACGGTCTAAAATTTAAAGGAACAGGAACCCAACATGTCTATCACAATTTCCTTCAAGTAAAGTTCCCCTATCTTTTCCAGTCGTGCTGAGTTGCCTTATTTTACTTCTCAGTGACAATATCAGCCTACGGCCTATCAATTACATCAATGTGGGACAATTCACTCATGGCACACTTTAAATGAAATATCCACAAATTGGATTACAGCCCCAAAGCGCTCAGTAATTCATGCTTTCACTGTGTAATAACAAGTGTGCTTGCGCAGGAAAAGAGACACTGACTGTAGCATAAAGTCTTGCTTTTCCAATTTCGTGTAATGAGAGCAGACGGCTAAACGGTGCTGTGCCTATTCAGCAACTTTCACCTTAAACTTCGCCATCCGTGAGCATATGCAAGGCTGTGAGCATTAGAGGGCAGCACAGTAACACTTTCCCACCGGCGAAGAAAAGGATTTTAGGATGCCATCACTTCCAAGTGGCCCAGTTCGGACTGCTGTCAGACCTCCACGCATTTCACAGCTCTCCCATTAAGAGAGCTCTTTTCTTGAAGGCCTGGGAAGCAAAGAATGAGGACAATCACAGGACTAGGTGAAGGAGTAGTAACTTTCACATTGTGGATGCAGATAAAGTTCCTGCCATCAGTGTCTCTATTAGTGAAGTCATATTTGTTCTTTTGTGTCTTCCTTTCTTTGCTCTCACTTTATAAAGCTTTTAATACTGTTTTCTTTTCTGGGGGAGTGCAGAATCAATCCAGTGCAATGATTAACATACCAGTTGAGTCATGATTGAAGCATATTGTATCTTCCAGACACCCAAAAAAAAATCTGCCTTTGGAAAGGGCAAGTTTAAACATGAAAAGAACTAATGATCTGTAATAATGACAAATCACCCAGTGTGTTATCTAATTTACTAGCACCAGGCACCTTGGCAATTTTTGTGCTCTGAGTAGGAGACTGGATCTTGGTAAATAATCCATAATTACACCACCGTCAGATGAAGATTGATTCAAGGAGGCCATTTTTATCCTGCAGGTTCTGAAGGATTTTTTTTTTTTTTCCTTTCTTCTTCTGTGACTAAGTCACTTTACTTGTGACAAGATAAATAAGTACAGACGGTATCAGAATATTCATGAAAATGTTACAGAACTCCTCCATTGCCCAGACAAGCCAGAAGACTGATCCAATTATAACAGGATGAGACAGCACCAGCTCCTGACTAGGTGTCACAACAAGCCCAGCTGGAGATCCAGACCAGCCAGTGACCTCCAGACTGTCATTCTGCAGGCCAGCGGGCTGGAAACAAGGCTAATGAGGAGGTGATGGGCTTTATCCCTGAGCAACCAGACTTCTCTGCCTTGCACCCACCCCATCCTCCCCGCCACACAGCAGCCAGCTCACAGAGGTCTTGCCTCATCAGCGGCAAACACCGAGCATCCACAACGTGCTGTACCAGGCTGTGTCCCGAGGCAATGTAGCTGAGGAAGGCTTAGGAGACATGAGGCAGACAAAAAGGCTTGCCAGGAACTAAAAGGAAGCAAGAAAACTCTTTCACAGCTAATTAGAATAGCATGGTGTCCTAACTCTGTTTTTCAGGTAGTCAAGAAGCTTTTTCTATATGGTAGAAAAGAGAGAGCTTGTGAACAGATGCATGAGACCTGCACCAGACATTCAAAAAAAATAAAATAAAATAAAAATAAAAAAATAGAAGAGAAAATGTCTGCTTGCATACTAGCTGAATGAAAGCTTGTATCATTGAATTAGTTGAACAGACCTTACATAGATGAGGCCAATGCTTTCATTTTTGTACATTCAGTTTGACATCCACTATCCTCTCATTCAAATACTACCCGTTATCACTGAACTATGCTGCAGGGTACTTGACAAAACAGTGGAAAAAAAAATCCAAAAACATACACAAATAAAACTTGGCATGATATGTCTTTCTGCCGATGTAGATCAGCAGCATTGCCTTTGTCATGAATTTCTTCAAAACAGTAGGCAGTGTTTTAGCAGTGTCCAGGGAAAAGTCTGTTATTTCATCTTTTTAATTGCACCACAGTTGACTGGAATCTGAGCAAGGAGACAGAAACTTATGTGAATAAACTGATTATGAATAGTCTTCTAAAACCTGATTTGGAGAAAAATAAAGGTACAATCATTGTGGCAGTCAAGACACAAGAGCAAGACACTTGGAATGAGGTTTGCATGTGCTTTTCAGTTAAGTGAAAATCAAATTATTTGGAAGGATAGAGTGTGTCAGGCTGGTTATTACCTCACATGGATCATATATAGGCATAAATATGTGTATATGAAATTATGTCAAATATGCATATATCCATTCAAGCTTCTTGCATCTGCACACCAGTGGTTCATGAGTATCAGCATTATCCATGGGCAAGCACTTCCTCCAGCAGGTTCTATCATTCCATGGTAAAGCCTTCAAAATATGTACAGATAATTAAAATGAACATGGATGCTAATTACTACGAGTTGCTGCTGATAGTGCAGGATAGGTCTGCACTCATGTAAAGAAATTTAAGATGGCCTTAAACTAACTCACTGAAGGTACTGAGAGCAGTGTAACTGCTGAAATATTTACCCATCTCTTTATCTTGTATTTTACTGTGGGCTAACACAAGCTTACTGATTCCAGGTAGTTAGAGTATCTTTTCAAATGCCTTGGGCCTATCCCATCAAGTGTCCAGAAAATCAAAGCAAGAGCTTCAACTACTATCTGGCTAGACTGTGGACCCTTTGCCAGCTTATTCTGAGCAGTTCAATTGCCGAACATTGCACCTTTCCAGCACACAGCAGTGGGACAACAGCAGCTTCATTTACCTTCCTTTTCATTTAGGTCTACAAAAAGCTTCAAAGTTAAAAAACTGTACAGCAGAGCAAAGGAGTGAGCCCAAGCAAATGGCATGTCAGGTATTAAAAGTCTACTGCTTCCTTTTAGAAGGTGAAGACCCAGCTGTCTGCCTGTCTACACCATCTGGCCAGGAGGGTCTGCCTGGGCAAGTGCAAGGTAGGATTTGACAAGACTTGTGACCTATCTTTGGACACTGTCCAAAGCACTGGGAGGGGTGAAGGAATGTCACACATACCCGCTTTTATACAGGACCAGATAGCTACACGACAAGAACCCAAGTCCACAAAAAGACTTATTTCTAAGACTAGAAAAAAAAAAAAAAAAAAAAAAAAAAAGTCTGTCTAAAGTCTGTCCCATTCTGCACCTGAAAAATTGTAGGTAGTGTTTTTGTTTGTTTGTTTGTTTGTTTTGTGTGTGTGTGTGTAAACTTCTCCAGTGCTACATCCCAACTAACATGCTGGATCTTACCCTTAGGATAAAGTTCCCTGATTGTCCAGACAAATCCCATTTTGCAGCTGCTTGCCAGTGTATTTCTGTGGTTGGAAGGTACTTGGTGCTAGGAAAGTGCTCTGGGACCTGGAAATTTGAGAACTCAAATACAGATGCAGTGACAAAGTTTGCTATGCTTTCTCCCAGAGCTTCTGCCATACTGTCAGAGCAAAAGTACTTCAGCAGTTATCTCCCACTTAAATTTGTTTAGAGCTACAAATGTGGGAGTTTTGTGGCCAGCTTCCCTGATGGATCTGCTCTTCACATTTGCCATTAGGGACTTTGGCAAAATATTCTAAAAAGCATTGAGGTTTTGAGTGCCCCTTCAATATTACACATTTCCATACTGGTGACTGCATCCACCCAAGAGATCAGATGCGCAGTGCCCTTCTGAAGAGTCAGTGACAACATATGCCTGCATCTTGCAAGAGTACCTCAATAAACAGAGCATTTTAAGGGTAATATTCTGACTCTTCTGTTGAAAAAAGAAATGAGATTTCTCAGGCAAGTGTAACTGCTTACCCAGAGAACAAGGCAAATGGCTGGGAAAGGAGCTTTCTGGGTTCCTGACTGTGAGTATAAAATAGATATGCTTTAGGCAATTATTTAATAGCACAAATAGCATTGACACTCTGCTTCTCTTCTCACCACAGTCATAAATAATTGTAAAACAGTGTTTTTCTTGCTATTGTTTCTTTCATTTCTAACTTGAACCTGGCCCAGGGAGTGTTTTTGGTACTGTGACTGGCACAGACCAGTCCACACAGTTGGAAGGGGAAGCTGAAGACACACTTATTCCCTTCTCCTGCTCTGTGGTTGTAGTCTTCATGATTTGCCTGATGGAAAGTCAATACAGCACTGCTTAGGTTTTGCCTGTGGAGTTGCTTGGAGGAATTTCATGTGGTCCTCATCCGTAGGCCTCAACAGCTTTGTATGTGCAATCTGTACAAAGTCTAAAAGTCCGGGATCAACTTTTGGACGAGCTCCCTTTTTACCTGAGATGTAGCTGAAGTGAGAGCTGTTGGGACTGACATAATTTGTCCTTATTTACATTGAAATATATGCTTTTTTCCCTTAGCTATTTTTTAAGTGTGGAGGTGTTAAACATAGGCATAGTTGCCCCACCATAGTTACTGGATAACAAATACTTTAACAGTTTCATCCCTCCACTGGCTTTGGTAAAAGCACAGTTTTAGTACACGATGTGTTTCATGGCTTGTAACAGTACATGGGTTGTATATTTTGGTGATGAGATTCTGTCATACCAAGGACTCTCACAAACCTTTCATGCTATACTAGTGGTATATGTTCAGCATAAAGTATTTGGGTACCACAGAGAGGGGAAACTGCTAATGTTTTTTTCTTCTCTTAAGCAAAACACATGCACCCCTCTCAAAGTTATGGACACAAAATCAACTGGTAAAGACTGACCACAAAATACTTTGCTGCAGAACTGCACTACAAAATTATAGGGAAAAGATATCCAGCTTCAGTTTGAAGGTGAAGCTTCTCTCTGGAGTGTTGGATTTATTTCTTCTTTGAGAACATGTCTGAAAATATCTGCAGCATAGTATAATCTGTCTAGTTATAAAGGCAAAGAGCGCTCCTCAGAAGTATATCTTATGAGCTCCAAGTATAAAAGCTCCCAAAGGCAGATAGGGACAATATGACAGCTGGCAGACAAGCAGCAGTCTCTGTCAGCGGCGAAGAAAGCTACTCAACTGTTTTTGAGTACTAAGACTTTTAACAAGGGGGGCTCCAATCCCCACGACAATATGTTTAGTGCACACATCCTTGCCATCACCTTTCCTTGTTTGAACGGTACATTACTGCGATCAGTCCTATTTGGGATGAACATCCAGTCCTCCTCTAATCTCTTGCTTGCAGAATATCGTGTTTAATTCCTGGATTTCACAGTTCTGCATGGTGCGGTTGGGTGTCGCCCCGAAGAAAGACGACTGCTGTGGGTGTGAAGGATTTGAGTGATTGGAGCGGCAGGGCATAGTTGTGCAGGCTGCAGGAGATGGGGAAAGGTGTGAATACAGTGTATGCTGAGGGAGCCACTGTTCAAGAAGGAAGAAGGCAATCAGTTGGAGCAAGACATTTAGAGGACAGAGAGGAGAGGCTGGGAGTGATTAATGAGAAAAGGCCACGTTGAGAAAGAAAGAGAATCCCTGTGGAAAAAGGCCCTTAGAAACACGTCCTCTCACAACAGAACTACAGTGACATCGGAGATAACAGAACAAGAAGGCAAAGGAGAAATTTCCTTCAATGAATCTTAATTCTTAAATATACTTAAATATTTCTATTCAGAGCAGTGAAATAGTTCATTTTCATAGAAATGAAATTCATAGAAATTCATAGAAATAGTTCATTTTCTCTGTATTAGCCCTTTTTGCCACTCCTCAGCTTCTTCTTCCTACCGAGAAATAGGGCCAATTGCCAGATTAGAGAAAAGCAACTCAAAAAGTAGTTGCTTTGTGTCAGGGACCTACCTCAAGTCCCAGACTGTGCTGAGCATCCAAGCAGAGGTTGTTCCCTTGGGCGTTGTTAGTCTTCTCCCTTCAGGATCCTTTCAAAAGGGGTGATGATGCTCCAGACTCCCCTGCTTTCTCTTGGTTCAGTGTTTCTATTAATGCTGCGATCCCTACCCTCTTCTCATCACTTCATTCCACTCTCTAGTGCTTGATTGTTTTCTAGGCCCTGTGGCAGCTTCTCAGTGAGGAGATGGGCTGTTTATTCCCAGTAGACTATCTCTAGCATGTGAATGTGGCCTGGGGAGCTTCAATATTGGCTGGAAATAAACCAGCATGGGAACCTTGATGACACAAAGCCAAGCTGTGCTTTGTCTTATTTTTCAGCTTTCTGTTTTCATTCCTTTTGCTAGTTCTCCTCCAACATTTTTTGTTTGGTTGGTTTTGCTTTTTTAAATTATTATTATTTTGTTTTTGTTTTTAGTAGAGAAAGAACTTACCCAGAAATGCCACTAAGATGATAGGGAGAGAGAACCATGTCATGAAAGAAATTTCATTATACATAAGACATTTTGCTAGGAATATAGAACATAAAACATACAGGAGCTGTATCTAGGACCCCCTTGACCAGGGAGGTCAGGCTGAAGGAAGGCAGAGCAAGTTAGGACAGAGGGTCCTCTTGCAGCCCTTGCATTAGGAAAAATGGTACCTGCATTCATTTCCCTCCACTTTCAGTGAAAACTGTCTCTGTGGCCTCAATAACTTAAATTACATTTGCTGTGCTGCCAACAAGGAGGTAGTGTCAAGGAAAGAGTTGCTATCATCTTTTACATGCGGACTCATTAATTACTGTGATGCGCTAAATCTGCTCACTTGGTTCATGGTTAATGCAGGCATTTTCTAATTGCTACCCATAATGCAGTTGTGATCCTAGAAAAGCTAATTTCACAGCTTTTATTTTCCTCCCCTTGCATTTTGTTAGGTAGGATTATGTTGATATCATGTAAATTTACAAGACAAAATGTTTTCTGCTCTATAAAGATACCGTCTGGACATCCACAGCAGAAGACAGTGCTTCAGATGGTTATGAATGAAAAGAGCCAATGGCAGCAAATTCAATATATTGTAATTTTAGTATAAAGTATTGTGCATTTTCGATGTTGAAAATATATTGGCTTCCTTTAGATGTTATTTTGTTGTGCTGTCCAACAAATATATATATAGTTCTAAAATAAACATATATATCAGGTCCTTTCAGAATATTTTTCCCCTCAGTGCATTCATTTTTGAGGTAACTATCCAGCGAAATCTGGGAGGCAGACAGTTTTTTTTTTTTTTTTTGGAAAGGTGGAACTTTTGTCCTTACTTATGGAAAATCAAAAAATAGCTGAGAGACAAAATGCCACATCTGTTTTCCACAAAGAAAAGTCATCTAGCAGCAGTGGCCTCATGTGAAGAACTGTGGTTTGTGGAAGTGGCCCCATTTGGTGAGAGGTCTCTTCCACATCTGGGGCAGGTGGTATCTCCTCTGGTTTTGCACACTGACTACCAGAGTGGGTGCAGATGTCTGCATCTTCCAGATTGCATTTGCTTTGAAGAGGTGTCTCCAACTGCGATTCAAGTCAAAAATGAACTGAGCTTCAACTAAGCTTGCATTAGTGAATTGCTACCTATGCTATTAAAGAGCTTCCTGCTGTAATTTCCCACTTGTGACAGCCTGCTATGGGGTCAGATGGACACCAAAGCTGATGCAAGGGGGAGAGATTATAGGGAAGCAGAGAAGAACAGGGACTGTATTTTCAGCATCTGATCAGTTGGCTTATCTGTAATGTGGGACTTCATTTTATACTTGCTTCATCGAGCAGCTGACCTTCAGACCTGATCCATAGGTATGCAGTGTTCAAGATATGAAAGGCCTCTTATTTTCATGTGACCCATTTCAGACAAGCACATTGCTGTTAAACTTGTTGGCAGAAAGTAACTCTGCCAAAGAGTGCAGTGTATTTCCTCAGTTATGGCCCAGAAAAAGGAGCAATAAGCCAGAGGCCAGAAAAATACTCAAGCATTAGGTAAAGGAAAATATCTAGTTTGAAAATGGATTGTCAAATGTGCTGCACCACACTGCAGCATGCCTTAAGAATGGCCTTTGGGGAAGGACTAGTCAGGAAATGCTGAACATGAGTTTACAGTATCTTCTGTGCACAAAAGGATGCTTCGTTCTGGGAGAGACAGGTAGCTCAGATGCTGGAATCTCCTCTCCTGGTTTTTGAGGCTGCAGGCAAATGATGCCTGGGACCCATGCTACAGTTGAGCCAATGGAGTGGGGTGTTCAGGGGAAAAGTAGAGGGCATAACATAAGAAATTGATGGATGTGACAGGCAGACGTGTAAGAAGCTGGCAAAAGTTAGAGACAGAGCTATGAGGGATGACTGGATTTTTGGAGGGAGTTGCATGAGAAGTGGCCACTCTTGGCAGGTAATGGTAGTGCTGAAGACCTCTCCTGCAGCAGTCCTGCAAGGACAGCAGTGCCTCAGTATTTGTATCGGTAATACTTTACTTGGGGGCAGATACAGTAAAACTGGCACCCATGGGGAAAAAAAAAAGAAAAAAAAAAAAAGAGAGAGCAGTTATTTATTTGTGAGGAGACTGTGGTGGTCAAAAGGAGGGTGAGGGTGGCAGAAGAGAGGATCAAAAATGGGAAAAGGAATGATAATGTACTAAATCCAGTAAGCAGCCTGTGGGTACCTGCCAGCTGGAGCAGAAGAATAAGCCAAACCTGTTCTGACCATGCCACAGGGGTCTAGGCTGTTGCCAAGAGGTCCCAGGAATATCTAAGAATAAAATTATAATGATCTTCTTCCAAATAAAAGCATAACTGAGAATGTTCTGTAAAAATCCCAGTAAAACAATATCACAAAAAGAAAAAAAACAAACAAACAAACAAAAAAAAACAAACACAAAACAAAAACAGAAATGGTTTGTTGAACTGTTCATTATTTTTGTAGGGTGCTTGGGCTTACTTAGGGACAAGTATGCAGGGAGTTAACTTCTCAGTGTTCATATGCTGATCAAGTGGGAATGCTTGAAGAACTAATCATAAATAATCATAATCATATCCTGCCTAGATGGATACGGGTTTAAACATAGATTCAGTTGCCTGTAAATTGTTCCAGAAAGATACTGAAGGCAATGAGGGGATATGTGAAATTAACAGTAGAATGGGCTAATTAAGATCTTCAGATAGGTGCTTAAAACTGGGTTATTATGTAGAATCTTGCTTACTTATTGCCTTCTAAAAATGCAGTTTTCCTAAGTGCGTTTTTTTTTTTTTTTTTTTTTTTTTTAACTTAAAAAACTAAACCAAACCAATTCTGTTTTGACCTCTCAGGGACACACAGGTGTATGGGGGAGAGTCTGATCTAATGAACTACAGCTGGAGAACTCTGAGCCTACAGTGCAGCTCCCAGTCCTGCTGCCTGGTACGTGTTTTGCAGGGGAAGCATCTGGGAACACAATGGCACTGAGTAACATTAAAACAAACAAACAAACAAAAACACAACAAAACAAAGAAAAAAAAAACTTTTGAAGCAGCATTTTTTTTTTCTTAAGAGTTACTGAGAGAGTCTAAGTCCACATGCACTGAACATTGCCTTCTGAGCAGGTCTTGTGGTTGGTTAAAAACTCTTTATGTTTTCTACTGAAAAATTCATTGTCTCTACCACAGAGTTTTCCATTTCACCCAAGGGCCTCTTGGCTAACTCACAAAATTGTTTAGTAGAAGCAACAGGAAGGCTAGAAGAAAGTGGACATGACAGAGCTGTAAAAGAACCATTGTCTGTGGCAAAGAAAAGGGAAAGCTGCATCTTGGCATCAGCATTTCTGCAACAAAGGATGACAGGTACAGAGCTAAACAGAGCTCGTCAGCTGCTTCTTTGCAGCTCTGTTCCACAAATAATTTAAATTGTTCTATTTTTTTTTTTTTTTTTGAAAATCAAAATCTTAAGATACAGTAGTGTCTGCACTCCCATCAAAACTGTTGGATATTTCCAAACTTTCTGGCCAAGCAGCAGCAGTCCTGTTCCTGGATAATGGCAGATACTGCCTAGGCACAAGTATTTGAAGAGCACTGCTCTGGGAAGCAAATGTTTACATCTCTCCATATGTGGAGGATCAAGCCTGAGCTCCAAAGTGCAACCACCAGCATTATGGGCAATGGAGCTCCCCAGATGCTTTACTACCACTGCTTTTAGCATGGAAACGTTTTCCGATGCTCCTGAAACACAAGCACATGCATTCACACACATTGCTTTTCGAACATATGCATTTTTTTTTCTCTTGTCTGCTGTGCCCCTAACGACAATTGATGGTTCAGGTTGAATGCATGTTGTTATCCTATTTTTATGTGCGGTTATTGGGATTGCTTCTTGTTCATGTGATGGTAGTTGCCTGCCAGCTGGTGGCTGGATTCTGCTGGACAATTAGCAATTTTCCCCATCTGGTGAATAGATTTACTCCACATGCATCTTGCATGTGATAATGTCTGAGACTCAAATATAGGTGTTTTAGTGAAAGGCTATTCTTCACTACCCAGAACTGGGCTTTCTCCTGCATGTTTTACATGTTTTCAGGAAACTGTTTTTTCAGAGTGATGGAAGTGCTATTTAAGTTGTTCGTGATGATTCAGCTAGACTGTGGTCCTTGCAGTTCTCTTAGAAATGGAGCACAACTACAGAAATGGTGCTCCTGATTAAATAACAAGGATTCCCCCCCCCCCCATTTTCACAATTAATTTTGTACACAATTAAGTATTGAGCTCTTTTGGTGACCTGCTTTGTTTCCACCTCCTGCATAGCTCTAAATTAACAGATTCCCTGTAAAATCTATCACTGCAGGATTGAATTGTTTCAGAGTCCACTTCACTATAACTCTTCCTGCCAAATTCCAGCTGATCATAGAAGTCATGCTGTGCACCCATTTAAATTGAAAAGCTCACAGGCTTGGTTGGGCCATTTCAAAGTTTGTGGAGATTTAGCTCTAATCCTCTTAAAATATTAGGCCATGTGACCTTGCATACCATATTGTCAGTGGGATAAAGATCCCTTTGATTTTTATTTACACTTCTTCACATGGGAGGAGGCAGGTTAATTCATTACATTTCAGTGCCACCTTTGGCTCCGCATCCCCTCCCATAGGTCACTCATGTGGATGCAGGAATGCTTCAGCAAGTGGGGTTTGCATTTTTCTGCAGCTCTGTATTCCAGTTTGTTCTCCAGAGGTAAGCTTACAAGATGTCAGTTTCGCAGACAAATAAAGTGTTTTATTTTTGCATATAAGAGATGTCCTTCCCATCTATCTTTATGGAACAGGGCATTTCACTATAAATGTTTCATGCAGACAATTTCAACAATTCAAGTACTTGCTTTGATTTTATAACTTTTCAATTAAACAATGTTTTTTAAAACCTGGCAGTAGTTTCAATTCATTGTTGTTATGTTTTTTTGCCTTCAAGTATTTTTCTATTTTTGCAGAGTAGCAAAAAGGTGTATACAGAATACACAGAATAGCATAAGGAGTATACAGAATAAAAATGCTGCAACCATGGAGGATAATGGGTTTGAAAACAAAAGGCTACACAGAAGTCCCTCAGCTCGTATCTTCATTACTTCACATTGCTATTTACACATATGCAAAGTGTAGTAGTAACATTTTTTGATTTATTAGGGAGTTTGGTTAGAAAACTAGGTTCCATGCTTGGAAAAACGTGGGGCTTTTCTACTGGGTAGAGGACAGTAGGAGAAGGAACAGTTTTCAGAGATAAATGGAGAGAATTTTTGCATTTGTCCAAGCACTCAGCATTTTGATAATGAAAAACAAATTACATGAGTCTGGGTACTTCCTGCAAATGTGATTTTAACTGAAAACCCATCTTTCTATCTAATACTGGCTTCACATTTTTGCTAGTGTTTTTGTCCTGTAGTTTTCCATCAGTCTGAACTAAGTAAGAGCAAAGTAGTGATGTTTTCAGGCCCAGTGCTAAAGATACACTCTTTGCTCATAAAGTTTATGAGTTTGAAGTCAAAATATTATCCTGTCCTGCCACCTGCTAGTAACCAAGCTATTCCTATTCCATTCCAATAGACAACACTGATTTAAATTACCTGTCCAGCTGCATTTCCAAATAAAAATGCCATTCCTACAAGAAGCTGTACATCCATGGCCTTCTTCACTGGTCACAATCCATGAGGATTTTGATGGGATTTAATAGCCCTTCAAATGTGTAAAATTGTCCTCTAAGGTGGAGAGCTCTAAGGGACATCTTCCAATTTAAACGTCACCTTGACCTAAGATTTTTCCACCTCTTATTGCTGCAAGAAATACCTATGTGCTCAGATTGTCAAATATATATATAAATGTTTTTTTATTATTATCATTTCTATGGTTTATTTTATGTGTTCAGCCACCTATTTTCTCTTTCCTTTCCCTTCCTTTCCCTTCCTTTCCTTTCCTTTCCTTTCCTTTCCTTTCCTTTCCTTTCCTTT
>CM021766.1:111340392-111359594 GCA_011076525.1 Nettapus auritus | reverse complement strand
CCCCCCCCCCCCCCATTAGTTTTTACCATGTAGTTACTCATACCACTGCAAATCAGGTTAATGAACAAAAAGACACAACATTTTGCTGGTACCTTACACACAGTACAAGAAGCTAGCAGTGAATACACCTGCTTCAGCACATAATCCTTGCCCTCACCTTGTGTTTTGTGCTGCCTTGCAGAACTCTTTTGTGTTAAGCAAAGGTGAAACTGACATGAGGATGGTAGAGAAGCAAGTTGACTTTTGGTGTTTAGAAGTCATAATAGGTGCTTGCCTCTCCATGAACTTTGTGTCACTCAAGCTTAACCTTTACATGCTTGTGCAGGATAAGAGAGAGATTAGGTTTGCAGAAGGACTGAAGGTTAAAAAAAAAAAAAAAAAGAAAAGAACCTTAAATCCCAAAGGCATGGAGGAGAAGTCAGAGGTCTGATTGCATTGTGTCAGATGGCAGTTCTCCTCCTCTTTGTAGCAGCTCTGATACACACAGGATAGTGTAATGCCATGCCATTACAACCTCCTCTATTCTGAGAACCCTTAGACAATATTTTCATAGGGGCGGGAGGTCCTCGGACAGCAAATTTAAGCTCCCAGCAATATGACAGCTTTATTAGGCTATTGTTTCATGTATGCTTGCAGACATAACCAGATAAAGTGGTCCTGCCTCTGCACCATCTCCTTTCTTGCTGCCCATGCAAAAGAAGAAATGACATGGGAATGAGAATGAGAAGGCCAAGTGGGCAGATCTGCTGTCCTAGTAATTACCTGGTGGGGATGTAAGGTTATGCTGACTTAAGCCATAGTGCCACAATTGCTTTGATACAGACTGCCAGGTTTCTGCAGACCATGGATTGCAAATTACTTTAATGGATGGGTCAGTAAAAGTTGTGGAGAGAATTTATAAACAAATATATAGAGTAATTAAGTATGTGCAGTGTGTTAGATGTACACAGGCAAGGAGAACTGCAGGAGCAGGGATGCATGGTCACAGAGAGTGCAGATGCTTTTCTGTACTCCCAGCTACACCTCCCCTCCAGAACTGGGGAGACCAGAGCCCCAGACCCCTTCTGTCTTCTCAGAGGTACCAGAAGCCCAAGTCAGATTCTTCCCTCAAAGACACACATTTTGTTTTACCCTTGGAGGCAAGAGGTATCCAAACGTGCTGAACTCAGGGGTGTATGCTGAAATCTCTTTGCCCCCTCACCCCCCCCCCAAGTGCTGTAAGTCACTGAAGTGAGTGAGAATGTAATGTTATGCCACATAAACTAGTCTAAAATGGGGCTGCTCTGATTCCTCCATTGCTTCTGCTCCCAATTCTATGATCTTGTCTTTCCTTTTCTTGCTGCTGCTTGTAAGATCATGGCATAAAATCTGAAACAAGTGAATGCACTCACAACATTTTTTACAGTTTTATAGATAATTTCAGCTCCCCAAATGAGCTCTTTGTGCACCCGTGTGGGGATCAATCCTAGTGCAAGGAAGGGGGCAAGAATACAGCTAGGGGCAGAGCTGCTGGGTGCAATGTTGTGTTGGGGCACAGAAGACTTGGGTCAACCTCACCCACTGAGGATTCTCACACCATCATTAAGTATTCTGAGCTTTATGTTGCTCCTGGCCCTGCAGAAGTGATCTGTACACAGCCCTTGCTTACAGACTATGCCTAAACAACTTTCTAGTCCAAAGACTTGCCTAGAAATCTCTATCAGTCCTATTGATCTGGAATGAAAAGCCTCCTAGACCTGGCCTCCACCTTCCAAAGCATTCATGACACAATATGTGGTGTTGTCTGCATGTGTTAATGCTTATAACAATCTTGAGCCTTTCATATTCATCATGTTGGGTGGTAACAGGCTGTGGTATAAATGTACAACATGCTTGTACTACAGGGACTGAGTAAATTAAAACTAATTATAAGGAGATGTGGAGAGTAACAGAAACAGGAGGCAATGGAGAACTAGTGGAGGAAGCAATACAAAACAAATAATCCAAGCCATCTTTATAGATCAGCCAGTGTATTTACAGGCACCACTGAGAGATGAGTTATTGAATGATACCCATTTTCATCCTGGCCATACATTTCAGAAATGCATGCAAGTACAATTATCTTCACCCAAGCGGTGAACGTTTGGACAGCTATCAAATCTAAAAGTTGTTTATGAATTGATTTTTGCCTCCTTAAGTTCAGCCTGGCTATCTTTGCAGCATACCAAGCACTGTAACCAGCCTGAAGGATTACACGGGAGTTAGGTTTTGCATCCTGACTTCTGCATGCAGCACTCAGCCTGAAGAGGTGATTGCAGAAATCTGCACTTGGGGTGGCAGGAAAAGGCAGCCACTGCAGATATACCTTTCTTTCTCCTGGAACGTAATTCTAAGGGATATATTATTTAAGGATAGGGCTTTGTTATTGTGCAGATAACTCCAGTTGTGCTTCTGTGTTTTCACTGTTTATTAGCAGAATAATCTCTGTGGATAACAGGGGTTTGACATTTTCTGCTACACCAAATCCTATGGTCAGTTCTCAGTTTTAACTCTGGCAAACTCCTAATGCGAAAACCACAGGGATTTGTCTGCGTACAGGCTTTTAGGATCTTATTAACTGTAAAATTGTCTATAATGAGGACTTTACTCTGGTCTCTGAAGAAGCTGGTGTTGGCTGCTGTCAGGGACAGAACATGGAGCTGGATGGATTAGGGGAATAATCTGGTAATGCAAATTCTTGATATTTAATCAAGGGAGCATCTCCTCCGCAGTCCCAAATGCATCCTGGCAAAGCAGACTGGCAGCACTAAGCTCTGGCAAGGTGGCAGTACCGTGATTTGGCCAGAGCTAAAATACCCCCATTTTCCCCTGGGAAAGGCTATAAAGTCTGCTGGGAGCCAGACCTCATGGTCACAGAGGCAGATGCAGGCTGAGAGTACTGTTGTCCCCCCATCCCTTCTTCATATTCAGTCTTTCCCTCCATGCTGGTGTTCATGTGATTTTGAGGTAAGCTGTCCCAGGAATTAAACCAGCTGAAAACTAGTGATAGGAATGGAGGAGTTTGATGCTTTCACATATTGTGTGTTGCTTCCTCACGGCTTCTGACTGCCCCCAGAGAAGCTGACTTTACTGTCCCTGCTAGTTTCTGGAGTTCTGGGCAATGAAGTAAACGTGCAAGATAGCTTAGTGATTTCAGTTAAATCCATGTCTACATAGTAAACTGCCAGATAAAGTCATGTTACTCACAAATACAAGATCAAACTCAGAAAGCATCCATCACATGTTATTTAGTGCAGTAACAGCTACTGTTTCTATACCTGCAAACCACAGAAAGAATGAGCCCTCTTAGGTTAAATTAATGGAAAATGAGACAGACAGCAAAAAAACTTGCTTGGGACTATGAGTGTCCAAGATGCTATTTCGCAAGTCACTCCAATCCCATGAGCCCCTGTCTCATGCTTACTTTCTTGAAAGAGAGATGCATTTCTGGGCAGGAAGGGAGTGTGTCCTCAGGGAAGGACACAGCCTGAGTGAGAGCAGGAACACCAGCTAGGGAAAGCAGCATGGCAGCAGATTTATTCAGTTATAAAGACATCACATGTTGTAGAAGTTTTCCTCCTGAATTCTTAGCCTCTGACAAAGCTACTGCCTGACAAAGCTGCATGGCGGAGGGGGAATATTTTTAAACTGGCCAATATTATATGCGTGGGAAGGAACCTTTTCAAAGGATGCCCCCAGTGCCATGTATTTTGCTGGAGGGACCAAGTGACATCTGCTTTATCAAGACGCAGGAAATGCCATTTCCTGTCTAGTCAGGGGCATCACGCCAAATACTGGGCTGAGTTGTCAGCCAGTCAATTATTTGATTACTGATGTATGGCCAGCTTGTATTTGTGGGTTGTCCTCCAGCTAGACTGCAAATGATTACATATACATCTGACAGGCAGTCGTAGGCTTATTTTCAGCTTAAAACCATTACTTATCTGTACAGAGGGCTGGCCTCACTAAAAGGAATTGTTCCCAACTCTCATCTTGTTCAAAATTTGATCTGCAGTGATGAGTTTGCTCCAGTGCTCATTCTGATTTTTTGCAGTGAAAAGAACTAGTTTCTTCTTCTTAGTAAATGTATTTTTGCCCTTTTTGAGAATGAAAAAATGCTGAAAGAAATTAAGCAAGGTTTTCTGCCAATGGTGCTCATTTCACCCCTTGGTTTTGGGAAACACTTTTATTCCTCAGAAAACAACTCCTTATCTGTTGGCTTGAGGATCCAGCTGCTTGTCATGTTAGACCACGTGGAGGCTGCATCTGAGTCCAGCTGTTTTGCCAGGATCAGTGCCCTAAGGACTCTGCACAAAAACACTTTGATTCCTCCCAGTGACAGGGTTTTTGCTAACAAGCCTCCAGACATTTCAGTTGGTATGTCATCACCCTTGCTAAACTAGAACAGAAGGATGAAACAAAAGTATCTCCAAAGACCTTTAATAACATAAGTTGAAGGGGAGCAAGTAGAACATCCCAGGTGAGACACTTCTATAAAAAGCGTTAGCATCAGCCACATGACTGTACAGAGGACAGAGAGGGTTTTTTTCCCCTTTTTTCTTGTCTTTCTTTTCAGAGATGAAAGGAAGGATAGGAGCTATGGACTGAGAATTGAAATGAACAAAGCATTTAACATCCTTTAAATAGCTGGATGGAGTCAAACTAAGGCAAAAAGTCTAAAATTCATGGAAGAGAGAATGAACCTAAAAAGTCTTAACACGTTTTATACTGAGTGGCCCCCTGCAAATGGTACCTCTTTGTGATGGCCTGATTAGTTCAAATTTTCCATACACTTAACACGGACTAAGTTACATAGCTCCTCTGCACAGTGATAGGATTTATGCATTTAATTCCCACTGTTATAGAACTGCAAATGCACCCTAATGCTTTTCCTCTTATAATCCAGACAGCGTATGCAGTAGGCATGTGAAATGTATAGCCAGGATTTGGGATGAGTGCCTCAAAAGAGCAATCACCCGATGCTCTTTTGATAGGACAATCTCTAAGAAGTTAACTAATACCTTGTACTGATGAGGCACTCAGGCTACTGAATAATAGCTTGCAGGTAGTGCTGAATTATGTGCTAGACATCTGAAATCTAGGGTTTTTACAATCCAAGTGCGTTACTTGAGCAGCAAATCAGATTAGCTGGATTGTCAACAAGGCAGTATGTGATTAGCATTAGCTGAGCAACTTTCAATAGATCGTGTAAATGAAGCAGGGAGGGCAGCAGGGCCAAAATCATTGTCGTAATGAAAAGAAAGTATGTTTTGTAGATAATTTTGTTCTTTAAAGAAAAAAGAGAAAAAAGAACTCTGAAAGAGAGGGAGCATTAAAATGCAAGGCTTTGTCTAACATGCCAAGCCGCAATCCTCCCAGTTCTGCAGAATAATTTTGCAGAAGATGGGCAATTTTATCTGAAAGCTTGATTCTGCATCCAAAGGAACGGGAAGGTTTGCTACTCAGAGGATGAAATTTGCTGTAGTCAGATAACATGCTGGCTAACAATCCACCATGACCTAGATGAGCAGAAATATTTAAGTAGGTGTTTAACATTTAAGCACATCAGTTGGGCTATAAATTACAATGCTTGAGTATATGTATTTCTGCAAGAAAAGCTACCTTGATGGTTCTGTAGCTAAAAGCCTAAGAAAACAAGGCTCACATAGCTTTCTCAACAGTATGATAAGGTTGATGAGATTATATTGCCAAGCACCGTCCAGTAGTTACCTTGACTATTTATTATTATTAATAATATTTTTCCAGATTATGAGCATTAGTGAAAAATTATGAGATATTGGGATCTATGAAAACCAAGTAGTAGATTATTTATCTCTAAAACAATGATGTTTCTGTAAATGCTCCTTTCACCTTGCTTACTTTTTTTTTTTTTTTTTTTTTAATTTCAAAGAGTTAATTTTTTAAAACAGTAGGCAAATGAGGTTCCTCTTTCCTCCTCACCCTCATCAAAATATATTTACCTCCCTTTCTGCTACAATTTGGAACTGTAGAATGGAGAAAGCTCCTTGAAGCAGTAACTCCTTGCCTTGCAAGACAAAAGGGGCAAATTTTTCTCCTGCCATATGGTAGTTTGGATTCCCCTTTGGCCTCATCAAAATTCTGTTTTCTATCCAGAGCATCTTTGTGTTTTCAGAATGGGTAGTGCTTGCATTATGGTTGAAACAACTCAGAAAAGTTGGATTATTTGTATAATGTATTTCCTAGTGAATGGCACCCTAAGAAACATTTTCCTGCCAAAGCTCCCAGCTGTCCTCTTGACAGAAACTCTTGTGGCAGTGAGTGCAAATAGCTCAGTAAGTGGTTCTAGGGTATATGTGAAAACTCTCCCCCATGCCAAAGGGAGATTTCTCAGGAGCATTTCACAATGTCACTCTCCACAAACATCAAGCTATGCCTGGTGGCAACCAGACTGACACTGCCTCGATATTTCTCTTCTCTTGATAGTACTTTGACAGACTGTTTAGCTGTGTTTTTTACTTTTCTTTAATGACATCATTTGCAGGGTTTGTTTGTGCTAGCTAGGTAGCAGCATGCCCACTTGTGCATTAGCCAATCCCCCCTGCCTTCACAAAGCAGGGATGTAGCTAACTCTGCTGTGCTTACGGTACATTCTGATCAGAGCTTACTTTCTTGTCATTTTATTTTGAACTATTACACTTGGGAATATGGGCAGATATCAGTCATGTCAGATTCCTGAAGGCATTATATCATCTGTGACTGTCTGCTCTCACTGTAAAATAGAACAGCATCACTATCTACTGCCCTCCTGCGTTAGTCAGGTGCTTCAACTGGCAAGAAATAAGTTCAGGGAAAATCTGAGATATATTGGTCACACCACTGAGCTGTCCAATATTGTTATACAGCCAAAGAAGAGGAAAAAATATTGAAAAACAAACAAACAACAACAACAACAACAACAACAAAACAAACAAAAACAAACAAAACAAAATGAAACAAAAACAAAAACAAACAAACAAACAAAAAACCCTGTTGTCCTGTTCTTCAAATTGTGTAATACACAGTATATTTCCTTCTTTCAGTGAATGGAGCTGCATTTGGTAGCTTACTATCTGGGAATTCTTTGGACACTAAATCACTGCTTTGTTTCTTCCTTACATTCTGTTAAATGCTGCTGTGTTTCTGGTCATGTTTTTGCAAGACTCCAGCCTTGTGCTGGGTTCAATTGGCCATTCCTGAGACTGGGCATCCGTTAGCAACAATTATATTTATAGGCAATAGCTGAGTCAGCTGAAACAGTAGGCAGTGATAATTGGAGAGGATATGTATTTAAATAAAAATCTGATTTTATGTGAGCTGAAAAGGTTTTTTTCTTCTTTCCTCTGAAGTACTGTGTAAGTGCTCATTCTAGATCTGTCCTTGAGAGAATCTAACTTTACTCACTCCTGCCTTCTGAGGAATAGACAAGATATCGGGGTTTGATGGGGCAAAAGGATTCTGCTATGAGGGGAGGAAGAGAAGTTTGAAAAAAAAAAAAAAAAAAAAAAAAAAAAAAGTTACTTATCTGTATGTGCTTGTTTATAATAGCAAAGTCTCTGAGGATCCATTAACAAAGCCAAGTGCAGAAAGCATGCTGTGCTCTGAGTAAGCTGGGTGTGAGTCAACCCTCACATGAAAGCCATGCAATATATTAAATTTTTGTCCATCTGCCTGTGGTGCCAGGCCAGTGCTGCTGCATGCCTTTCTTGAAGGAATGTAGTCATGGTTGCCCAGGGCAGGGCACAGGGTCAGCAGGCTTCACTGTATGTGTGGACATGGACGAGGGGAACAAGTGTCTTGCACATGCTTTTTGCTATCCCTAAGCCCTTTGCAAGGAGCTTTAAAATTGGCATTCTAACTTTTGCTTTGAGATGCCTTTCTTCTGCCACAGGTGTGTGAGGGCAGACTCATTTACACAGAGGCTTCTGCAAGCAGCAGGCTTTTTTAATGAAAGTACCTGAAGACAAAAAAAGAGAGATTTGCTTTTATGCTTTTGTGTAATCTATGCTTTATTCCTCAAAGGTGTCTTCGTTCTGATAAGAACAAAACCCTAAATGAAAACGTCTATTTCTGTCAGCACCCTTAGAGCTGATGTACCTTCTGTCCAGCTGGGAGCAAGCCCTTGCAAGCAGCACCAGAGATTTCCTGACCCGTCCTCCCCATGGCTTGGCTGAAAGGACATCCTGGTGAGGATCCTGTTTGGAAGAGAGGCTCTGAACGCCAAACTTTTTTCCCTTTGGTAATAGCTCAGTCTAACTATCTAGCTAAGTGCTGTATTTCTTCAGTAATTTATTTGTAAGCAGCTAGAAGAGTGCTGGACAATTCAGATCCCTCCTCTTCCTTACCTTCAGGCAGTTGGCCCCAAAATATTTTATTTTATGGACAGCAAAAACATATTCTTCTACCAGACTTTAACTCTGCTTTCATAAGGGTTCCCCTTCTCCAAACATGTGAGTACAGATCTATGAATATAAAGGTCCAACACAATCTAATTTGTGTATCTATGACGTGCATCTATAACTACAGCTTAGTCCTACATAACAAGTAGGTAGTTCTGGTGAAGTAGCAAAACAGCCTAAGCTGCAGTGGCAAGGATATCAGGTCCTAACCGGCTGTGTTAGGGTTTAACTAGCAGAACCAGCTTGAGCAGAGGTAGTGAATGTTGTGGTGGTATTGGGTTCCCTCACCTCAAGCAGTTCCAGCAAAATATGTAATTCAAGGTTGCTGCAACTCAAATCATAACCAAGTAACAGGGTTTTTATAGGCCACTGTGATTTTTCCAAGCTGCAATAACTGCCCATGTGGTTGTTCCCAATAATACGGTGATGCTCACGTTAAATATCAGCTATAACTTTAGACACAGCATCACGTTAATGCATGCATGTGCAGTTAGAATCATAGAATCAGAATGGCTTGGGTTGGAAGGGACTTTATAGATCATCTAGTTCCAAACCCCTGCCATAGGCAGGGATGCCACCCACTAGATAAGGTTGGACAAGACCCCATCCAGCTCGGCCTTGAACATCTCCAGGGATGGGGCATCCACAGCTTCTCTGGGCAACCTGTCCCAGTGCCTCACCACACTTACAGTTAAGAATTTCCTCCTAACATCTGATCTATATCTCTCCTCTTTTAGTTTTAAACCATTTCCCCTTGTCCTATCATTGTCTGCCCAAGCAAAAAGTTGCTATCCATTTTTTTTATAAGCCTCCTTTAAGTATTGAAAAGCTGGAATGAGGTTACCTTGGGGCCTTCTCTTCTCCAGGCTGAACATCCCCAGCTTTCTCAGCCCTTCTTCATAGGAGAAGAAGTTGGTGGTGGAGAAATACTGATGTCAATTTATAAATTGATTTGGATCCAAACTGAGAAACTGTTCATATATGCTGTAAATGTCAATCACATTGCGCTTGCCAATAAATGAAAGAAGGCTGTGTTGTTATGGCACAGATGTGGACATGGATAAGATACAAAATGAATTTATTCTCTTCCTCATGTGGAAACAACCCTACTGGTCTGAACAATTTGACTGCATCCACTTTAGAGAAGCTGTGCTAGTTTTTTTCCATTGTAGCTGGAAAGACACACATGTGGATGAAGACTTGCTGAGAGACAGAACTTGATTTATATTTTCTTTGGAGTTAACATAACATATATGCAGAAGTGAAATACTGTGCATTAACAATTTCTACTACTTTATTATGTCAAGTTCAGAATAGAAAGTCTGGTACTAATCATAATATTGCCACTGTATATCATTCTCTAATGTAAAAAGTTCATAAGCCATTATGGTAATGATTTCTACCATTACTTGTCAGTACAGTGTGAAAAATATTTTATTATCCATTTGCATTAATTTCAGCACACATGTATTTAGTCAGAAACATGGACTTTTTGAAGTGATTGCTCCTTATTGATTAATATGGCCAGAAGTTTCCGGATTTACCAAATGACACACATTTCATTAATGGTGCCTGTTTTCTGTGTAAAGCCTTGCATCTGAAGAGGTTTCATCTGTTAAACAGCAATGCTTAGAGATACTCAGTTAAAAGAGAAAATGTATTTGCACTGTGGTTGCGGTGCTGAGGACTTCCCTACTAATTTATACCACTTGTAATCTTTTGCCTTCAGATGAATAGAAAGTTTGAGTCTTAGAGAGGCTGAATGTATGCAGTCTCTAAGGTGAAGAATCATCCTGATATAGTCAGCCATCTGTATGAAACACAATTTAAAATGCTGTTTGTCCTCCTCTGAGAAGGAACTTTTTGAGCCACACTTAGATTCATTCAGAATTGGATGGCAAAATCCACTAGAAAACTTGAGACTGGGTATAAGAAGATGGTCTGCACACAGTACACAGTCTCTTCCTTTTAGAATAGCATCCTTACACTTAAGGATATTTAAATGCTCATATGTGTGTAGTGCATTTATTATACACCTTACCCTTGACAGCTGCCCCTCCACCTCCATCTCAGAGCCTCTCCTGGACCAGAACTTAGCAGCTCTGAGGGCACAGGACACAGCTGTTCAGAACAGAGGTGGGGAACACAGACCCCAGCAAAAAACCTCAGGGAAATTGTAAGCAACTGGGAAATAACTAAATGAAATGTAATATATAATGACAATAGCAGTATGGTTAGTCTTATACTTCTTTATTTATCTCTTCAGAACCCTTGGGTTTGTACCTTGTAAAAAACATGACACTTCAGCACTTCCAGCACCATGCCAGGACATGGCTTTAGTATAAACTTAAAGAGTTGTAACTCTACCTGTCAGATCTGTTAGATGATCTACTTTGTGAAGCAAGACTTAACCAAATGTCTCTTTTCTACATATTTCCCAAGCCTCATTCTATTTAGGTTGTGGGATTTGAAAGGATGGCAGCCTCAATAAGGTGGCCAAAGGCTGTTTTATTCCTGAGTGGCCCCTGAAGGAATTATCTGTCAAAACTATCTTTTATCAGGATTTTTTAATTCTTTTAGACTTTTTTTTTTTTTTTTTTTTTTTTTTCTCATGGGAGTAAGTAGGTGTTTCTGGGAAGAACAAGGCATGTGTTCCAGGATAAGCAATAATGCTATGCTAGGACAAGGACCAGGGACTTAAAAGTTTCAGGATTTAAGTTACTAATTCAAATCAGTAACATAACTCTCTGTCACTGACTGTGTTGTGACAGTATTTACTCAGTTCCTCCTGTTTTGTAGAGCTAACAAACTGGTAACTGAGATTTAGTCTGATCTTCCAAAACCAGAGACCCTCACCACCATTCACTCAGGCCTTTTTTTCATCATAGTTTGAAATGTCTTCTTTCTCTCCTAATCGAGAAAGAGGAGACATTTGAAATCTTGGACTTTGAGACAGTAAAAATATTTTCTGCTCACTCACTGTAAGGTAGAGGAGGTTTAAAAGCAACAGTGTTTGTTTCTGCACCTTTGTTCTTGTTTTCTGTGAACATTCAAGAGAAAAGGATTTTGTCCTCCACATTTGTAGAAAAGCAATTTTAGCAATTTATTTTAAAATGTCCTTAGAAACCAAATATTATATTTTGCCCAGACAAGCACTGTTGCTTAAGGAGCTTGCATATGCACTCAGCTGGGTAATAGGAACAACACCATGTGACTAATAAAATCAATGTCTGCTAAGTAATGTGGTTCAAACTGGAAATGTTCTTGATCAGTCCAGGCGTAGTTCTTTTTTTTTTCTGACTGGAGAATAAAATTGAACTAGTCTAACAGTAGACATTTTGCCATAGGAAAATATATATATATATAAAACAGGATTTTAGTAGATCTGATTAGCTCTACATGAAGATAACATCTCTGATTTAATGCTATCTTAGCTTAGTCAAAGTAGCATTGGACTATTTCTTCATATAAAGTGTTCCGTGTGATTAAACCAATTTCTGCCCTCAGTTCTGACATGCTTTGATGTTAGAATGTGCTTTGAGTATTGAAATGTAGGCTTAGCTATCATTAAACATAGCTGGGAAGAGATCTAGCATAATTGTATACTTTCTTATTGCTGAAGGAACTACTAAATATTAGCACTGTAAATTGCCATCAAACCTTGAGGTGTTAAGGCCTTGCAAATGTGGAAAAGGATTTTGAAGAAGTAACACTGGTAGAAGTAGACATGGCAAAAGAGGTTAGGAGCTTCTCTGAATCAGGCAAGGGGGTTTTACACCCAGGTTTAGACGCCACCATGTGCAGTTTAACTGAGGAATATGCATTCCTGTCTTGTGGCAAAGCAAGAAAGAGAAAAACGACACTTCACAGCACTCATCCTGAATCACTGAGAAACAGCTAGAACTAATATTCTTCAGGAACTGTCTTTACCACTTCTGCTCAGCTCTGTTGCTAGTAAAATACACCAATTTCAGCCTGAGTCCTCTGTGTAAGGACTATCGCTGTGAGTCCCATGAAAGCAGATGGAGGGAAAAATTGTCCATGTCTAGAAAATAAAGCAAGCTGGTCAATTACATCACCACATTGATTCTTAATTCCACTGTGGCCTATCTGAGTGGGCCATTAGGAACAAAAAAATACAGTTCATTGGCACTTAACATTCCCAAGGAAGGTGTCTGCAAGCAGCCAGGCATGCCTGCAAAAGGGACACACTCAGGAAACTAACATTGTGCAGCATCCTGGTTAACATTAAAAGGAAAAATAGGAATGTTTAAACAGTACATCATCCCAATCAGGGAACATTATGATCAAGATGAGAGCTGAGTCTCACAGCAGAGGGGAGAGGCTGGGTATCCATGGTTCCATGGCAGTTCCCAAGTCAGCCCCCTCCTCTTTGATGCTTATCACTAGCACAAGGCTGTGGGATGTTCGGTGAGCTGCATGACCACGGTGAGGGTGTCTTTAGCAAGCTAATGAGATGTGCTGTTTGGTAACTGCATGGGGGGGGGAGGGAGGGGGGGGGGGGAGTAGTATTTACTTACCTTAATGCCAGGCTGCAGTAAATGTTTTTAATACATAATGTTAAACAGGCAATTAGTGAACAAATGTTTCTATATCTAGAAATATGGCAGTATTCAAGTTAATCCCTAATGGTACAGAGCAATTGCACTTTGCTTATTAAACTTCATATCCAAAGGCAGTATATTTACTACAGGGCTTTCATATCTAGTGGTGAAATTCCAAGCAGTTATTGCACATTCCTACAATAAGAGTGGTTGCATTTAATTTGAAGGTAAACACTGATAGATCCATCACTTGGAAACAGCTGGTAGTAAACTGAAAATGAAGAAACGAAATACTGACAATTAAATGTGTTGCCTGTGTGCTGCTTTCTGTCACCATAGACCAGGACACTGTCTCAGTATTGATGAGATTTGGCAGCAAAAAGGAAAAATATGGAGGAACACATTTGTTTTACAGAGTGATGCACTACCAGGGCTGTGTATGCCGTACAAAGCCAAGTCAGTGAATTTCTGCACCAAAGTCAACAAATAAGCTGATCGGCACTGTTTGCTGATAACAGCCACAATCTCTCTGTTACACCCAGCCAAAGCAATCAAAACTCAGTCAGCATGAAGGGACAGTATGAGCTAGATCTATGGTTAATGGATGAACAACAACTGCTCAAGCTTGCTCAGAGAGCTTGCTCACCAGAATTTGAATCTCCTTGTTACTCACGGTAGCAATAGAAGTGTTTTATTCAGGCACCATTAGAGATAACCCCCCAAATAACTGGTAAAGAGTAAATGTTAGTGTTAGGGATGTTATACAGTGTTTTAGCTTGTTTTCTTGGCAGTGTTACAGGGGACTGTAATTCTGTGAATCATGAATATGATTCATACTAGCCAAACTGACCTTTGAAAATTGGGTCTAGGCAAACGTATCAGAAAGCTCTAACAAATAAGCTGATAAAATGAATGAATGATATTTACAGACCCTGACAGTCTATTAAGAGGTCACTTTGACAGCCCTGAAGGTCCAAGTGTGAAAATCTCCACTCTCTTCTGCATACCTGAGCAGCCATGCATACATACCTAATAACAAGGTGTATTTCCCTTTCATTTATTCACACAGATGGCTCCGTGATAACTCTCTATGCAGGCTGCAGAATGCGGTACAGAACGCCATGCATATGTTTTTGCAGGTCTGAGTAGTCATGAACTTCCTGGCCACCTCAGAAGCACATCTGAGACAAAGAAGGAGATGAAGGAGGGAAAATTACAGCAACTGTGTAATGACTTGGTATTATCTTAGGTCATTGTATTGACCTAGGTTTGGCCAGGACCATGCTCTGAGCAAACAGCAGGGTTAAATGACCTCCAGAGCTACCTTCCAGTAGACATCTCCCATCTGTGCACACACATGTGAGGAACCTACATGAGCAGACGTGGTGGTGAGTGGCATAGGAGCAGGAACTGGCTGTCAGCTTATTGTGTAGTAAACAGCCATCAAGAGAGTACTCAAAAATCACCATTTTTTAAAGGCATTATCAGTTAGTGGCTGCAGGCAGATCTGTAGAGTAGTTTGCAAGACTTACACCCTGGCTCAGGTTTTCTTCACATGAAATCTTAGACATCAGAAGGTTTGGGGGAACTTAAAATGATCTCGGCCCAACTATTTTCTTAATGAAGGGATCCTTGACATGAGTTGAACAAATGACCTGCCACCACCCTAGAGCAGGTATCTGGGTGTTGCAGTAACAGAATGTTCTTCCAGGCCCTCTTGTGATATCCTGTGCCATTATTGGGTTTATAACTTCGTTTTTTTTTTTAGTTAAGCATTCAGAAAAATTTACATGTGTAGTCTGTGTACTTGTGAAACTGTGGCTTCACTCCATGGCTGTTTTGATTGCTGTGTATGAGCCTATAAAGAATTTTGGAATCTTCCTGAAAGAGAGAAGTGATTTATTATAAAAATCTGTTTCCTTTTTTATTCCTAATAGCAAGCTAAATAAGAAACACTGAGAATGGTATGTGACTGGAAGATGTGAGGTTTGCTTAAAGTCATCTCAGTGGTTATTTTGAATCTTTATAGCAAAGCAGCATAATTTCTACTCTTCACTTTTGTAACTTACTAACATGTTTACATTTTCAGCTGAACATTTCCATTCTTGGCTGTGCTGAAAGGTGATAGCCTGTTTACTGGATGTAACGTTGAGCAAAATCCCTCCAACCTTCTGAATTACCTCAGGTTGAAAAATATAATCCATTATCCAAATATTCTGCCTATGTTTTTTCTAGCACTTTAATATTGCACAACAAGCTAAAGATGAAAGCTTGGCCTGGATATAGCAATTGCTAAAGATTTCTTTGGCTGGAGATGAAGGAAGAAGGCTTAAAATAAGACCACCTCTGTGTGTACTCAGTGAGTGTTCTGCTTAGATTGTAACTCCCTACAAAGAATCACTTGCAGCCATCTCTGCAAAAATTTTCTCTGCCTGTGTGGATGAGAGGCTGGTACTGGGGCAACTGCACTCAAACTGGGATCAGCTGCTTAAACCACTGTGAAGGTGTAAAGCCTGAGTCCTTTAAAATCATTAAATACACACAGACAAAACAAACAAACAGCAAAAACCACCACCACCAAAACCAAAAACAAACAAACAAAAAACAATAAAATACAGCTTTGATACAACGTGAATATAGCCATACATGGACATATGCATAGAACTGCTGCATTTTTTTTCTTTTTTTTTTTTTTTTTTTTTAAAAAAAAAAAGACAAAACCTCCCTTATTTTAAAAAAAAAAAAAAAAAAAAAAAAAAAAAAAAAAAGTGAAGGAAGACGCTTGTCTTCAGCACTTTGTCCTCCATTATTCTTCATTGTCTTTCTTTCATTGTGGGATTATTACAGGCATGTGCACAGATAAATTTTCTTCATGCAAATATTAGTAATCAGAGAGTGGACCTTGCTTATTCTCTGCAAGACATGAGTTTTAGTACACAGGTGGGCTCATTTAAATGCTAATAAATCATTGTGCTTGAAACTTTTTTCCTTTAAATGATAATAATAATAATAATTTTCGGGAAGGCTAAACAAAGAAAACTCATCCCTTTTTCACTTTAACTGCAGTTTAAGCTATGCAATATTATATAAGTATTATTAGCCAGTAATGTTTTTTGCTTCTGCTTGAATGTGTATTTAATACTGTGTTTTGTCAAAATTAGAGAATCAAGAGGTCATCCCATCTCTTTACCCATAGCAGGATCAACTATACTTACATCATTAGCTGACAGATGCCAACCTATTATAGGAGGCTTCCCAGGCGATCTGTTCCTGTGCCTTGCTATACTTACCACTAGAAAGTTTTCCCCTCATGTCTATGCTAATTCTCTCATGTTGCAAGTTGGGTCTATTAGTATTTGTATTTTTTTGCTTTGCTTTTTTTGCCCTTTTCTAACACAGTACCTAAACTGAAAACAGTATTTCATTGGAATCTTTGGAATTACAGAACAAAAAAGAAAAATGTCCTGTTTTTGGAGGTTTTGCTCCTGTTTATTTAATTTTATTTCATTATATATCATATACCATACATCATATATTATACACAAACATATATAACGTATATGTATTATTATTATTGACAACAGCCCAATATCATTTTATTTATTCATGTGGCATACAAAACAGGTTCTTTTCTGCAGAACAGCTACCTGTCCAGATGTTCACCAGCTGTGATACAGGTGATTGTTTCTGCCTAATTTAGAAAATTCTACTTGCTTTTAAAGAAATTGATCTTTTTTTTTTCTTTCTTTCTTTTCTTTTTTTTTTTTTTTTTTTTTTTTTTTCATTTTGTGTTTCCAATTTGTAAGAATTTCTTCCCATTTATCTTTTCTGTGTTGGTAAAACCAGTAGATTTAGGAAATACTATATTTTCCTTTATCCAGCCTATTAATAAGAATATTGAAAGTTGTTGTACACAAGTGAAATCCTCACAGAGCATACTTGTTCTATTAGTAACTTCCTTGGATACATTTTTTCAGCCAGTTTTGTTCTCGGGTCTTATAGTTTATCTGCATGTTATGCAGAGAGCTTAACATTTTTGAGCCTATATCTCACCCTGCTGGTTGTCTTCTGTGGGTGCACAACATGGACCCCAATCTGAAGTTGGCATTTGAAGATTCTACACAACGCTTGACTGCTACTGAGGCTGTATGAATTTTCAATGTCAGATAGCCTTCAGCGATTACTTGTTCTGAATTTAATTCTCATGGATTCATCAGGAGGGGAACTGGAACACTGGTAGTTTTATGGAAGTCTGAGGTTTAATCAGGGAGTTTTAATATACTCTGCTGACCCAAGACACTGCAGTAAGAATTTTTCATCCAATGTATCTGCACTTTTGCATGAAGCCCATATGAAACATCCCACCTATCATGGGGTGTTTTGTGACCATTTCTGGGGAGGCAGGCATGGCTGGACAAGAGCTTCAGCTCCCTTAAAAGCTCCCAGGTTTGTGGAGGCAAAGGCACTGCTGGGATATTTGCCTTCTTGTGGAGAATGTGTGCACAACATGACAAATACACATCATTGCTTCACCACAGCTTCAGAGATGCAAAGGGCGCAGATGTTTGTTTGCTTCATTGCATGTTTTGAAAACAAATAGTAGTGTGGTTCTGTTTATTTTTATTTTTCTTGTCAGAGCTATATTAAAGTTCATGCACTCCCTGAAAGTCAGAAAGCCTTCAGTGAATCCAGAGTGCTCTGGGTCTGATCTTGCCTGCACGTCATTTGATTAGGCTTAACATCACACAGAGGGTCACAGACGGGGCAAAATCTGCAAGCAAGCTGGTCTGCCAGACAGTAGTGATAGCCATCTGTGTGATACAGACCAGTCAGAAATCCACGCCTCCTTTTGATACTAGGAAGTTTACATAGAGCTATACTTCTATCTTTTGTCAGTTTTCACTGCCGCATGGCTCTGTAATGTGTATGAGGAGGATTGGGATGCACATCTTCTCCCAGCAGCTTTCTGATCTGGAAATACCTTATTTGCTGTCTGTGGTTGTGCAGGGTTGTTTGCAGCCTGGGAGATGCTGAGGGAGACTGATGTGTCCTTGCCCTACATCTGTCACTGTTTAGCCTCCAGTTGGGTAGACAGGTACGTAGGATTGATTCAGGGCATTCTATACTGCTCTCACCATCTTAGTATAATCTAATGTGGTTCCACTGTCAGGTTATTGCTAATGCAGCCTGACTTTGAGACAATTTACAGTCTGGCTAGCTGGATGTTATACTTCCTGTCTTCCTTCTTGCAATTCCCAACAGTAATCTCTTATCTCAATATTATACAATGAAAATCCACTAGATTGGCAACAATAAAATGAATAATGTGTTATTAGCAGCAATTATTCTGTAATTTATCTGTAGTCCTCTGCTATGCTCTATTTGATACTTATTTTTTTCTGATCTAACCTTTTGCTCACTGTTTTCCTTGCTTGAGTGAAAACATCCTTAAATACTTTTTCTTGTCTTTAGCAGAGAAAGAGGGACTGATCAGGGAACAGCTTTCACTGGCATATTTGTTGTAACTGCTTTATAGTCTGTAACATATATGGAAATAATATGTAAACTAATCCCACTAATAATGGGGTCTCCTGCAAAACCAAAGTAGGCAAGATCCATGATACATTGAGCAGATGTGAAAAATAGGCAATATATTGCAGAACATAATCTGCCACAGAGTATCAGGGCAAGCTCAATAAAACAACTGGGACAAATCTAACAGTTGGTGCTGGGTACTGCTGATTTGTCAGGGAGCACAGCCCAGTAGGAACAGATCTGTGGAGTGAAACAACTGAACTAAATTACTAATCTCACCATGACTACTCACCATGACTACATCACCATTACTACTCACCATGACCAGACAAAAGAAGCAGAGCAACAACAAAATAGAGAGAAAGAGAGAGAGAGAGAGAGAGAGAGAGAGAGAATATATTAACTCTAAAAATAAATAACCAGATTATTTTAGCATGTAATGAGGCATTTGCTTCTCTGGATGAGAGAACGCCATGTTGCAGTTACTTCATTAAAAGAACGTAGCAAATGCACAGTAGCTCAGTGGTACTTCAGGACATCTTAGAATCATCTCAGGCTACGTTGGTTAGATTTTCTGCCACATGCCATGAAATCAGGAATGTCTTGAAATCAGAAAAATAAAATAAAATAAAATAAAATAAAATAAAATAAAATAAAATAAAATAAA
>CM021766.1:111301669-111339817 GCA_011076525.1 Nettapus auritus | reverse complement strand
AGGAAGGAAGGAAGGAAGGAAGGAAGGAAGGAAGGAAGGAAGGAAGGAAGGAAGGAATA
The DNA here is from genome assembly GCA_011076525.1 of Nettapus auritus. Lineage (NCBI taxonomy): Eukaryota > Metazoa > Chordata > Aves > Anseriformes > Anatidae > Nettapus > Nettapus auritus. The sequence continues at coordinate 111,339,758 of CM021766.1, read as the reverse complement.
CAACAAACAAAAAAAATTACTGCTGGGCATTTTCTGAGCTGCATTAGTAAAAAGCTTATGGTTTTGTAGGTAGATAGATATCTGTACACACATTACAAGTGGAGGGGGAACTGTAGAAGTCTGTGGGAAACCAGAGAACTAAAGGCAGTCTGTAGTTCAGCAGTGAGCATTTTCTCCCTCCATCCTGATTCACCTTGTGCTTTTCTTCTTGGGTTGTTTCTTCTTCAAGGCTGAAAATAGGGATGATGGCACTACAGTGAAATTCTCATACCTATCTTCAAGACTCATTTAGCTCATCTCCATTTGCTAATCTTCAGCAGCCACACCAGGCAATCAAAGCAGCAGTGAGACTAGTGGGGAAGGCACAGAAAGGAAATGAGAATAACCAGGTGCTTGAGGCACTCGCTGACCAGCTGCATGCAAACAGCATTTCCAGCCTATGAAACAAGAAGTGAGAGGTGGGTGTAGGTTGTGCTGTGAATCTGGAATGAGCAATAGCTGCCGACGAGCTTTTAGATGGAGAAGGGATTAAACTCTAGGAGTTTGCGTGCTGAAATTACTCCAGCTCTCCAGCTTGTAAATGCTAAAACAAGAGCTTCCTCAGTGGAGCAGAGTGACGTCCAACCTAGTCACCTTGGAGAGCTGGATAACCACAAACCTCTGGAGCTTCTCCCTCGTGCAGTATGCCATAGCGTTGAACACGCTTGCTAAGCTTTACCACATCGCCTATGTTGTGCCCCCCCTTCCCACGCTGCTTTCCCACAAAGCAGTGCCACGCTGCTTTGTTTTTGTGAGCTGGCAGGAAATGGAAACTCTGTGTAGGATTTCCATAGCTGCCTAGTCACTAACATGACAAACCACAATAGACTTCATAAAGACTAATCCTTGCTGTGACAATACTGCAGAAACCAACACACGTTTTTTTCTGCAGTTGCCACTGCTGTCATTTATTCCCCTCTGAAAAGCATTGCTGTGGCCCTCCTGAGGATATTACACAAACACCTGTTTTGTTGGTGCTACAGAGTGCATTTACCTACCTATCAAAGAAGCATGAGGGAAGAGTAACACAAAAAGAAAAACCTGTTACATGTCTTCTGAAGAAGAGAATCTAAACCCTGTTAAGCAACACTGAGCCAGGCAGGTTCCAATCACATTTTCATATTTACACTTAGTATTTAGCAGTATAATCATGTGGCTTATGACTAGCTGTGCTGGCACCATTTTGGAGTCCTGCTATTAATACTTTATGTGACAGGCATTAAAATTAACTGTGAAAGTATTTCTATGGAAGCACGAGTACCTGTGCCAAAAAACACATGATGGAGGACCTAATCAGCTGGAATGTGTTTTGCTTGCTGTGTATGAGTCTTTCCTAGCTTAGTAGATTTGGAAAAATAGATTTTCCACATCAGAAAGTTTGCTGTGGCCTCACAGCATCTTTGTGAATTCTCATTCACAGCTGAAGGTTGTAATTTTTGCTGTGTAACTTTCAAAATTAAATCTGCAAGTTGCTGAAGGACTGTGAGCTCACACAAAGAGCAAAGCAGCTTAAAACCCTTGCCTCAGTCACACAAACTGTAGCTGTTGTTATTTTCAAGTTTCACACAGCTTTTGCCATCTCACTTTTCTGTCCATCCTCAAAGGAAGTGCAAGTTCTTCTGTTTATCAGCAAATGTATATGCTAGATCCTAGCTGTGATTTAGAAAAGGTCTTGTTCTTCCTTTTGTGAGTAAAAATTCCTGCCAACAAGTGAGGCAAATTTTGGATTTTGAAGAAATAAGCAATACTGGAAGGCAATAAAAAAGAAGGGAAAAATTTGTTAATATAAGGTTCTGGTAGCAACTGATTTGTCATGTGATACCTAATATAATTCCCTTTTAAACTCCTTGTCCTCCCCACAGTCTTTACTGCCTTGAACCATAGAGCACCACTGTGCAAAATTGTCCTGGTATTATGAACTGTTCTTGTCCTCCCCTGTTGCATTTCCACTTCTTTGTGCTCTGTCCAAATACAGCTCCTGGTTACATTGCTGTGTCAGGAACAGTCTCATTAGTGGTAGCTGAAGCACCAGTGAGAAGGAAAACAACACCAAGAAGCATGCAACCCGGCTCTAAAGGTTTCCCATGGCAGCTTGTTTTGTACGTTCTGTGAGACCTTGACTGCAAGAAAGCTTTGTAGCAGTGTGACATAGCAGTTCCTTTTTTTTTTTTTTTTTTTTTTTCCCTTCATCTTTTAGTCATCTTTTCATAAATGCACTCTAATTTTGTCCTAGGAAACCTGTGGCAGTTAGACAAAAATTGGAAAATGATTTTTCTTTACTTTAAAAGAAACACCTAGCATATGGGAAGCTGTGTGTGTGCAAAGACTTGTCAGTTATTCTAATGTAATTCCTGCTTTAAAGAGCTACAGGTGTCAAGGATATTGTTACTTCTTGGCCAGTTTTTGGAATTGTTTGAACAAACAAGTAGGTCCCTGCATTATATCTTTGAACTTGAATCCTGAAGTAGGTCACTAGTCCTAGAAGGTAAACATATATTAATTCCCTTTTTCTTTCGTAGTGTGACAGTCTTGATGTGTTTGGTTTTATTTTCTATCAGATTACTCCTTGAAATGTAATATGCTGTCATCAGAATAGGGGAGTGCAAATAGATCTGAGATTCACTACTAACTTGAGAATGGAGGTGAGATTGTACATCCTCATTTCTGTAAAACTGAGTTTCAGCTGTCCTCATCACCTGCACTAACACCCGAATGGGCACCTTCACTGCTGCTGTGGAGGTCACAGTCAATCCAAAGCAAGCCCATCTGGAATGGAGAGCAGGGTTTACTGGCAATACCTGCCCAGTGGTGGGTGGGTATGAAATGTCTGCAACAACCTGTGATTTATAGGGAAAACAGGAGAAATGCAATCTGCCTTCAGACTTGAGAAGTCATTGATCCTCATGTGGCAATGTGGGGCTTCTTCTTTCTCAAAAGCTATCTAGTAAACAAATGCCAAAAAGATCTCTTGTGCATTTACTCCTGTTTTGCTAAATAGGGCTTTCACTTTGTAAATGTAGGCCAGTGCCTAGAAACATTGATCAGAGGTCTTCTTCATATTAAATAATCAATTTTTTATCTGTTAATTTTTACATCTTGTTGTGAAATAGCCTCAGTGAAGCATCATGACAAAAACCTTAGAGATTATTTGTTCACTGTTAACATTAGAGTGATTTATGTGTGAGTAGAGAGAGTGAGGAGGGATAAAGGAGGCAAAATGAGTCTTTGACACTCAAGAAGTGATGGCAGGTATGTGATGAGTGGTGCAGTGTATGCTGAATCCTAAGGAACACCTGTGAGCATCGTAAATTGAGTGGAGGAGCTACATGTTGGGCTGAGCTGGTGCATAATTGGAACCCTGGAAAGAATTTGTGCACTCTGCAGCAGCCTTATGGAAATATGTGGACTTGGCAAAAGCAGTCAGTAGTGTCAAATAATTATGAAATACTTGAAAGCCCCAGGTAAAAAACCTCTTCAGAATTGGCAGGCGTCAATGGGTCATTAATAATTTTGTTATTTCCTTCTTTATATGGTGTGCAGTTATAAATCCCTGGTGGAAAATCCAGTGAGGCAGCCAGGGGAGAATGCAATCAGCAATCCAAGCAATAAGAACAAAAAGAAGAATGGCACTTACAAATTTTCCTACAAACTCTGCAGTCTTTTCCAATTCCAATCTGATAAAAAGGATTTAGTTGAGTAGCTTGGCTGGGTGAAGTGTAGTTTTACAAGTCTAACACAAAGCACCAATACATTTGACTCGGTGGATGTATAAGCTCTAACAATAATGTTCAGCAAATTCAATTCTTTAATCATTGTGACCATAAGAACTAAATGTTTGTAATGTTCTCAGGATGTGTAGAGAGTAATTACATCGGATTTTAATAACACTTGCTGTGAATTGTTGACCAATGATTCACTATGGGGGAAAAATTAATTAAATTTTAATGTGAAAAGTTATTGTTAATTAAAAGTTGCATGAAAAACAGCCATAAAAAGTAGAGAAGGTGGGCAGGTTTTGAAATACTAAAAGTGCATATAAAGAAAGGGAATAAGATACACTTTTTTGGCCTGGATTTTACCCGACAAGAAATATACCCAAATAAATGTATCCATGTGCAAACTCTCTTCTCCTCCCATGAAAAATGTGTTGCAGGTGGATGTACACTCTGTGACAGATGATAATTTGCACCCAGAGACATAGAAATGAGGGTGGTCTGTGATATCAGTGGATGGGTCAGATGCGGGAAGGACACTTACTTACACTTTGCCTCTGTGGAGCTTACAAAGAGAAAGACTGTGCCAGCTGAGGGCTGGTATGGAAACACAGCCAACTGGCAATGATGCTACTACAACCTCAAGTCATATTACAGTCTTAAGATGTACTACAGCCCATGTCCACTGCCAGCCATACCCCTGCTTTCATCCATGTCTCCCATCCCCTGGGAAGACTCTGCTTTTTCTCCCCACAGTGACCTTTTTACAGAGGTTAAAAACCCTCCAGTTATGTGAATGCTGAAGAGAAAATGCCAGAAAGCAACTTAGATGTAGATCTCAAAAGTGGCTTAAATATAATTTATGTTTCTAAATACAAAATTGCAGCTGCAGGATCCCCTTGCATAAGGATCTGCTTTTGAGCATGACCAGAACACGTAGGAGATGGGGTCAAGCAGTACGGAGCCCAGTGCATATGCAGAACTGGTCAGGACCTATTCTTTCTCCCACCTCTGAGAGGTTTGGTTAGAGGCTGGTGCACTCTTGCAGCAGGATCTGGTTAACATTAGCATATGATGGAGTAATAACATGGTTGTCTTCCAGATTTTTAGGAAGAAGAAGAGGAGGAATTTCATGCAGAGATTTTGAATTTAGTGGATTTTTATGAATCTTGTTCTCAAGCACCCATTTTCCCTATGTATTGTGTTGCCACTTCAGTCAGAGTTGTAGACTAGGCTTGGAGGACCAAGCACCACAAGTTAAGTAATGTAACATCACCACTATGACAATGAAGACTTCTTTAGACTTCAGAACTTGGCACTTTCTTCCATAACAACACTATGAGGCATCACCAGGGTCTCACACTGGGATGTCTACCAGCACTCCTTTTAGAGACTGTGTTCTCCATTCACTGTAGAGATTCATGGATCTTAATCACTTCATCATACATGTCTCATTCAGATCATTATAATGAAATCAGCAGGGTTAAACTACACATTACAAAGTGCTTTTCCTTAATCATCAGTTTATCCAAAGGGCTGACAAGTGAGCTATAGCAGTGGATAATCCAATGCCCATTTTTCCCTCAAGGATTAGGATTTATTTACTTGTAACTGACAAGCATCTACTATCTCATTTTGACAGTATTTGTGTGAATGAAATTTTAAAAGTTTCCACATTATATGGTAAACTCCTATGAAATCACCTTCTTAAACTTTCAAATGAATGCAGTAGTATGTCTGTAGAGTCAGCTTAAAGAAACTCAGTTCAGTGGTCTGAAATATATTGGAATATAACAGATTATTTGTGGTGTAACTTCTTTACGGTAAAATATGACTCACTTAACTCTATCAGTGAACAAAAATGGTCATATAGTTGTAGTCTAGCTACTGAGATTCATTTTTCCCAACAACAACAAAAAAAGAGCCTGAATTTATTCCTAATGCTCAATATTTCTTAAAGTGCAAATACATCATTAAAATTAAGTCACAATTTTAATTTAACATTGTGAACACAGTACTTGCAGTTCTAAAATAACCCATGTAGAGCTTTAAAAGGAAACCTACAGAATTCTGTCTCTTGATTACTGAAAGCATCACTAAATATTAAATCAATACATATATATATAAAACCTTTCAAAGAGCAGTTCATATACTTTTTTTTTTTTTTTTTTTTTTGTAGCCCCATGAAAATGTTCCAGATAAAATGCCAATATTAGGATCTTTTTTAGTATATAAAATGACCAAAACTTATGTTTGTTATACAACATTCTGAACATGGTGACCTAAGTCAAACAAACACAACCGCACCAAAAAATTATAACACTAACTAGAAGTAATAATATATTTTATCATTATTCTATGCCTAAATCACACCAGCATGTGACTATTATAAAGTGCAACTGAAAGATAAAATTAGCTGGGGAGGTTATCTCATAAAGAATGACCATGACTACCAACACATAACCCAAAATGCAGAGTTTGGTTTTCAGTAAGCTTTCGATAGAAAGAAAATATATATTTGAAGGTAAATTATTTCTAATACTGCAATTCCTACGTATATAATTAATCAAAACAAACAAACAAACAAACAAACAAAAAAAAAAAGAAAGAAAGAAGAAAAGCACTTGCACAAAATATAATGATCGATCCCTAATCAGTATACATTGGCCTGCAGCAGTGCAAGTGCATCCCTTCGCTCCCAGGAGAGGCTGCCAGCTCACTCACATGCAGAGAGCTAACCGTCAAAATACTGCAGTGTCAAAACAAAGCTTCAGAACACATGACCCCCCAGGCTCTGCCTTCTCTTGTCCCTTGCATACTTGCTGTGTGGAGGCAAGAAGCTCATTGGTGGTGCATGACATTGGAACCCCATCTGTGAATGAGGTCTTTCTCACTGTGGCAATGCAGGTTGCACTGCACCCTCTGGGGTGCCCTGTTTTCCCGTGCGAGGAGATGCAACATTTTCCCAAGTATAGAAGTCAAGGCACAAGTGTGTAAAATGGAGGCATTGCAAGTTACTCTGGAATTTATGGAAGAGGAGGGTATATATGTATTGTTTGTAATATTTTAAAATTAGCTTTAGAGATTCTTGTGTTTTTGAACAGTGCGGGATCTTGAACCCAATCCTTTCTCTTTTTGCCTGATTCTATACAAATCAGCTGAACCTGTTCTTCACTGGTAAAGAACTGTCAGCTACTGCGCCCATTTTTGTTATAATTCTGCATTTTGTTGTAATCATACTTCTTAATTTGACAAGTACCTAAACATCTATAGTCTATTCACTCATCCTGTCCCTATAATCAATAATTCATTCTCTGAATAACTCCATAAAAATGACAAGGATGATGAATATTTTCTTTCTCTCTCGGTTTAAAATAAAATCCATATTAGTTTCATCAACTGGCAATTATTAATGTACCTTACTTAACCAAGAATTGATTTGATTCTGACAAGTTCTTAATGTCTTTAAATTGTGGTAAATAATTGCTCTCCATATTCAGCAGTTTAGTATACCAACATAAGCTAATCTTATTTTAATGGAAGATGTAGTTGTAAAACTTTGCAGAATATTGGGTAAAAGCCTTCAATTGCTGACAGATATTTCTTTTGCTTTAATGCTTGTGTATGGACAGCTACAACAATAAATGGAGACTAAACAAAGCTTGGGGGTTGAAAATCAGAAGCAAAATCAAGCTACGAATTCTTAGGTTCTGACTCACATTTAATATATATGAAACGTCTCATGCCTGTTTCTATTTTTATTTCCTAATAATCTGAATGTTGTTATATAAATGCTTACCTTTTAGAAGTCCTCATGGGTTTGGCATATCTATTAATAATTCAGGTGTTTGAGAGCCTGTCAGTGGCATTAGCTTGTCATAAAATTGGTATATTTTATCCTATGCATGTAGCTGTATTACATATACCTCATATGTACAGGATAAGTACAGTGCTGTAGATATTTAGCTCAATTGTTTAGGATTCTTTGTTTAATGCCTTGCCTCTTAAAAACCTGTGAAACACACAGGAAAATGCTAGTAACAATTACAGAATTAGGGTCTGTCGTGAGGACAGGACTCCTATGAAATGTAAAACAGAGAATAATTTAAGGAATATGAATTGTTCAGGATATTCAGCCCATTTAGAGATCGCATGGCTTTTAATTTCACTATTCTTTTCCCTTTTTGAATGATGTATTGCCCCTATTTTTTTGAATCCCCATTTGGCTGCCCAGTTTTGGACATCTGAGTAAAGGATAATGAGACTAAATACTTAAGATCAAGAATGAACTGCATTTGACTGAGATACAGGTCCTGGGATTGCTAAATCAAATGTGATTTTGTGTACAAGTCTGTCCCAGTCTTTTTAAAAGGCACTTGTATTTTTCTGATAGTAGAAAGGTCTGCCTTTTGATGCCAAATATCCCTAATAAGTAGCAAGACCTATTGTGAAGCACTGGGCTCATAGGTGTGAGATGAAAAACTTTGGAATAAGGAAACTAGAACTTGTTAATGTTTTCTGTTTGTATGGATGGCATTAAGCCACCCAGACCTCAGGGAAATAATGATGATAAAAAAAAATAACAAATCCTGTTTCAAATTTACAGAATAGGTAGTGAAGTGCTGCATGGATTTAGTAATTTGTTTATTTAAAATGGCACTGCAAACATGAATTTCAGCAATCCTGCTGGAGCAAATTGTGCTAAAATGGGCTACAAACATTGTTTAGGCCCCAGACATAAGCCTCTTCCCAGTAAGACAGCTTACACAAGCCTGCTGGAAAAATGCTTGTATTCAACAACAAATCTAAATTCACGTTGAGTAGTAAACCTTGGTATAGTCTGAAATGACGAACAAACAGTTACTTGCAAAGCACATATTGTAGAAATATCCTATAAAGATACAGGAGCTCACATTAATCATGTGAGCTAGGACAATGGGTGACCTTTTCTAATAAGAAATGAAGCATCTAAAGCAGCTATTAAATTTCGCAGCAGCCTTATTTACTGTACGTCTGTGGCATTCATCATTGCACGATATAAAAGTCCTCAGACTGCCAATATTTGCCAATCATCCTTCTCCAAGGGGAAAATTGTTCGGAAGCTTTTAGAGCACTGCTCCCCAAATTCTGCCAATGCCAAGGCCATTACAGCTTCTTTTCAGTCTTATAATGAACAGAGAGCAGCTGTTGAGCAAGCTAGGTTAACAAACCTTGGAAAAGCATTAGTACTAATTCATTTTTAGCACTTTTCTAAGCATGAAAGTTGAAAATGACTGTCTGACATGGTTCAACCACTTTTCCAGAAGCTGAATCTGCAAAGTCATAGATAAGATATCTATGCTTTGGATTTTAGTAAAAATTCTTGCAGATCTAAGTCATGAAGAGTTTTTAATAATTAGAGGCTGTACTGAGATGCAGTCACACCTTTAAGATTTGCAGTTGAGTTTTAAACTCAGGACAGAGTTGATAATTAGAAATGCTGTTGAATAAAGAATTCAGTGGTTGGGGAATGTGTTTTCTTGTTGGGTGCATGAGTTCTCATTGTCACTTTGAAAACTTGGACATCTACTACTCCTCTAAGACCTTGTTTCACTGGCATATTTCTGGTAGCTATCCTATTAAGATTTCCTGCTTTTCAAATTTGCCTCAGGCCTTCTCATCTTCACAGAAAAAACAGCAGATCAGTCAGCAGTCTTGGAACCATTCATGTTTTTCCTTGCTTTCTTTTCTTCCTTGGTGATTTGCCCGGCTGCTAACTGATAACCCCAGCGTCTAATTAAGGAGACATCACTTTGACACCAGTACCCTCCACAGCCCCAGACATGTCTTACTGTACATCACCAACGAGTAGCTAGCTGGTGGCAGGCTAGGTATTGCAACATTTGGCTTCACTGAGTGCTGGTGAAGTATCATGTTGGTTTAGGTGTAAAGAGAGCCCTTTGCCACTGTTGGATGGCGTGTTTACAGCTACAGGCAGATGAGACCTCAGTGTTATCACAGTTTTAGCTTATCTGGCATTTGAGGCAGTTGACCTCTTGAGAGACTTGAGAGACTCGGGAGATTTTGTCCTTTCAAAATGCCTTCTTTCATTTCTCTCTGACAATTCTGAAGCTGTTTACTAGGAACTTCCTCCACTTCCTCTCCCTGTAGCTCTCACCTGGAAAACTTCTGTTAAACTCTACCGTTCCTCATCTCAGTGAGCATATCTGTAATACCATGTCACAGAAAATAATGTCCATTTATAGTGTCTTAAATGTCAAATATGAGTGATCCATAATGCAGTGCAAAATGGGATTTGAGAAGAAAAGGGCTTGGTTCAAAGCAAAGAAATAAGAGTTGTAATAAAAAAAAATAAAAATAAAATAAAATAAAAAAAAAAAGGGGGTTGACGACGACACCACTTTGATGAAATGAAAAAGCTGCAGGCATTGCCTCATAGGTAGACTGTTGTTATTCTTTGTTTAAGTTATAGTACTGGATTCAGTCTCAAGTTTTGCTCCATTTTTGGATGTTTATTAGAGTCACTGTAAGGAATGCCCGTGGAAGCTAAGAAACATAGCTTTGGAGGTGAACCAAGACTCTGTAATCCAAGTTTTGGTTTTCTGTGATATGGACTATTGCAATCCTTTCTCCTTGGATGTACCAAAATAACCCCTGTGAAAGCTTAGCTCGTCTAAGATGCAGCTGCACATCTTCCAAACAAGGCAGCTAGGAGAGCTATCAGTTCATTTCTCCTTTGCTTTTCCTGGCACCCAGTGCAGTTTCTGCTTAGACTGAATTTAGTTTTCTTCACTTTTGAATCCAGGAACAGAATAGGTCCTGGTTATATCAGTGTCCACCTGTTTTCCTGTGGATTTTTGTGTCAGTGACAAGGAACCATCCTGGATTCACTCATTATGAATGTCTGTGGACAAAACTGAATTTATCTTTAAAAATTGAAGTTGACACTGTGAAAACACAGAGCAAGATGTGACATCCATTGCTCAATGTCAGCCCCTCTAACAGATTGCTAATATGTATGGAAATGGCTTCAAGTGAAAATCTTCACCTATTTAACAGTATGTAATGTAGTGTGAAATATTGCAAGGAGTTCAATGAGCTTGTAAGTTTAGGGCAGGTGTGAAGATCTTGTGAGTTATGCATAGTGCTTGAGAAGTTCACATGCAAGAAATAAGATGTTTTGGTCCAGGAACTCCTGAAAAATCCAGACCTCTAGTTATGAAAGAAACGAATTATCAGTGACTGTCAGGGTGTGTGCATCATCCATGCCCACCCCGTCCTGGAAGGACTACTAGCAGCTGGCATGGTTTTCCTTCCCGGGAACCACTGCTGCTGCTTCCCCACCCTGCCAGTCTGCAAGCCCTTGTGCCTTAAGAGAGACTGCAGGGAGATGGCATGATCTGAGTGTTCCCTCTTATCCCACTGCACATCTATAAAGCCAAAGTCCTCTGTCAAGAGAAGTCTGAGAGAAGATGGACAAGAATCAACAGATGATTTCCATCAACACTGCCTTTGATAACATTTCCAATGGTGGCAATAACAATTAATTGAAATGAGTGTGTGTAAATACTGACTATAATCTGCAAAGTCTGTAACTAATTGGCTGAAAAGTTTGCTTTTGGACAAATTTGAAGACTTGGATTCAGGTGTCTTTGATTCATATATTTATTTATTTATTCAATTATAGTGTGGAAATTACAGTTTGGGGACTTCCTGCCTGCATTTCCCTTTGTGGTTCAGAAACCCAACTGAACAAGCTCTGTTGCAATTTGCCATGCACAGGTATTTCACAGAGGGAAATATAACTTCTGATCATTGTTGTAATTACAATAAGAAATTAGTTGCATAAAGGAGAGCAGCTAGCTGACTCTAGCAATGCAACTTTTTTTCACGACTTGTAAATAAAAATGTTTGGTTTCTGTGTGACCTTTTTTTACTCCAAAATCTAACTTGTTGGCAGATCATGCATCACAAGCACTTTCAGTTAGGAGGTGGGAAAAAGTTTTCCAGCCATCTGAAGTTTTCTAGACCTTTGCTGCTTTGGGTGAAGAGTGACAAATAATACCACACATCAAAAGCATATTTACATTTCAGACCCAATTCCCTTTGGCTTTTTTTTTCTCTCTCTGTCCAAAGTACAAACAAATAAGCAACAACAAAACACAAAACAAACAAAACAAAATAAAGCAAGTCCTGCCACAAGCATGGGACAGCAGAATAGGAAAGGCAATCAAATAAAGCCTTTGTAAGGACAGCATTGCAGAGATAGACAATAATAGTGATATAGAAAATATCATTCCTTATGAAAGATTCACACACTGCATCCATGTACTCCTCACTTTACCAGCCATGTTCTCTGCCTACCTTGAGCATTTCTGAGTATTCTGAATTTGTGAAAAGCTCAAGCTTTGAACCACACACAGAAAGTTATTCTTATGTCCATACACAGGATTGCTCAGTGTTATCTTTCACCATGAACATGTATATTTTCAGTTTCTACTGGATTTGGCCACAGAGAGGTACTACTTCTAAGCACAGAATTTTCTTATTTTGTAAGAAAATAGTGGGAAAGTTCAGTGTGAGTATCTGTATGTTTAATTGTGCACTCTTATAGTACATGCAGAAGACATTTCCTTCAAATACCATTGTACAGAATAATTGCTCTTTGGATATTTATGCAAGGAATTTTTACATTTGAAGAAACTATTTAAATAAAGATTTGAAAGGAGAAAAACCTTGTTTGTTTTGCTCTTTTTGTTTTGATTTGTTTTGTTTTAAACACATCTTTGTTTTAAAAATACTGTTATAGCACGATCTCTTTTAGGACTTGAAGGAGCTAACCTTAGCCATCAGTTTCACTGTAAAGGTATCATTTTTATTCTGACAAGCTCTTGAGCATCCTAACCTATAATTCACCCAAATATGTGAGGCATTAACTCTCTTTGGCAGCTCAATCCATTAAAGACAATAAAGAATTTGGATCAATTAATACATTCTTTTGACAGACACAGTAATGAAATTGCTACTTTCATTCTATTTGCCCTTTGACGTATGAGCCCAGATCAATCCCAAGCTAGTATACGGGTTTACTTTTACGTCTGCTCTCCAGCAGAGACTGGGCATTCACTACATTTTTCAATGATGTCACTGGGACTATTTATATAATATAAATCTGTGACACATATTATTATTTCCAGAATTGTTCCTTATTTCTATTTGTAAAAATGTACCATTTCACACCCTTTGGATGTGAAAGTGGTACCAGTCTCAAGGCAAGGAGTGGTGTAACATCTTTCCCCTCTTGGTAGCAATCAGAGATCTTTGAAGATTCTGGGGCACAGAATTTTGACGGGGCTATTTATGGGTACCTGACTAACCCAGGTACCCATCAACTGAGTTTCTTAGAATAGAGAAATAGAGAACTTCATCAGGCAGGATGTAAAATGATTCGGCACTGCATCTGGTTTACTGGGCCTCCCCAGTATCCCTCTCTCCTCTGTTTTATGGGCATCAATCATAGCTGGATGCAACAGCAGTACAGAGTAGCACTCATATTAGCTGTATTTTTTACAGATAAGTGACACATTAATATTTTTAATAATGTATTTCTTTTCACTTCTGACATAGTCCTTATCATTCTAGATCCTGGATCTGAATTAAAATGGTCTTTAAGCTCAAGTCATAGGGGACAGGAGGAGTTGGAGACCTTGCAAATGATTTATAAATACCTACTGTTGTCTTTGTTGAGATACAGCACATATTTATCTGTATTTCTCTCCTTCTTCGCTAAACTGCTGTGCCTCATGCACTAGAACTTGGCTTTAGAAGAGTGTAGGCTTTTTCTGCTATTGTAGGCTTCTGCTGTGTTGTCTTATTGTAGTTATAAAGAGTCAGATACCTTGTTTTATCTTGGATTTTTGTCAAGCCCAATTGAAAATGTAAGGCTTAATGAAGTGTTGAGAAGGGGAAAAGATTCAAATTAATACATTCTTTTCAGCTGATGTCATTGCCAAGAATTTAGAAGTTTCTCTTTTTTTTTTTTTTTAATATAAGTAGTTATCAAAGGTCGTTCACATATTGATACGGCAATGCACTGTATAGTGACAGCTATTTTGGCAACAACTAAGTTTGTGACATATTTTAACTTCTACACTTATGGTGATAGACACTTTGAAAGAAAAATTATCATGTAGAAGTTATTTGTGTCTACCTCAAAGCTAGGTTTTAGTAGCCTAAAGCAGGAAAAGGTAAATGCACTGTTAATGAGTAAGTGTGTGGATGACACAATATAGGGAGGCACAAGGATAAGCAGCACACAGTGGGGGAATAGAACGTAAAAGAAAAATGTAAAAGACTTTGAGATCTATAACAAGTGAAATGAGTTCAAAGATAACTAAAAATTGTATCACTAATTGTAACAATATCTAAGATTAGAGACATCAGATCAGGATCTGCTATGGTGAGATATGGCTGTGAAGAAAACATACATAAGGTATATATATGTATTGGGCTCATTATTTCTGTCAGAGAAAATACAAAACATGATCCTGTTGTGCAAGACCCTGGCACAGTTCATCTGAAAAGCTGTACACAGTACTTATTTCCTACATGAACTGTGAAAATTCCAACAGGTTCAGAGGAAATTTAACAGTGTGATCTAGTGTCTAGATCCTACATTTTCAAGTCCCTATTTTGCAAGGGTACCATGTCAGATACAGACAAAACTGAGAAGGTATATCACTATTCATATACCACAGAAGTAAATTATGAGAAGAAAGAAAAGTTATCTAAGGTAGCAGACAATTCTGGCATGGTTTCCTGCAGATTAAATTCAGAACAGAAATTAGTAGAAACTGGCTTCTTGTAAGAGATAATGAGGTCTGGTACAGACTTCTATTAAGTATAAGGATAAAAGAAAAGAGAGAACTGCTCTGAAAATAATTTTTCCTAGCTTTAAGAAAAGAGTTACAAGATGAGGTTTTATCTGGCAGCAGAGAATTGCAATTAACAAACTAGATCTGGTCACTCCCATTTACTGTATTCTTAAAATTTTCTTGCACTTAGATACATTATCTTGGTTCTTGTATAAAATAAGCTGAGCCAATTTGCATCTGCATTCACACTAAGAGTGAAGTGTAATCATACTTGTGGTACAGATGCTTTAAGCACAGCAATCACTATTTTGTAGAGCAGACCCTCAGGAGTTATTGAAGCTTGCTTAAAGACTTGCTTTCAGCAATAGGAGTCTCCCTAGTCCTTTCTCTTTTTCTGACAGTAGTTAATATTTACTGAAAAGAACAGGTTAAAAACAAAAACAAAAACAAAGACAAAAACAAAACAACAACAACAAAAAAACACATATATGTATATAAACTATATTTGCTTTTAGACTTCAGACACATTCAGACTTTTACTGTAGGTATGTGTGATTCATTCTACATGGAACCAAGGCAGTTACAAATGTTAAAGTGAAATCAAAGTAAGCTGTTAAAATTCTTATTTATTCTTCCTGTTTTATATTTTTCTCAAGGCATAAATTAAGTGACATTCTGAATGAGACTATATAATGCTGCTCTTTGTCTATGAAAAGAAAAGACATTCCTCATGTTTTGTACAGTGGCTCAGAAAGCCTAATACCTGATGCATTATCCTTATCTCACTATGAGGATGTACATTATAAAATGGTTTTAGCTTGATCTTCAGAATAATTCTACATAGAAACAGCATTAATGAACTGTCTACCATCTTTATCAGTCATTGTTAATACTTTTCCCACTCAGTTCTTGACTTCCCATCTGGCATTTCAGTACCATAGACATACTTTGCTCTTCATAATACTGCTTGCATATCTTCATATATATTGTATATTTCAGATAACAGGATACTTACACCTTCCTCCTCAAAGAGCATTTTAATGGATTACTGAAATTCTCTCAAAGCCACTGGAGTACTGCCAGCATCTTTTAATGAATGAAGGGCCCTGTCTCACTGTCTACTGGACTTCTGGACACATCTGCATTTTTACATTTTACACTGAGAAGAGACAGCTGACTATGTTAGAAGTACTGTATTTGTCAGCAAGATATCCCAAATATATCAGCCTGCTGGCACCAGAAGCTGGATTTAGATTATGGCCCCGTAAGGATGGATTTAAAAGACAGCAGAAGAAATCCTTTTTCCTGTATTTGTTAACTGGTTGCTTGACTGTATTTCAATACACAGATTTCAACTGAGAGTGAAATTAAAACATCTTGATTGTATTTGTCCTGAAAATACCATTTCCTGTCCTTCAATGTTTCTTTATTTAAACCAGTGAAAATCTTGAAACAGGAGTCTTTGCACAGATGCAAACATATCTCTGGAATGGAAATAAGTGTGGAAATAATCATACATTTTGGTATGTATGGTTGAACGTAGTACAAATATGACTTACATCCCATGTGTACATTTGGAAAACTGTTTTTTTCTTAGATATCAAGAGACACTATAACTGTTTCCTGTGTGGCTGTGTGATCATACATGAAAAATTGAGTTTTTTAACACTTGTTCTAAAAAACCTCATCTTGTGTCTGAGATTAGTGAGACAAAAGTTGACCCATAGTTTCAGTACTGAGTTTTTGAAGCACATTATTGTCTGAAGAGAAAGCACTGCCATCTTTCTCACTGAATATTTGGGCATGTCAAGAAAATCCTTGCTATATTGCAACTTCAGTGGTTTTGTAAGCTGAGGAAACTACAGAAAGCATTCTAGGAACCGTTTATGAAATGTAAGGGAATGGGTAGCAGAGACAGGATCTTGAGACTGAACGTGGTCTGGTATGGGCTTAAATTCTGGGTTGTAGGAGAAAGTCAGGAAAAAATATATGAGGAAAAATAGCCTCTGAAGAAGCAGGTGCTTCTGCTGGAGTATTAGAGCAGGAGCCTGACCCAAATGGGACCTGGCCCAGAGTTTTCACCTGGCTTCAAAATTTATAAAGTAACTGACCAGACTGGTCTAATAATTTTACGAAGTGTGTGGTGTCCTCTACTGGTGAATCAAAATGTTACATGGACATTTGCATATTCTTAATTGTTACAACTCTGATATTTTCAAGAAAAAGCCTAGCTTTTCTTTTTATTATTATTATTGTTATTATTTACAATCCACAAGCCCGAGAGTTTGGGGTTCTGTCATGCTTTTTATTTCTCCTATAACGTAAATGTGGTGGTCCATTATTTTATTGCTACTAGTCCAAAGGGTTCTCTTTCCTCAACTTGATTTGGGTTTCACATATATCTGGCCAAAAAGGTGGACACATTTTTTTGTGTGGTGCACAGAAATTGAATCCTTGAATTTTTTCAGAGTACATCTAATATTCCCATGCCTAGCAAAAAATGCCACACTTGTTGCATTTTGTGTGTTCTGATACATCATGAAGATAATGTGGTAAAGACTGATTTCAGATGTTTTCCTGAATCATTCTTTTATTGCAAAGAATTTGTGTCTTGCTAGTATGAATTCATTTTGTACTGCTTACCTGGGCATCTCTTGTAAGAAGTTTATTTCATATTCAAGTAGTTCTTACATGGAATATCATAATTTATTATCAATGAAGCGATAGTTAATGGGCATTTAAGAGGAGGTTACTGCTTGTGCTGAAATTCTATTAACACTTCATTGCTAATAAATTTCCTATATATTCACAGAGATCTACTATAATGCAGTAGAAGTTCAGTCGTAACTTCTGAATTAAATAATGAGAGATTAAATAAGCTGTTGATTTTTCCTTCTCTGATAGGGCTAACTTGCAATAAAGTAGTAGCTTTTAATTTTATTTTAGAAGAGCAGTATAAATAAAGGACTGAAAAAATGAATGACAGGTGGGACATTAGACAGGGGGCCAGAAGTAGAGCTTGTTAACTTGTCTACTCTTGAAGAACTGGTTGAAGTACAGGGGTTTTCTAAGGCATTTCCTTCAGTCTTTCAAGGTCTAAGATTTCAGAATTCACACTGTGTTAGCACCAGTCACTATGGCCTCACGAAAACATACAGGTCTGGGTCTCAGTTTCCTACTATGCAAAATGAAATTTGGAGCTGATAATAGATATTTCTTTGTAAAATTTTGAGATTTATGAAAAGCATTCCAATATGATAGTTTAGTCTTACACAAAAATTGACTCACTTTCTACCATCTACACTTGGTAGAAAAAGTATTTTCTTATAATTCTTTACA
Source organism: Nettapus auritus (assembly GCA_011076525.1). Taxonomy (NCBI): domain Eukaryota; kingdom Metazoa; phylum Chordata; class Aves; order Anseriformes; family Anatidae; genus Nettapus; species Nettapus auritus. The sequence goes on along the minus strand of CM021766.1, from coordinate 111,321,793 downwards.
TATAAGTCTGCATAAAATCAAAATTATATACAAAATATTATATATTTTTTACATATAAGTCTGTCTCTATGTTCTCAATACATGGATTAGCAATATGTTTATTCACTTGCCTGCATGCTGCATTCATGTTACTTTGAAGTTTCTTTATATGTAGAAATATTAGAGCTTCAATTCAAACATTACTATCTCACATTGTAGAAGGAAGGGAGAGCATAAAGGAAGGGTTGAACTACTTTTCACCAATAGCTTGACTAGAATATTGAGCCCTGGGCACTTGCTTTATAGGAGCTTCCTGGGTATATGGAAGCTCTGATTAATTAATTACAGGTCATTGTTTGAATTCCAGTTATTTGTATCCATGTCCAGAAGGTAATTAAATGACATTCTGGTGACCTGGATGCTAGCTTTAAAATATATTACCTTTCCTTGGCAATCTCTCTTCTCCTAGAGTGTCTCCCTTTTTTTACCCAGTCGTACCTAACACTGCCCTGGGAAACTAAGCTTCACATCAGCCATGCTGCAAGGAGGGGTGTGGATCAGATGGTGTCCAGATGTCTGTCCAGAGTGACATTTGTTTGGTGACAATTTTGTTGAAAAAAGAAAAAAAAAAAAAAATGGTGATAGAGCTGGGAAATTATGTGTCTCAAGGAGATGATGATTTGAATCGTTAGTCATCAGCTTAAGCAACATCAAATTCATTTATAGCAGTCTCCAGCCTTTTCATAGGCTGTTATATTGTCAATTGCTCAGCTCCTCCACATGGCTTTTGTTTTCTATTCTCATGTCACTGTCCTCTCTTCAATATATGGTGCCTATAACAAGAAGACTTTCATCATGGCAGGTTCTCCTTCTTCCATCTTGTCTGAAGAGAAGGATGGGCAGTTGGCAGTGCCCTGTTGTGATACAGGGAGCTGGAAGGGTGGGTGTGCTTGTGCAAGCTTTCATAAGTAGATATCTTCCTTGAGTAATTTCTTAGCATGCAAGGTCAGGACAAAACTCCTGAGAAAAATGAAACATGCTCCCTGCTGTGAGAGCTGATCATCACCATCAGTCATAGTAGTGGCAGTGAAAATATTCCAGTTCCTTTGGTGTGGTTGTCAGTCTCTGTTCAGCTTCCAGAACCAAATGTAATTTTGTATTGGCAGCATGCCCTACCACAGATTCCTTCCCAGGAGGAAGGTCTTGTTGGTGTTTAACAAAGGCACCTTTTGGCAGTTTCAAAAATTCTAGTTTGCAATTAATATTTAAGTTTGTAACCAAAGCACTGATAATGTGGAGTTGCAGGACTGGATTACTGCAGTCGGGGTACATGTCCCTTGCCTTCAGTCTTCCCACTCTTGCTTTCTTTCTGCCTGCTCAGATGATCTTCCAGCCCCTCTGTGGTCCAATGCTTCTTGCTAAAGGTAACAGTAGAGTATTGAGTGGCTTTTTGCTGACAGTGAATTGACTCACCAGACAACTGGCCAGTCACTTGTGTCAGTGCAAGGGAAGCAGAGTCAATGGGTCTGGTGGAAGAGCAGGAGGACATCAGTCTGATTAAGCCAGCTGAGGAAATCTCACCCTGAGCTATGTCTTCTATTTCAGCAATGGTTTTGTCAAATTTGGTGACAGAGCTGGGAAAGTCTAGGAACAGCAAGTATCTAATGTAGTCCAAACTGGTTTTGATTATATATATTTTTTTTCTTTCACAGTCTACGTGTGAAATTCACAGTCTAAATGGCCTGTGCCATTTCAAAGGTTGATGGAGGTTTCTGTTGTAACCTGTGCCATGTTCTAGCATGAAGAATAACAGGTTAACAATCAAAAGACTGTATTATTTCATGCAAGAAAAACGAGGTAGTTGAATACAGAGTTGAATTTTTCCTCACTTTTTGCATTCCAACATTGTTCCTTCTCAAGTGGAGGTGATAGAAAACAGTGTTTAGCTTGATTTCCTCTGAACAAAATGAAACCAAACCTGTCACAGAAGAATAACTCAGTGCAATACTGATAATAATAAGGATGCTCTGATGAGCAGAAGTCTCTCAATCACAACATGGTCCCAACAGAACAGCATTTTAACAGATACTGCATTGTGAATTGTCTTGAGAAAAGCCTTCTGGCCAAAACATTGACATTCACAACCAGCTGCTGTACTCAGAGAATGTAGGTTTTAATTATCTTGGGTAAAACAATCAGTTGGGAGTGCAAGGTAAGTTACACTCCTGAATATTACTGATAACCTGGAAAATCACAATGAATGTATGCTTTTCTTCTCAATCTACCTTTCAACCTGCAGCTCATTCCCTAGGCTGTAACAAATGCATTATGTTTTGCTTAGCAAAGCAGCACTGCTAAAGAAAATCCATGAAATGAAACTTGAAAGAAAATGGATTACCTGAATGGAAAAAAAAAAAAAAAAAAAAAAAAAAAAAAGTGTTTACTTGTTATTTACTTTCTCTGCATTCATTTTCTGTGGATTTAATATACTTGTCTGTGATTCCCAATTAAATAAAATAGTCCATCTACTGATCTCTTCTTGTCAACAACTAAACCTCCACAGTTGCTTCTTGTAGTTTTCTACATTTTTTTTTTAGACCACCACAACACCATGCCTCAGATAGCCTGAATCATACACACTAACACTAAACCTGTACATACATTCCCTATTCCTGTATTCTCTCCTGCTACAACCTGTAAACACCTTTCTCAAAACTGCTAGTATTGCATGCCAAGTCCTGAGAGGCTTCTCGACAAATCCAGGTCAATGCTGGTATAGTAACACCGGGTGGCAGCAGTGGGTTTTCAGCCAGCAAGTAGAGCTGTAGTGATCCTGTTGTCTGAAGTAATGAAGACATAGAAATTAATTTTGTTTTGATTTTTGAGTAGAGAGCTTGATATGTTATCCAAACCCAAATTTCTTCAGTTTGTCATCTGTTCATGCCTCACAGTCCTGGATTCCTTCTTTTAACTTGACCTAACATTGTAATTGCTGTAAAATGACAGACTCATCAGGGCTTAGGATACGAAAGGATGCATGGCCTATGTATTATCTGCTGCGAATTTGGGATAGTTGCCAATACTTTGTAGCTGGAGGAGAATTGGACAGTGATTTGTCTTTAGGGCACATGTCATGTTTGTCCTGATCTTTGCCCCTACTTAACATGTCAGAGTTGTGACAAGCATAATAGAAAAAACCCTCTCAGAAACATATTTTGCAATTACTGCAGACTTTGTTGGGCAGATGACAGACCTGGGGAACAAGCTGCCTACTAATGTTTCCTTCTGAAAGGAGGTTTTCTTCTCTTGACAGGTCCCATCTGAGTGGGCATCACCTGGTTCTTGGGAGCAGAGCCCAGGGCAAAGACAATTTGTTGAGCTGTTTTCTTCCTTCTGGGGGAGATTAGGGTGAGGTCAAGCTCCAAAACCAACATCTTCTTACTTTGTCTGACATATGTGCTGCCTGTTGCTCTGGCTATTCCCAAATGCAGTTGCTTTTTAACACCATAGAGACTGAAATATACTTGCAGGAAGACAAGCGAATGATGTAGAGTTTTGAGAATGTACACTTCAGAACACATCTCATCATTAGTTTTAGCTGTGAGAATTAGTGAGATGCCCTCACAAAGAAGGACTAGCTTTGATTACTAGAATTAGCAGTGCAGCAGCATGACTTAATATACTATTTTAATTTTTCTTCTTCTTTTGAGTACGCAACGTTTTTCCAAATGTCTTACTCTCCTTTAGTCATTCAGACTTCCATCTTTCAATGAATTATTTAAGCTGGCTCAGTAGAGTACCATGTAACCTCTTGCTTGTTTTCACTGCTGATTAAAGCCTAAACCCACCAGCACCAGATGAAATCTCTTATGACTAGGACCTCTGAAAAAAAAAAAAAATAAATAAAATAAAATAAAATAAAATAAAATAAAATAGTTTTCATTGTAGCAGACTCCTGTTTATGCTGCAAACTTCTCTTTCAAATTCTGGGCTTTTCATGTGGTCGAACTATAACTCAAAACCCAATTAAGTCTTTTTACAAAGGCTGGTAATATGTCCATTTGCAGAGGAAACCTGTTTGTTAAGCAAATGATGTCTTGATAATCTTCCACTGCCTTCCAAAAATTTTTCCAATCTTTTACTGTTTCCCCAAAAGTCATTGGAGCAGAACCAGTGTGGCTCAGTTCATGGCAGAGCTGGTAATCCTAAATCCTAAATGCCTTAAAATTACATATAATTAGGTGCAATATGCAGAAGGATACCACTGGTAAGCTTTGTTGATTTGGCTACTTATGCTAGGTCAGTACTCAGAAGTGCAAGAACCTAATTTCCCCCAGCAGCTGTGTCATTTGTTTTTGTCAAGTACTGAGACATAAGTAAGATTAGAAAACCAAACTGAAAATGAATAAAACAAATTTATTTCTGTTTTACCATTAGCTACACCACAAGTACCATGAGAATTGGAGGCAGCCCCACATGCGGAAACCACTCCTGCATATCATGCCAAAACGAGGCCTGAAGATGGGTTTTCATTCCTAGAAGAATATGGATATATACATATTATACAGTGCAAAATATATATGTAATATGTAATATGTATATAATATAGATGTAGTCAGCTATATAGCTGGCTAAAAATGGAAGACAATGCTTCTCCCTAGAAGCAACTGCAAACCTTGCAGAATTATGTGTTGGAACTGTGCTAATACAGGGCAGAAAGGGCTCAGAAGTATGCTGTCTTTTCCATGGTGCTTTCTGATCACTGTTTTCCAACCTTCGTAGCATCTGCACTCCACTACTCTATGCTGCCTCCATCCCACCACCATGCTACCTACTTCAGGTCAAGCCTTCCCATTCCAGTCCCCCAGGAGGTATCCAGAAGCATCCAGTGCCATGCTCTAGCTCAGCACCTAACCCATTTTTCTGGTGGTACCATCAGCCCCAGCCATCTCTCCCACAATCATCTTTCTTCTTAATATTTCTCTGGTTTTGCGTATTTGAGTTTTGCCCTACTCTGACTTGCCCTACAATGCTTCTCCACTGTCCCTACAGATGGTGCTGTCACTTCTGTAGTGTGAGTTATTCTGTGGTCCACACACCACTGTCACTGGGGTCAGCACTGCCTTGTGAGGTGGGAGATGGGGCAGAGCCTGGCAGTGGAAGGAGAAAGACAGCTGGAGGGATGGGGAGAGGTGGGTCTTGGGTGGGCTGGGATTAGATCAGAATAAACTGCTGCAGAATCAACTCTAAATCTCTTCTTATAACACCCCCAAGTAGCTCATGCAGTCAAAACTGCTGACTGTTTTTAGCACTGAGGAAGCCACATTGATCATCTGTAATGCACGTTTACATGAAAGATATTTACACAGATGCAAAACGCAACAGCTCATTAAATAATTTTTCATCACATGTCACTTACGGAGCAGAAGAAAATTTGGCTGCTGCACAGCAGTTTCTACTGAAGTGGCTAGGACATAATACATTGACATTCAGCTGAAGCAATCAGCTTGAGAAATTTTGTATTGAATGTATTTGGAAGAGTAATTAAGCTTCCTACAGTAAGCAATGTTTGTTAAATTAGGTGTTACTACTTGTTACTTAAAGCAGATAAGGCTACATTGTTTTAAACAGCCTGTCTTATCTTCCCTAAAGAATGAGATTATCTCCTCTGTCTTGTTCTTCCCAGTCTCTCATGAAATATGCTTGAGTGCCTGTCCCTCAATCTGTTTTTCACGTGGTCTTCCATAGTAATGCTCAGTAGTCTGTAGCAGAGTAGCAGTGAGTCCATAAGCAGTGATGATATTCTTCCATTATTCATGGCCCATTCCGCCAGTCTTGCTCACATGGTTTACTATCTCTTGTTACTGGAAATTATGGGGCTGCCTACCTGCAAGGCACTATGTAGAGGAGTAAGAGCAGCAGAGGCACCGAGACAAGGGTAAGACATAGGCACCATTATAAAAGCAAGAGGAAAGAGTTCTGCATAATGTACATGACTCATTTGGTTATTCAGGGCAAGAAGAATAAAAACTCGATGAACATGGTCTTTCTGTAACTTCCAAAACTCATTTTGTTTGTATAACTACAATGCCCAAGACCCACTATTATGGTCCAGGACCAGAGTGTGTATAAACACAAAAAAAATTAAGTTCACTGCTTCTTCTGTAAAACAGTTGCTGCTTTTGTATAATGCTATGTTAATGTGACTAGATTTTTCTCCATAATTTGAGTTTACATTATGGAACACCTCAAAGCATAAATGACACTGTTCTTGACACCATGCAAATATGTATCACTTAAACGTGCATTATTTGCAAGTCCCAAAGGAGCAATTGAGTCTAGTAAGCTAATTCTTCTGAGCGGGATTAGTGTATCCCATGAGAAGCCATGTCGCATTACAACTGATCTCCATTTTTTTTTTTTTTTTTTTTTTTTTTTATTTTTTTTTTTTCTAAAAATTCAGTCACTGTGGTTTCTAGGTACTGTATGCAATCCATTTTCTTACATTTCAGCACTGGGATAGTAGTCACTGGGGAGGGTTTTTAATCCCATGACTTTTATTAAAACACAAGAGAAGAAGCATAAAACGCATTATTGCTGAAGGAAGTTGGTCTGCGAAGCCGAATTCCCACATGCATGAATAAGTGAATTACAAGTTAATCTATGTGCAAAAGAGTTTTAGTGATCTCTGCCTGCCTTCTGTGATTTCAGGTCTCTCTGGAAAAATGAACCAAACAACCCTACAAACACATATTTTTCTGCTGTCAAATATTTCTCATTTCTAGACAGTCTCTTGGCACATCAGTAACTTCTTTTTCATTCTTCAAGTGGATTACTGGTCACTTAGGCAACAGGCACAATTTCCAATGAGTGAGCAGACTGGCATGAAAACTCACCAGCTAGTCAGTGAACAAATGACATCTCCATGACTAGTAGAAGAAATCTCTATATGATCTCTTTTACTTACAGCTTGACAGAAGCTGCTAAACCAGGGAAGATCTGAAAAGTAATTCAAGATTATCAGCAGATTAAGACAGGCACTCTGTGCAGCCATTCTCAGTTTGAATGTTTGTCGTTATGCTAAGCTTTTCCAAAGTGTAAAATTGACTGGAGGTCAAACTGACATCCTCTTTTGGCAGTTTGCATGCTTGTCCCACAAATCATGCATAATGCTTGGCTGTTCTAGAAACTTCTTGAACAAATAATGCAAGCATATTCCATTTATCTGTACTCTTGTGCTATCTCTGATATTTTGGTCACAACAACACATTTACATATGACATAGGTTTTCTCTCCTTTTCATAAACAAAAGTTAATTTATTCAAGAGACTGTGAGTGCAATTTCCTTGAGAGAGAAAGGTATTCATTTTTTTAATTTATTTTGAGTTTTCAACAGGATTTCCTATTTTGGTGGTATAATCTGTCCCCTATTTTTTTCCCCAATAGGCCAAAAGTTTGGATACTAAAATCATGGATATTACCAAAGAAGATGAAAAACACCTGTAGTGAGCCCTATCAGGTACTGTCCTATACGGTGTATTTTGGATAATGTCACCTTGTTGCTCCATTTCTTCCCTGTCAGTTGAGCACTGGAAGAGGAACATTCTTGTTTTATCCTTGTTACTGCTCCAGTCAGAAATATTTTGCAGGACAAGTTAATGCTCACTAAATTAATATTGCTAATGACTGGAAGCTAGGCTCTCTGTTCCGGACTCTCTTGAAACAACATTAGTGAATGTGTTGGATATGCTGCTTCGGTGCACTCTTACATCTCAGTGTGTTTACTAGCAAATATTCTTTTAACAAAATTTAAACTATAATTCTGACAGTCATGGCCAAAATGATTCAGTACAATTTATGTTCCCAGAAGTCTAAAATTCAGCTGTGGCCTATGCAAAACTCAGTCTTGCAAAATTTTATACAGTTGCTTCTTACATACCTCTGTCTGTTACTGCTGCTTTTAGGAGAAAACATTTGAAACCAAAGTGGAACTGGGTTTGTAAGGATCACAATGTTGCTTGCATTTGTCTTTCTGACTGTCAACAAATAAGGTTAATATTATGAATGACTATTCAGGATTATCTATGTCCTTTTTCTATCACCTTCAGAGGTTCTTTGAATTGGGTGTCATCACTGACTGCAAATATCCCCAACCCGAAAACTTGCACAAAAAATACATAACCATTGTGTAGATTTGGCCAAATATTTACATGGATTTTTTGTTTGTTTGTTTTTCTTCCTGTCCTTTACTGTTAAGGCAGTGAATGATATTTACATTTCCCTTTAGAGGCAGAGTGATTCGCAGAAATTTGCTTTCCAGCCCTTGTAAGGCTTGCGCTTGTGCTAATTGTATGAATTTGAGTCAAATGTTCAGAGGGAAAAGGATGGTGTCTAGCCAGCTGCACAGAGGAACCTGAGACCCTAGATGAAACCTAATGCAAGGGCTATAGTGTAGACTGGCAATGTTGCTCATTAGCAAATTGCTTCTCTCTAAACTAACATCAGTGACTTCACTTAGGTGAATACATGGACTTGTGTAACCAAGTTGGAGTTCTACGCTCAGAGAAAAGATTGCACTAAATGAGATGTGATCAAGAAATATCAAAAAAACAGAGACAGATGCTGAAGCTCAGGGCCATATCAACTCATGAGGTTCTGAAATTTTGAATGTGTAAAGTTATACACAAAGGAGAAAAACAAAATCCCTCCAGAAATTCCCGTAGTGTACGGCCTCTTGGTAATTTTCTCAGTTGTGTTGTCATTAAAAATTGTCCCTCAAACTGAAATTTGTTTCTGTTTAGCTTTCACTGGAACCCAGCATGTAGCAGGTACCTCTGAAAGGATCATGTTTTGTGCCAAAATCCTCAAAATATTTAAATGTTTATCTTAGCTTAGCTTGCTTAGCTTGCTTAGCTTGCCCTTCATTCTTTGGGAGATAGCTTCCCAAATACCTTTAAAAACCTAGTCCTTATACCCTCATATTTTGGAAAAGGCTGAAGTCCTGTACAGGACTGCATATGAAATCTTTTTGTACTTTTGTTAAGAGTCAGAATAAAAAATATAGGCAATCCTCAAGAAATATAGGGCAACACTTTATAAAATGTGAAACACATTGAGAAAACTCCCCAAGGTATTATAATACAAGTTAGAACCAGTAATGTCTGTGCCAGACAAACAAACAAACAAACAAACAAACAAAAACCACAGACCAAAATATAAATCAATTTAGTGCTTTCCATCCATCTTAAGGCAAGTAAACCTGTGTTTTTTGCTATAGGACCTCCCCAAATGTTTAAAAACATGAGCCTCAGAATTGCTCTTAGGCTCCCTTACAGACCTCTGGGCCTGACAGAAATATTTCAAAAAGTGCAATTCTGTAAGAAACAAACAAACAAACAAATGTGATATGAAAGTTTTACAAGAAGAGGATAATAATTATGTTGAGTAATACCCACTGTGCTAGACACTTCACTAGATACTTCATAAGAAGAAAGCCTTGGCTCCAAGGAGTTCACAATCTCATAACTGCATATTCAGCCTTAATGTTCTATTCATTTCCTTTGTTTTGAGTCGTTCTGTGACTTTAAACGTTTTCTCAATGTAGTCGGATGTTTGGGGCTTGAGGTATGAAAAATATAAATATGCATTTGAACAATAACAGTGCTTTTAGTGTGAAAGCTTTTATCTCAGATAATATAGAGCAATTTATAGAGCAATAATAATTGCTCTATAAATAAATATCACAGTGCTAGATAGATGTAAGCAATTTAATCTGGATGATTAATTTGTGGGCTTAGCTAATTAAAATTCACTGGCCAAACTATGTCTTGCGTATATTTAAATCTGCAAAATAAGTAAATAAATAAATAAATAAGGAGCAACTGGACAGAATGACAATAATTTTGTCTTTTCAAGACACTGACTCAGACAGTGCAGCTATCACACTGAAAAATCAGGGCCAGAGTGGACTTTGAAGGAACTCTGTAATGCTAAGTCAGAAAAGAAACTGTTACGCTGATATTTCTTGGTGTTGAATGCAAAACTGTTGTTTGTGTTTTATTAAGCTGGAGAAAAACACATCCAAATTTCTACTATAGTTCTCATACAGCAGGGAGCACATGTTTTGGTTCAGGGCCTCCTGCCTTTATGTGTTTTGCTGTTTCGACTAAGGATGACAGCACATGTTAAAGCATTAAAATAATTCGGATCATGCTGACTCCTTCTGCTACTAAGAGTTTTATATCTTGTTTCACCTGCTTCCAAGCCCACACGTAAGACACAGGTCACTGCACACAGCCCATGTTGAGGATGGCATGCCACCACGATGAGGGATGAGAACTGGGGCATTCGGCCTTGTTGGTCGATAGCAGCTACTGCTGTTTCTTTAGAGCAGCAGCCAGTGGAGTACAAAGTAAGCTCTTGGGAATGGCAACCTGGTCACTGATTGTGACATTTCACACAAAAAGGTGTTTTCTAGCTTTAAAAGTCCTCTCAGTCCTCTAACAAGGCCTTTACAATAGGCCAAAATGGTTCTGGGGTCAAATGAATTTGTGCTCTACTGGATAGTTTTCTTCTCAGGTGTTTATTCTGGTCAGATCCATAGGCATAAAAGGTATGCCTGCTCTGCAGACGTGATATTAGGAGGAGTCAAGCTGCAGGAAAATGGAAAATAAACCTAAAAAAAGCCCCATGCAAAGCCCCATACTGTCTGAGCCAGACTGCAAGACAGCTTCATACCACCAGTTTTGGGTTGTCCCATCACACTGCAGCTCAAAGACCTGTCAGGCCAGGAGCTGGGCTAGACACTAAGCCAAAAGTACAAAAATCTCTTGCACTTCAGTATCATCACTATCACATTTCAAAGTCATAATGTTGCTAAAAATCTTTCTTTGGAGAATTTGTTTTCTGAATAGTAGTGAAGCGGAGGAGAAAAGATGCCTACCATGTGTCAGCAGGTGCTGTTTAGCTGTCAAGCATCTTCTCTGACAGTCACAGGAGGGTATTTTGAACTCCTGAGTACATCAGAAAAGACCTTAGTGTAGACTTGGGAATAGGGGACAAAATGAAACGTGGCAACAGAGCAATGAATACTGGAACACAGCTCTGGTATGTCTGGGCCTTGAACAGGGTTTCAAGTACAACCTTGCTTCTATTAGGATGGTTCCTGTTTTGGAAATTCTTTTCTGTGTATGCCTTTTCCAACAAAAGTGCACATGAAAACATGATTGCAGTTTGAATACACCTTGTTCAAGCAGCCATTTCAAGGATGGAAATGATGAAGTAACTGTCAGTCTCTGAAATATGTGATCTGCCAATTAAGCAGCTAAAGGATGAAAAACTCCCTAGATGCTGACCAGTGGGTCAGGGGTGCTTGACAAAGGGGAGGAAATTCCTGGCAAAAGTGATGCCACTCCCTGTGGGTTCACCAAAATACCTCCTTCATTTTCACAGTTAAAGACTGAAAACAAAGATAATAGAGAAGCTGTGGCAAAACTAGAAACGGGCTGCTGAATATTTGTGTTAGTATAATTCAGAATACAGCATGCCATAGAACTGAACTCTATAACAGAGAGAACCAAACAACTATCAAAATTTTCTTGGACTAACACATTTCACAATTTACTTTTGCTATCAGAGCCGTTTTTATAGTAAGGTTAACTGCATTTTAATTTACTTTAATTTGCCTTAGTGCACGTGGTGCATCCACAGCTCTCTCTCTTACATGCAATGGCTGATTTAGAAGGTGGATTGCCTCCTTTTTTAAGTCGTACTCCTTTTATGATAAGCTTAAACAAATAGGTTTATCCTAGCTGAAAAATAAAGATATATTCTTTCCTATATATGACAGGTAACATAGTTTGAACAAGATGGAGAAAAAAACTCCATGTGATGGAAAAACTCATGCTTTCAAGAAGTTATGACTCAGAAGCTTGTATAATGATTAGGATATTGAACTTGCAGATGTGTGAAAACTGTCGTCCCCTCCCCCCCCCCCCCCTTTTCCCCTATATTTGGATATGTATTTCTTCATATTACATGATAATTGCATTTAACATATTGCATATTCTAACTTCACAGAATCACAGAATCACAGAATCACAGAATTTCTAGGTTGGAAGAGACCTCAAGATCATCGAGTCCAACCTCTGACCTAACACTAACAGTCCCCACTAAACCATATCCCTAAGCTCTACATCTAAACGTCTTTTAAAGACCTCCAGGGATGGGGACTCCACCACTTCCCTGGGCAGCCCGTTCCAATGTCTAACAACCCTTTCGGTAAAGAAGTTCTTCCTAAGATCCAACCTAAAATTCCCCTGGTGCAACTTAAGCCCATTCCCCCTCGTCCTGTCACCAGGCACGTGGGAGAACAGACCAACCGCCACCTCGCTACAGCCTCCTTTGAGGTACCTGTAGAGAGCGATAAGGTCACCCCTGAGCCTCCTTTTCTCCAGGCTGAACAATCCCAGCTCCCTCAGCCGCTCCTCGTAGGACTTGTTCTCCAGGCCCCTCACCAGCTTCGTCGCTCTTCTCTGAACTCGCTCAAGCACCTCGATGTCCTTCTTGTAGCGAGGGGCCCAAAACTGAACACAGTATTCGAGGTGCGGCCTCACCAGAGCCGAGTACAGGGGGACGATCACCTCCCTAGCCCTGCTGGTCACACTGCTTCTTATACAGGCCAGGATGCTGTTGGCCTTCTTGGCCACCTGAGCACACTGCTGGCTCATATTCAGCCGACTATCAACCATCACTCCCAGGTCCTTCTCTGACAGGCAGCTCTCCAACCACTCATCTCCCAGCCTGTAGCTCTGCTTGGGGTTATTGCGTCCCAGGTGGAGGACCCGGCACTTGGCCTTGTTGAACTTCATACCGTTGACCTCAGCCCATCGGTGCAGCCTATCCAGATCCTCCTGCAGAGTCTTCCTACCCTCGAGCAGATCTACACACGCACCTAACTTGGTGTCATCTGCAAACTTACTGAGGGTGCACTCGATCCCCTCATCCAGATCATCGATGAAGATATTAAAGAGGACTGGCCCCAGCACCGAGCCCTGGGGAACGCCACTAGCGACCGGCCTCCAACTGGATTTGACTCCATTTATCACGACTCTTTGGGCCCGGTCATCCAGCCAGTTTCTAACCCAACGAAGCGTGCGCCAGTCCAAGCCAAGAGCAGCCAGTTTCCTGAGGAGAATGCTGTGGGAAACGGTGTCAAAAGCCTTGCTGAAGTCAAGGTAGACCACATCCACAGCCTTTCCCTCGTCCACCCAGCGCGTCACTTTGTCATAGAAGGAGATCAGGTTCGTCAAGCAGGACCTGCCCTTCATAAACCCATGCTGACTGGGCCTGATCACCTGCTTGCCCCGCAAGTGCTGCGTGATGACTCTCAAGATAATCTGCTCCATGAGCTTCCCTGGCACTGAGGTCAAACTGACAGGCCTGTAGTTTCCCGGGTCAGTCCTCCAGCCCTTCTTGTAGATGGGCGTCACGTTTGCTAGCCGCCAGTCAACTGGGATCTCCCCTGATAGCCAGGACTGTTGATAAATGATGGTAAGCGGTTTGGCCAGCTCCTCTGCCAGTTCTCTCAGTACCCTCGGGTGGATCCCGTCCGGCCCCATCGACTTGTGCACTTCCAAGTGCCGTACCAGGTCACCAACCATTTCTTCATGTATAGTGAGGGCCACATCCTGCTCCCCATCCCCTTCTACCAGTTCAGGGAATTGGGTATCCAGAGAACAACCGGTATTGCCGCTAAAGACTGAGGCGAAGAAGGCATTAAGCACCTCCGCCTTTTCCTCATCTCTTGTAACTAAGTTTCCCCCCGCATCCAGTAAAGGATGGAGATTCTCCTTAGTCCTCCTTTTTGTATTGATGTATTTATAAAAACATTTTCTGTTATCTTTAACGGCAGTAGCCAGATTGAGCTCCAGTTGAGCTTTGGCTTTTCTAATTTTGTCCCTGCACAGCTTCGCAACATCCTTATAGTCCTCCTTAGTGGCCTGCCCACTTTTCCAAAGATTATAAACCCAAATTTACAATTTAAAGAATGAAAAAAACCAGATAAAACATATGTTTAAATACAGAAATATTGGATGAAAATAAGGTGAAGAACTGATGTGACTTATCTGATAGGTTGTCATAGAAGAAACACAAAAACATGGGACTGAACATTTCAAAGAAAATATAAATTCTACCCGCCAATGTAATAAACAGTGCTCTCTAATACGTATGTTTGCATAAGTTTTTCTAAGAGTTGCATTGTCAGTTGGAAAAATAGTTACTGGATATTGCCCAATTCAAAGTGCATTTTGATGAAGTAACGTTTTGTGTGTGACACTGAAGTGTCATTCTATTCCAGAATAACAACTGAGAATTAATACACAGTTCTTGTATAAAAATCATATCTATGTTGTATGTGGATTGAACAATTTGATAACAATGGATAACATTTTAACAATAATGATTAATTATTCATTTCATTGCTATTAACAGCTTAGATGTTGCATATTATGTCAGAAAATGTCTTAAATGCAAGTTATCTTCACCAACTGTGTGTTTTTGACAGTTTGCCCTGTACCTTCATGCTGATTCAATGCTATTTCATGAAGAAAATATGACTACACTGGGAGCAAAACTCATGTTTTGTTAGAAGGGAAACCAATATTTAAATTAGTTCATAAGCCCAGCATCAAAGAACAAATGCTGCATATAATGAGTTGCACAATATCCTGTGTATGTATGCTAGCAACCCTAAGAACACTTTAAACAAAGTAACTGCAAGACATAGGTTATAATCTCTCGGTACAAGTGCTTAAAGGAATAGGAAGTGTTTTGAAGACCTACAACTGATTTATAAAACCAATATTAGAAAACAAAGTGTGAGTGGGTGAACAAACGTTACAGACACTCAGAAACATAAAGCTGCTTTAAGCATAAAATGATACTTGTGGGGAAACTATTGTTTGAAAGAATCCTGTGGTTTTGTTATATTCATTTGTTTATTTGCAAATTCTCCAGTGCTGTGTGTCTTGTAATTTTGGAACAGTTGAAGAAATTATACATGACCAAATGAGAAAAATCTGCCAAGAGCTCATGAGTACATGTTTATTTAGTCTGAAGGTATAGATTGGCATTTTCTACTTCATTCTGGTAAGGCTTTTTTTTTTTTTTTTTTTTTTTTTTGGATAACTTTTACTTAAACAATAGAGCGCATTATTGGATATGATATTGTGAATATTAAAATTATATTACAGTATATTGCATGTAGAAGTTGAGTAGAAGGATAATTAATTAAATATTCAGCAAAACCGAAATTAAGGAAAAATTCAGTTCATGAACATCTAAATTTTGTTTCAGAAGAGTTTCAAACAGAATATGGTTTATTTTCAGAATTCTAGAATATCTCATCAAATCACATTTCTCCAGCTGTGGTACTGTTATCTCCAGGTTTAGTCTGAGCACTGATTATCCAGCTGAAGGAAATAACTTCACTGATATTGTTTCGCTTATTATGTTGTATGGTGCCTTAAGGATTATTTTTGGCCTGATTTCTTGAGGAAGGATGGGCTCTGGATCTTGTTTTCCATTTCTTTAGTAACTGTTGAGTTCCCAAGACAGTTTCAGGCAAACTTTGTTAGAGGTCTTAAGGTTAGTTTCTGTGTGTGGAGAATGGAGCAGCCTGGGAGAGAAGACGGTAGTGGGCAAGGGGATGGACCCAAATGATGGTCCAGGTTGAGCAGACTTGGTCCAGGTAGCTCCATCAAGAAGCTGCCTCTTGCTGTTGAGATGCCTGTATTGGCAGCCTGGACTCTGCATGGGAGTGGAGAAAGGGGGCGTTGCCCTGTGGGCAGGGGAGAAGTGGAGGGCAGCCAGGTGCCCTGTGAAGGCCAGGGTTGCTGCAATGACCCCAGGTGCTTCATAAAAGGCAAGGGTTGAGGAGTGCTATGGGTATGGGACTGCATGGGATGACACTGGAAGAAGAAAGGGAAGAAGTAAATGGGGAGGAGAGGTTTAGGATAAAAAGTCACAGACTACTGGGCTTCGCTAGCTGCACTACAGGCTTCTGCTCTTAAACACAATGTATTTGGCTGGAGAACCTTTTTGTACATGTACAAAAAGAACACAGCCTGTATGACTGGGATAATTAACACATGGACAGAAGTCTTGGGGACAGGATCAACAGGACCAGTTGCACTGGTGCTGGCAGTGGGGTGGTGTTTCTGCTCTGCTCTAATAGGCTTGGAAGAATTCAAATGTGAAGCATCCATAGGTCAGGGTGGGTGGGACTCATTCCTGATTTTCTGGCTCCTCTCTCATGTGATGTAGCCACCACTCAGTAAGGCTATGAAGCATCCTTCTTCTCTTGACCCAGGGCCAAATACTCAGGCTGCGGATTTAAAGGGAAAACCTAGTAAGAGAGAGACAACTTTACTTCCTTCTCCATGCTAACTACCTTATAGCTGCAATCTGCAATCTGTCAATACTCTCAGCTTTATTAACTACCCTTTCTTATCCAGTGTAACTCAGAGATGGTGTCTCCTGGTTCCTCAGATGAAAACACTGAACACCTTGGATCCTTTGTTAGGGCTTCTGGCATTGCAAGTTACAGACTGGCAGTAATCCCTTTTTTTTTTTTTTTTTTTTTTTTTTTTTTTTTTTAATATTTGTTACTGAAGTATTTGTTAATGGGCCTATCAAGTGAATATATTTTAAAAGTTTACCTGATCCAGAAATTCCAAGAGTAAATCTGATTCTCTGTCCTTGTAATGTGAGGAGCACAGGGTGATCTGTGCTTTGACCTTGCTCCCAAGGATTTCACAATTTCTGGAGGACAAAACAATCTGGAAAATATTGTTTATCTTCCTGAGTCAATGCAACTAACTTTCATCTCAGTCTTCCCCTAGGTGTGTATCCTTTGTAGGTGAGGTCCCCAGAGCTAAGCTTTGTTCCAGCTGACAAGCTGGTTTAGTAATACGGCATAAAAATACCTAAGCTCACACTTTGGTCTCTGATAGTAATTCATCTGTTCACACAGATAGGAAAACACCAGTGATTACACCAGTAATTCTCCATTTCCTTAAGATCTTGGAGACTTTGGCTTATGTGTTCTAGCAGTCACAGTTTTGGCCAGTTGTATGAAGAGGACAGAAAGGAAGAGGGAAATTGTTTTTGTTGTTGATGATTCTTCTAACTGAAGGAAATCCCTCGTATTTCTACCAGTGTTGTTCCCCTGCAAGGTTTTTGCTTACCAAATATGAAAAGTAATGGTCTGGACAAATAGTGAGGTCTTTCTTTGCACTGCTTTCATCAGTAAAACTTGTACACAAAAAGTATAAATGGTCAAATATCAAATGGTTCAACTTCTTTTAAGGAAGCATTGGCATTTTTAGTTGATGGAAGGGGAAAAGATTATATTTCAGTGTTGTCAATCTCAGATTGAATATAATCTTTCACATCTCTTACTTTATATGATATAAGCTTCATTTTTATTCAGAGTGAATATACATATATATATCTCCACTGGTATGAAATGTATGATTATTTTCTAAGTCATCCTTTTCCTAGGTGCATATGCACACAACTCCTGAAATGAATGTCAGTGCATCTCCAGTGGCATCACAGGAAATTTGAAAGCTCCATCCCTATGGAGAAGTTTGCTTTCTTACCTTTTTTCTGGCAATGAGTCTGTGCAGTCTAGCTTATTGAAACCTAGAAGAGCAGAAAGGTATTTCAAATCCCAGGCACTCAATGAATGAGATGTGAAATGAATTTCATGTGGATCAGCCCCCTAGAGGCTTGTCACAATAGATAAGGCAAAGTGGATAGATGCTGCATTAGTTCATGTGTGCTTCTGAGTAGCAGAGCTAATAACTGAATCCTAATTTCACTCCAGGACATAAGGCTACTATATACTGTCCTCCTTTGATCTCTTCACCCTTTGCAGCAAACTAGAAAATATCATAATAAAACTTTCTAGATACATTCAGGAAGGAAAATAGTAAAATCTTATAAGAAAACAAAACAAAGAAACAAACAAACAAAAACAACCCACCTACACACAAAATATTCCACAAGCATTTATTATTGACCCCTTTAAAAAGAAAGGTGTCAGACATACTTTTTTTTTTTTTTTTTTTTTTTAACTCCTCTAGATATCTAATCTTATTTTCAATGATTTGTATGTGGGATAGCAGAAAGAAAACACGATATGTGAGAGACTGCTTGTGTTTTACATGTCCTTCCATTTAACTCTTATCAAGATGATGATATGGAGACACCTGAGCTGATACTGGAGTTGAAGAGCATATTTTGCTCAGACCACATTGATTCATTTACTTTTTCTCCTCGATATATTAATTGTGTAATGTATGGAGTATTATTGAAGTGTTGCTTTTTACTGCCTTTCAGTAGCTGGGTACTACAGAGGTTGTGTGGGGACAAGAAGGATGAGATATACTATTTTAGGACACTGATCAATTTGTCTGAGTGTGGAAAGAAGAACTGCCATTGTTTCTGTTGGCAGTCGTGTCACTGTTGGGTCTTCCAAGTACCCTTTTCTTTGCCCTCCACATTACCAGGTGGGAAGTGCCACTCTATTACTGGGAGCAAACAATAGCACCGTGCCTGACCAAAAGAGTTGGTTTAATATGAGGAAATGTCAGGGAGGATTAGCTAGTCCAGTTGTTTCTTCTCATCCCTGTGCTCAGTAGTTCCCTCCAAATCATGCAGGCACACTGTAATCCCAGGAAACACCCAGGAGCAGATCTGTCTGATAGATGATGCTTCCCCAGATTCCTTTGGCTGCTTATGCTGTCTCTGTGCAAGTTACACACCATTCAGCAGCCCCAAGTGGCCCTTCATCTAGTTGAAGTGAAAAATACACAACTGCTTACTGATGCAATGTTAGATTTAAAACAAAACAAAACAAAACAAAACAAAACAAACATTCATATGCATTAATTTCTTATATTAATAATTTTCTAAACATTCTATGTGAATTACGGTATGAAACTTTCTATTTTATAACTCTGTATTTGTTCTTTTTAAATTTTTGTCTTTGATTTTTGTGTTCATACCAGTGGTTCTGATTCACTTCTGCATCATGCAGAAAAGCCTAGCGCATTGTAGATTGGCGGTGATTTTAGATTTTGAGGTATTTTATAGCTTAGCATTATGGCTGAGCAAACAAAGGAGGTATAGTGAATAAGTTATTATTGCCTCTAATCTAAACTCCCAACAAGTGACTACCAAGGAAATCACTATCTTTGCAGCCAGAGATAAAATTACTTTACAAACCATCACCACTTTTGACTGGTTTCCTGCTCTGATTGAATAAGTAAGGGAGGGACCACAAGAAAGCTTATCACCTCAATGTATCTTTCATTTGATATAAAATCTTCAACAAGCAGGTTCTGGAATAATCACAATGTAGATACAAATAAAATTACTTTCCAAATCATTTGCATCCATACAAGTTAATAGACTTGTACTTGAACCTTTTTTTTTCTGAATGCTCCCTGAAAGAGGTAAAGTGTGTTCTTTGACTCTGAATAAAAGCACAATGAAAGATGATTAAACACTGATTTTAAGGTAAAAGAAAGTAATATATAAATGGAAATTCTCCTTGCTCTTAAGGGAAATAAGGTTCAAAATACTTCTGAAATCAAGTTCTGAAATCAGAATGTTCCACTAAGACATAATTTGAGAGATGAAAGAATTGCTCCATATCATCAGCCTACTTTATTGATAATAAAATGATGATATTGTAGTAGCTATTGCTCACAACTGTTCTTTGTTATTACAATGTTCTCATTGCCATAGGCTGAGGATTTCCATTTCAGCAGCAATCCTCAAACCTATTTTAATTCTTGTTCTGTTAATCATTATTTAATTTTCTTTCTTCCTTCCTTTCTTCCTTTCTTCCTTTCTTCCTTTCTTCCTTTCTTCCTTTCTTTCTTCCTTTCTTTCTTCTTTCTTCCTTCCTCCCTCCCTTCCTTCCTCCCTCCCTTCCTTCCTTCCTTCCTTCCTTCCTTCCCTCCCTCCCACCTTCCCTTCCCTTCCCTTCCCTTCCCTTCCCTTCCCTTCCCTTCCCTTCCCTTCCCTTCCCTTCCCTTCCCTTCCCTTCCCTTCCCTTCCCTATCACTT
>CM021766.1:111244811-111301569 GCA_011076525.1 Nettapus auritus | reverse complement strand
CCCTCCCCTCCCCTCCCCTCCCCTCCCCTCCCCTCCCCTCTGCTCCCTGTTTTGTCTGTGGTTATACAAATAGAACTTTGCAATATATGGATTTTCCAGTAAAATTGCTGGGTTTTATTTTTTTAATGATTACTTAGGCTCTGCAAAGTGAACATAGAGATTGGTTCTTTCTGCTTGCTCTTTCTGCAGCCCAGCAGAAAATGCTTTCCAGGCAGAACCACAGGAAACTGCTCTGTTAAACTCCTGGGTGTTTGGGGTCCCCAGAATAGTGCCATTAGTAATGGAGTAACCCTAAGGCTGAAGCACAGTGGTACCCCACTCTGTAAAAGGAGCAGTCTATTTTTCAAAATCCAACCTTATTTTTGCTTGCAGTGTTAAGTACACAATTCTTGCGATTCATGGGCTACAGTCACAGTGTTTGCCTGCTGGTGGAAAACACAAGGATACATGCAAACCTGCGGTAACTTGGGTGCCTAACAGCTTGGAAAATGGCCATTCACTTGTTAAGTTCTTTGTGGAAAGCAGATGAAAGTCTTGTCAGCCACACTTTGTTCTCTAATGTAACTAATCTTGTTTTATTGCAGCTTTCTCAGACAGATAGGTATAGCTCAATTTGGACTGTGTGTGTGTGTGTATTTGTTGTTGTAGTTTCAAGTTGTTTTTTGTTTGTTTGTTTGTTTGTCTTGCTTTCAGCACAAGCTATCATGTCACCGTCTTCCTTTTCCATCTCCAGTGTACAGTCTAAGCTTACTGGGGTAGCATTTGTGGCAACAGAAGGATCATAAATAATGTTAGTGGTACAAAACATTTTACCTTGCCAACAATGAGCTAGAAAGGTCTGAACTTTAAATCAAGCATGTGGTGGTAGTATAGAGCATGCATGTTGTGCAGGATGTCCTGAGGGTTTTAAGATCAATTCAGCTTTGCTCAGCCGTGTCAATGGCAACTGTCTTAAGATGCTGACATGGCTCAGCTTGATAGGTTGAAGAAATTTAACTGCTTTGATAAGGTTAAAGGGGGAATCCAGACAAGAACAGAAAACGAAACATAACACTGCTTAGAAGCTTGACTGCACACTGTAGCAACCCGTTGACGACTGACAACACAACAACTGCAAATTACCTTTCCTCCAGAAAAAAAAAAAAAAAAAAAAAAAAAAAAAAAAGTTAACAAGCCTTGTGTTAAAAAGGAATCAGTCGGTCTCTACAATCTTCCCTGCTCTATCTGGTGTCAGGCAGTGACACCAACAAAACCAATTACACTGCTGTTCTTCTCTGCATCACACGACCTGTCAGAGTTATATCTTGAATTTAAACCTTTCTATTGGGTAAGGTCTCAGCAAGTAGATGTAGAGCTTCAAATTTATTTATTTATTTATTTATTTTATTTTATTTTATTTATTTATTTATTTATTTATTTATTTATTTATTTATTTATTTCTGCAGGAATAAGGCAATGACTTGCTTCAAAAGAATTGAAAGAATTTTAGGATAACATTTGGGGCCCATTTAAGTCGGTACAAGACTCTTCATGCTAAGACCTTCAATAAATTGGTTTCAAATGCATTATTGTATGTATGCAGTTTAAGTCTGCTCTTCAATGTTTTAAAGACTTTATCAATTTGGTATCTAATTTCTGGCTAAATTAAAGTGGTTGGGGGTGTGAGAATGAGAAAAAGTATGCAGAAGAGCCAGGAGGACCTCAACGTAGACAAGAAGTCATTTTTAGGGAGCAGCAGTCATAACTTAGCTTGATATAGCTAACACAGAACAGTGGGCAAGGTTCTTGTCCTTGTCCTTCCAGACACCAAAGTGTTTTCAAAGTGTTTTTAGCTTGTTCTTCTAAGACTGTACTTGATAAAATTCCATGGAGAAAAAAAAATATTTGATGGCATAGATTCAGGCATACATTCTAATCTACTTTAAATAGGCCTATGATATAAAAATCCCTGTGAATCTAACAACCCTAAGTAACTGAAAATATAGATGATTGTATCCAAGAAAACAATCTAAAATGTAAGGCAAAACTATAGATTAGAATTGAAATGCATGGAATCATGCTATGGTATATATCATTAACCATTATATTTCTAGAAGCAGCCAAATCACTGACATTTCAGAGTTTTGATAAGATGTCATGTAATTTTAGTAATACAGTAATGCTGGTGCATAATTTGTGAGAGTGGTTCTTTTTCTGATATGAGAACATCATGTAGTGTCTTTATATTTAACTATCAGAATAAACTGAGAAGTCACAGTTCATGCATCTAGCTTATTCAAGCTAATTTAGATTACAGGGTTCAGGGGCTTGTTTGGTTGTGTTTGTGTTTGTTTGTTTTGTTTTATTGACTGTTTAAATAGAAAACACTGCTTATTGCCTTCCTTCAATGGGTTGCATGGTGCAGGAGGGAATGCTGAGATTAAAACTTTTACTTAATTTTGATAAAACTTAATTTGGATTATTTATTTATTTAGTTAGTTAGTTAGTTAGTTAGTTATTCATGGAAACTTTGAAGAAAATCAGATGTCATTGTGTCCCAGAGATCCAAGAGAACTATAAACTACAGCTAGGCAATAATTAGATTTGTTCGAGCAAGTCTGGGGGAATATGGCCCAGAAGGAAATGACTCTTTTATTTTGTTATCTTCAGCCTAGAAGTGTTTTTCATCTCCTGATAGCCAGAGCACCTTGCTGCCCTTCAGAAAGCATTCTGGACATCTAGAAAAAGGTATTTAGATAATTTGAATGAGAACCTTGTCACTACTTGAAGCAAAGAAAGAATACAGTGTACACCACTGCTTTGGGGATCATAACCATTTTATGGAGTTCAATCTATAGGAGAACTTGGCTGCGATGCCACTTCTCATTTTGTAGGGTAGTGTTCTAGGCAGCAGGAAGGTTACAAGATAGGACGGAATGATGTACCCTCATCTGCTAAGGTTCTTTAACCAGTTTTCTAACATTTCCATGTAATAAAATAACTTCTGAGATTACAGTTAAATAGTCTGAAGATCAGTCATTCTCACCCAATTAAGCACTGCTGTGACAAGCATCACATTTGTGTTTTATATGGCCTCCAGTTTCTTACTATAGAGAAAAAGAAAGATTGAGGAAATTGTCATTAGTCCGATTTTCAGCCTCTTCTTTCATTCTTATGGGCTAAATTCTTACTATTTCAGCAGAATATCAAAAGAATATGTTTATATACTGGTGTGTTACATTGTTTTTGTCTGGATTTGTTAAATTTTACAGGGACCTAGCTTTCACTTTCATTTATTTAGCCGAATGTATCTCTTAGCTTTTAAATTTACAAATTTTCTTGTTTAAATCAAAATTTCTTCATTTTAAAATTATCAGTTTCTGGGTTATTATTGTTTGATATGTAACCAAATCAACTGTGTGTTGTCAGAAGTCCAGGTTATTTAATTTCACATTGTACTATGCCTAGATTCTTCTACCTCTCCTCCCAGGTTATGTCACTGTTTTGAGGAGATGATTTTAAGAGTGTCTTGAGCTTTGTAGTATAGCAATTGTTTTTTTTCAGATGATGCAACATACCTCCGAAGGCCGTGAAACTGCCATTTAAACAGGCATCAGCAACATATGTACCTACAGGCAACAAAGAACTTTATGAACACTTTGGTTGTTGCATGTCAGATAATATATCCAGGAGGAAAAAAAAACATGAAAAGATTGCTTAAATGATCAAAACAGAAACGATGAATAATGACAAGACACTGAGAATTTCTGAGCATTGAACCAGTAACAAAGCACACATCTCAATTTTCCTCAAACAAAGCCTGTCAGAAAAACAAAGCAAGTAAAAACTAAGTAGCACAGACAGGTCTTCTGTCTCCAGGTTTTGGTCCTTTGCCTGTTATTTCGAAGAGAGAATTGCATAATAGCTTGTATGAACTGTTAGAATTTTAATTATTTAAAAGGTCATCAGTGTGTGAGGGAGCTATGATAACAGCTAGAGAATATTTTTGAAATCAAATAGAAAAGACAGGAACAAACTATTGGCAAACCTATAAAAGACAACTGAAGTGGAGGAATACACCTTACAGAAAAGCCTGCATGAAGACCACTGCCCTTGGCTTATTCACTTGACTCTGGTGTTGAAATAATACATAGAGAATAACAATGTTACAGTCTTAGCATTGTTATCTTCTCTTGTTTTAATTTTATCTATCTATCTACTGAGCGATTCATTAAATATCCAGTTACCTTTGATAATTTTAGAATCTGCACAGTGAAGGTTTTTTTTCTGAAGAGGAATGATAACCCAAAATTTTGACTTGTGCAGTAGCATCTGCAACTTTTAAATAGAAACTGGGAGTTGGTTATGAAAACAAAGTATTTTATACCTGTAAGAAAAATACAACAAATAAAATATGTTTTCTATGACTAATAAGTGGGTTGGAACCAGTACTGGCACATGAAGTTTCAATACTGAATTTCCAGATTGCTATAGAGTACATGGTAGTCCTCCTCCGCAACTAAGCTGCCTGCAAGGATATGATCATGTTTTATAACAAAACTAGTGCAGTCTGATACCCTAAAATACTTTAAGACTACAGAGAGACAGAAGTTTATGTAGTGCTTGAAAGGGTTCCTAAAGACAGTGCAAGCACAGAAGTATTAGAAACTCCTTTAAAGTGTGAAAGATAAGTGTGGTATTATAGTCACAGTTTCAGAGTAATGGTAATTAAGTATGTTTATCTATGGGACTCCAATTTTTTCCTTTCTTAGCAATCCCCGATTGCTAAGAAAGCAAATCAAATCAGATAAAATCCTCTGGCTTTGAACTTTTATTTGGCAAAAACCCTTATGGTAAAAACACCACTTTACAGGAAGGGTAAAACTTAGTGCATTAAATTAATTATATTTTCCTAATGCTTTGTTATCCCCATATTTTGGACTGTAATAATATAGAGATTCAAACAACCAATCTCTTGCTAAACTCATTCCTGGAGCTCCTCCAGAAGCCTGAGTGTTTGGAGTAATTGCTTTGGGTCTGCCCAAAAGCAATTGGAACTGCCACAGTAAAGCTTCTCCCTGTTTTCTTTCAAGGATGTGTTCCTGAACAAGGCAATGGCTAGCAGCCTGATGGATAGTGGAGAAGTATTTTCTGTAAGAATTAATGTAATAGCAGGGGGGATGCATAGAGAGATTTGAAACTGTGCATAGTTTAAATACAGAGGGAGAGGAAACATGTCATGGGGGATGGAAAAGCAGGAGCAGGGTCATCAGCTAGAGGAAATGCTGGCTCCTGAGCAGCTGGCTTTTAAGAACAAATCACTTCTCTGAAAGATCTCAGCTGCTTCACTTGTAAGACTGAAGCAGCATAAATCTAAACAGTGTAAATCTTTTAGGATGAGCATTCTTGGTGCCTCTAACTGCGTTGTTAGGTTTTCATAGCTGTCATCATCTTCTTCAGATGAGCCATAGTTAATTAAGTGTAAGGGACAGAAAAACACAGTAATTATGATGGCTAGCAGAGCATAGCATTAAAAAATTGGTAACATATTCTAAAATGACAGTGTGAGAAGCAACCAGTAGTGGCATGCTGTTGCAGTGCAATCACCTCTCTGTGCTTCTCTTTCCAAATGTAAGCATATTAAAAGCTTTATTGTGCTACTGTAATTGCATTAAAGAAAATTACCAAAATCTGCTCAGGGAAGAAAATCAGTTCACCATCCTTTTAAGTCAGAGAACCATGCACAAGTAGCTTTTGCAGTCTTCCACTTCAGATTATTCAGAGTGATACATTAGAATATTTCTCTAGGACTTTGTTTTGGAGCTCCTCCCTTTTTAGACTTAGTGGCTACTGAAGAACCTTTGCAATGGGCTTGAACACACAGATCCTACCAAGTCTTTTGGAGAAATACTTGATTTCTCCATCTGTTAGGTCTTGGAGCATATCTAAGGTGAAGGTTTCATTGGCAATAATCCCAGTAGCTTTGTAAAATTTTTTAGACATTGGTTTGAAGAGCAGGTTGGTATGAGTATTGTAGGTAAACAGTGGTTTGTGGTAAAGAGAAGGTGAGGGAAGGCTGTGAATGTTACAGGAATGAAAGGATGAGGTGCTGCAATTTGTGAGAGCTCAGACAGGAAATATAAAAGGAAAGAAAGCTTGATTGTTAAATAGTTCTGGTTTGATACTATGTTGAGCATCCACATCCACTATTCCAAGAATGTGTCCTGCCACTTAATTAAAAATTGCATAGAAGGCCAGAGGGGTTTTGGTCTTTCACTCTTACTGTTTCTCATTAAATGGTCCATCAAAAGCTATGAGAGGAGTTCAGAGGTATTAATTTCCTTACAGCTGCTCTATGCCTTAATCTTTTTATCTCAAACTATTGTTAGGATATCATGATTTTTTTTTTTTTTTTTTTTTTTTTTCCAAGGTGAAGCTGCCTTACAATGGCATTTAAAAGTTGCTATGAACTCCTTCCATTTCCTCTGGTAAGCAATCTTACATAGCTCAACAGGGTCAATGTGGTCATCTTTTCCAGGTTGTAAGAGGAAGCTTGCTGTGCTTGGATTTTCTGCTGTCAAAATTAAGACTTTCCCCCACATTAGACTGCAGACCAGGTGCTTTATGCAGCTCACCCAATACCCACAAACCTCAAAGCAGTGACAAGACAGGAGTCCACCACAGGTCCCTTCCAGCTGCTGTGTTCTTCGCTGAAGAAATTAGGGCAAAGAAAACAGTGCACACCTGGGATGCTTCCTGACATGGGGACAGCATGCAGACAGTGCATATTGCACATCCCACGGGACAGACACAGTGGTGAGCGAGTGCACCCTGAACTGTAGTTGTGTCCCCTGTGGCTTCAGAAGATTTCAGATTTCTGTTGATGCAGCTTTGCTATTTAAAGATAATATGTTCTTAGTGTCTGCATACTTTGTCTTCCTTCCAGCTTGGTTCACTGGCAGACTTGTGTTGTGGGAACTTGATCTTGTTCTGCAGAACCAACTGTTCCAACAGCTAAATCATAAATCTCCTCTTATAACCTGTGACCAGTGCCCTGTGCTTACACCCTGTGCCCACCAGTACTTTCTTTTCCTGGAAGCTGTACCATCTGTGCCCAGCTGGGCACACAGCTCCTCTGTCTCCTTACACTTCAACCTAGAGAGTAGGATCGTCCCTGCTAGAACTGCATCTCCTGCATTTCATAGCCCATCAGAATCAGGTAACAGATAAAGGAGAGGACATGCCTCTCACTTTGTACTCATAACAACAGGTTATAGGACAGAAATAGGCACTGGAATAGAAATACTCGCCCATCAGCAAACTACCAGAGAAAAAGATTGACTAGATGTGCCACCCTATCACTATTGCACAGTCTTGCAATAAACATTTGTGCCAGAAAAATATTGTTTTCACCAGCTTTACTTTTTAGACTTAAAAAAGGAACAAGATTTTTATACAGAAAAATATTCAGGTTTGGAACAGGTATTTGTTTCTTGAAATTTGTCTCAACACCCGTATACCTGCTGCAGCACATACAACCAGCACTTCTCATGGAGAGAGGTCAACTATTATCTACCAGAGTTCAGAAATGGAATACATTGCACTGAAGGGGATGCCGACAGATTAAATAGTATTGAATGATTGTACATGTGTTGTACTTTTGCAAAAAGTAATACAGAGTAGGCATACTCACCGACAAACATGTCTTGTGGACTTTCTATGTGATGGAGATAATTAGGAAAAACTGGGAAAGAAAATTAATGACTGATCAACTAACCTACACATTGCTATCCAAATGAATTATTTAAATCAGAGTCCCACTCAGTGCAGCAGCTGCTGGTAGCAACTATTTCCTACTTGGCTTGCTGAAGCTCTTGGAGGACTCGGAGGTTCAGAAGTACCTCCAGAGCTGGCACCTGAACCAATGCAACTGCCAGGCTACGTGGCTGCTGAGTTACTTGCAGCCAGCAGCCTGGGACATGACACGTGCTGCTAGGTCACCTGTTATTCAAAGCAAAGCACTTCACAGCCAGCCCTGTTTTCTGCCTGTGAATAGCCTCTGGAGCACTGAGGTAAAAGCATGGTCTCAAGATACTGCATTGGTTCCCAGGTTCCCTTTGGGAGGCCAAATTAGGGACCTTTGACTTTTATTTTTGTTTCTAAGCAACACTTATTTTTTGCAGAGTATCTTAGTACATCACAGGCTGTGAAGATCTGTGAGCTAAAAAGCTATTCTTAGTCTCATTCTACATAAACTGGGGAAAAAAAAAAAAAAAAAAAAAAAACAACAACAAAAACAAACCAACAAAAAAAAAAAAAAAAACCACAAGGGTTTGCTTAAGAACCACATGGGAAATTTAGGGGCGAAATCCAAATTTTCAGGATGCCAACACAGCTGCTGTAGCACAGACCCCCTTTTTCTCCTAGAAAATTATGTCCAGTTCCATATCTTTACAACCCACATTTTTACACAACAAGAACTAAAGCAATCAGTATAAAATGGGGGTGTTGTAAGCTTTGTGAGGAATTCTGGCTGTTGGGACATCAGCTCTCTGCTCCTGGCTTAGGTGTGAACAGGCTTTGAGTGGGACTGGGAGGCTCTAGTTTCTAACTTTAAGACTAAGGGATATTTCAGTGGCATTTTGCTGTTTGATAATGCTTTGAGTTCTACAGATGGAATGTTATAAGGACATGGTATATTTGTCAAAAAAAAAAAAAAAAAGTTTTAATCTTGTGATTTTATCAGTACAATATATTTGAGAAATGAAGTTTTTACATTGTACTTTGAAATTTTTGATGTAAGGGAAGAAATGAAGACCACAAGTGTGCGTACAAGTGAGGGCCAAACCCACCATCTCTTGTTCTCTGCTGTCTTACAGGTCAGTTCTTTGTTTGTCCTGGCACATGGCTGCTTGTACATTTGATAATAAAGTATGGTACATAGAAGCTTATAATTCTGCTTTGGACTATTTTTCACCTTTCCCCTTGGTCACAATATTTTTTCTTGACTAACAGAGCAGGCAATGACTCATACAGTGCAAATGAATAATACACTGTGCTGTTAGCTATTTGGTATGTCTGCCAGAGAGAAAAGTCAGCTTTTCTTTACTTTCAGCAGGTAAAGGAACCTAAATGGTTTTACATCTACATGCACACACCATCTCCAGAGTGAGAGAAAGAGAAATATAGAAGAGTTTGCTGATTTCCCCCCAACCACTTTAATTTAATTTTCCTTATTTTTCAACTGCTGTGGGAGAATTCTCTCTCTCTTTTAATTCACAAGACTCCGGGGTGCACTCACATATATCTCTGTGAATGATTCAGGCCAGTAAGAGAAATTAAATTTAAATGTGGAAAACTAACCTTTGGGTAATACCTTCCAAATGTGGTAGAGAGTATGTTTGCCTGATGCTTCCTATGTAGTGCATAGTTCATAATGGGAGTGTGTGTGCTCTTTCTCATTAGGAATTTCATATAATAATCTTGTGAGAAATCTCTTTACTACATCTTTCTCAATTTGCTCCACATTTTTGCAAATGCAAAAATTAACTTAATGTGCAAATATAGTCAAAATTGAACCATCTCCACTCAGGATTTTTTATTTTGAGAAATTCCTTCCAGTGAAATAAATGTTTCATCACAGTTGTTTTTTTTTGTTGTTGTTGTTTGTTTGTTTGTTTTTCCCAGCCAGTTCTATTCCCTGATCATGTGTTTCTACTCTTTCAAAAGCCGTATGACATGAGTCCTGAAATCCATCACACAGGATGACACCAATGAAAAACATGTTAATTTTTGTGGAGGGATGATCTGAGGATACTGTGAGCTTGAAAATTCATACTACCCCATCCTCTCTAGTACAGCAGTCAGATCGCAGAACTGGACCATGGGCACACACTCCATCATTTCTAAATACAGCATTCCTGGTGGGTTGATGCTGCTGACATTTCTGTCTGTAAGCGTTGCTGACATGGCTAGTCTGCAGCAGTCTGTAAGAGCAGAGGATCTGGGGCCTGTTCTCAGTTCAAAAACTTTTTGCTATCTGCCACCTGTCACTAGAGTTCAGTTAATTTAGTCTGCTGTTAGTAAAGTGTGAATTACTTTTCCTCATTTTTCACTGCTAGTTGGTGTGCCTAGTACAAAAGAATAATGCTTTCATCTATGTCCTGTAACTTTATAGCTGCTCATTTTAGAAAATAGTGGGGATATGTTAAGCTAACCATGGTGCCAGCTTTGAGAGCTGTATATTGGCTCAGGTGTTATTTTTGCAAGAAAAGATCCATCACAAGCCACTCTTAAAAGAAATCATTGAGCATGAAAATCTGCTGCAACAGTGTTTAGCCTGTAGCCAGAAGAAGCTTACACTTTCACAGTCCTAATTTAATTTTGCCCTAACATGCTTATCCTTGTCTGGCTTTCTCAATAAATTCCTAGCTGCTTCAAATATGCAAATTTTTCTTTACTGATGGACACAGGACAGTGCTGCTATTGAGATGAATAATCATTAACTATGAAGGTGGCTTGGGTAAAATAAGAATCTTCCTGAATTTTCACTCAGGTACTTTCACTCCAAGTACTTAATCTTAAACCTACCTTCAGGCAGACTTCTGCTGAACTCTGGCTCATTTGAGACCTATGTTTCCCGTTCAATCTTGAAAAGTATCATGAATTTCTCTTGTGTTGCTTTTTCATTTCCCCTTTGACTGAAAACTCGGAATCCATCTATGTTTCTATGTCTTTCTGCCTCACCCATAACTCTCTTCTTTAGGTTTCCATATAATTGACCTCCTTCCCATGGACCTTAGATGCATACCTTTTTGTTGTTGTTGGGTAATTTAGGTTTTGAGAAAGATCTGAGTCTGCTGTTGTCTACTTGACTCACCTCAGATGAGCAGTTATGTTGAAAGCTATTCTGAAGAAGTGTTTATGTGAGCTTTGAGCATTTTTGGTGTTTCAAAAATATTTACCTATGCAAACAAATAAATGCTTGAGTCTCTTGATAGAATTGCTGCTGAGGTTTTTCCAAAATCAAATACTTAACAGAAATACCTGACTGGGTGGCTGTCCAGGGGAGTTCTGTATAAATGTTTTGTTCCTACCCTTAATTGTCTGATGATGTGTGGAATATATCAACTGCATATTTCAAGGCCCCTGTCATGCCTAATGAATGACAGGACTAAACTCAGACAATTAGGCAGGGCCATCTACTGAAAATAGTTTTTATCGGTAAGATGCTTGCTCATGTATGGCAAACAGCGGTATTTTCTGAGAGAGCCTGGGACTGCAACTATGTCCTCCTGTAGTTTTCAGTGCTCCTTGCAAGACTGGGCTCTAGCAGAATCTCTGGAGAGATTTGGTGCAAATCATGCTAAACTTCCCACAACTGCCTGAAATGCAGAGCCCAGATTTTCTGTGCAGTCAGTACAGAGGGGTGGTGATTGACAGCTCCAAAGCCAGATGTCTGAATATGAATAATTCTCGGTATGTGTTTCTCACTTCCTGGGTGCACAAATTTAGCCTCTGAGACTATTCCTGGCCCCAACTTAAAACTTTTAAGTGTTGTTATCAGAATGAATAATGTGCTACATAATGCTAAATCCTGTGAATAATCAGACTCGTGAATTTCAAATGTAACTCAAAATCAGCAGAGACAATTCCACATCAGAACAATTCCACATCCACCTCCTTACCTCTCCTGGAGGCTACAGAGATTAAAGAATTGCTACTCACATGTGGCAGAAATGGGTTCCACAGAAAATCTTATGCTGAAATGCCCACACCTCTAATCAGAAGAACTAAACAGCATGCAGTAAATGAATCATAGGACCATGTACTGCATGATACAAGAAAGGAATATTATTTATTTGCTACAAGGCAGGCCATGTGGCAGGAGTATGCAGTGGTGATGGAGTTCACGAGCTAAGGGAGCCATGGGCAGGAGGCATTCTGGCAGGCTTGAAGGGATGCAGGCAGGCAAAAAGGGATGCAGTGCAGAGGGACACTCATGCAACAGTGGCAGATGCCTTTGCTCAGCATCCATCTGCAGTCAAGGTGGTTGTAGCAGCATTCACAGGACATTATGGTCTGGGTGGGTTCACAACTAGATTGATAAAAAACCTATATGGTCAATGGGTCACTTAGGGTAGGGGTTAACAGATTTGCTCCACCAGGGTACCTGTCCTAGGGCTTATCTTTATCTGGAGAAGATGACAGAGCATGTTCTCATCAAGTTAGCAGATCACACCTAATTGGAGGGGACCAGCTGATACATTGAGGACAAAGCTGCCCTCTAGGGAGACCTAAACATGCTGACAGAAATATTACAAAATTTCTCAAGGACAAATGCAAAGGTCTGTATCTGTGAAGGAAGAACCTTGGGACACAGCACAGGCTGGGGACAGGCTGCCTGGGGCACAGCCTTGCAGAAAAGGACCTGAGGGTCTGGGGGACAGTGGGCTGAGCATGAGAGAACAGTTTACAGTGGCAGCAAAGAAGGCCAAAATATCCTGGGTTGTATTAACCAGAGCACAGGCAGTAGATCCAGGGAAGTGATTATCCTCGTCACTCATTATGCTATATTTAGAGTACTGTGTCCATTCAAGACATTGATAAATTGGAAGGAGTTCAGCAGAAGGTGAGCAGGACAGTCAGGGCTTGAGCACTTGACCTGTGAGAAGCAGCTGAGGGAGCAGCACTGGCCCAGCCTGTATAAAAGGAGTCTTTGAGAGCACCTAACAGCAGCACCCAGCACCATTGGGAGGTTACCAAAAAGGCGGTGCCAGGATATTCACAGCACAGTGGGAGGACAAGAGATCATGGGAATATGTGGGAACTGGACAGGTTGAGACTGGATTAAAGGAGAAACTTTTTCACAAAGAGGGTACCAGGCAGTGGAACAGGTTGCCCAAAGAAGCTGTGCAGTCTCCATCCTTGGGGGGATTCAGAGTTTGATTGGATAAAGCCCTGAGCAACCTCACCTAGCCTTACAGCTGACCCTGCTTCAAGCTGAACTGAAGATCTCCTAAGGTCCTGTCCAACCTGAATTATCTTATTATCCTGTGACGTGACATAAGGGATGCTGGAGAATGAAATGGCATTGAATAGCACGTACATGGGCATGTGAGCAAATAAATAAAAGCTCACTAAATAATGATTATAAACCAAATTACTAAAGAGCTTTTCAAACACTGTGCACCATCAATGCTCTGCTCTGAGGAAGGCCTGGGTCCTATACAAAGATACAATGTGAGGCTGTTTAATTTCTGGCTCATAATGAGTATTACCAAAAGAACAAAATTTTGATTTCATAGTCAGTCTGAATTTCAACATTTCCTGATTTTGTGGAGCTTGACTTTTCAGCCTTACTGCCCTTTTAACACAGTTTTCCTGTAATAGTCTATAAACAACAATACAAGAGGTTTTACACTGAAAATATGCTTAGATGTTTTTTGTTTTGTCATTCTGGAAAAGGTTCATCTCCTTGACAGATCGACGCACTGATACGGTTTGCTTTCTTTGCACTTAATCATGCATGAAGCATAAACAGGGTGAAGGGTGTTTCATTTCAAAGTCTATGAATGATAATCTTGCTGGCTGCCGCACTGGCCAAAGTATATTAGGATGTTATGCAGTCTTTTGGTTCAAGTGGCAGGCATGTAAGTCTCAGGAGATAAATGTCCATATTTTTGTATCCTCATGTTGGTCTCTGCCAACTGGACCTGTGTCAAGCTGTTTTTGAATGCTATCATCAACAGATCAATGCATCTGTATTCACATTCACATCAGTCATCTTTTCTATAATGAGCTAAGTCCTGAAATCCCTGTCTACAAAAAACTCTCATTGACATCATCAGAAAGACTGCAAAATTTGATAAAAAACTAACTGTTAAAAACAGGGGACATTTCAATAAAACATAAAATACTGTTCTACCATTAAATACAGAAGACATCTCAGTACAGGAGTAATCCCTACCTAAAGAAATGTATCGTGATGTTATAGTTATATACCTCCACTATACTTCTGTACAGCCTCTGCTACTGCTAACCTCTGATCATCCTGGCCCAATCCACACATGGAACTGGCATAACATATTCCTCTGGCTAAGAATGTAGATATACAGCATATATGAATTGTTATATTTCAAAAACTACTTTTGAAAGCAGTAAATAGGGATTATTTTTCTGTGTATACATATACATGTCATTTAAATCAAGACAATATTGACTTATGAATAGTAACTAAAAGTGTGAAGGTGAAAACGCAAATTATTTTCTAGTGCACAATACACTCCTGTCCTACAAGACAGGCATATATCTGCTAAACTGGAACTACTGCATCTTTACTGCCATTTCTGGTACTGCTTATGCATCTACTATCAAAGAGCAACAGCAATGACAGGAGCAAGGTTTGCAGAGATGATTACTATAAATTATCTTTCTCTTAGGTGGCAGAGTGTCCTACTTATAAAAAAACATGTACACCAGGAAACATTGTTTGCATCACCACCTATCACAATAAGATCTTTCTATTTTTAGAGATAAGAGTTTAATAATGAGTGTATTAGTCTTTTGCCAGAGTCTGCTACTACTTGTGTTGAACAGAAATGTCATCAGGGAACCACACTGTACTTGGAGGACCTAAAGCAGCTGAATAGGTCTTATGCAATTGGTGTCAGATGTCAAAAACCTTTGTAACTTAAATTTCTGATTTTCTGGTTAAAATGGCACCTAAAAATAGTATAAAGACAGCTTTTGCTATTTGATTCTTATTTAATTGCTAAGATTTCTGAAGTTTTAGTGTCATGAAACTGTAGTTGGTCCTTCTTATCTAGTATTTGCTTTCTGACAAGGCCAGAAGAAGGAAGGAAGGAAGAAGGAAGGAATTTGGAATTTAAGAACTCACTTGCATTTTTCTAACTTAATTGCTAATGGCAGATTTCTCCCATCAGTAGAGAAGTACACTAGTTTTTCAGTAGCATTAAGAACCATCACCTGTCATTTTAGACTACATTTTCAAATCTGACACATACTTCTGACAGCTGGGATCAGAGGTTAAGGAGCAATAACTATTGTAGTGATGTGACCATAGAGTTCACTGGCTTCAGACACACATGCATGTGCAGCAACTGCCATCTTAACTGCTAGGAGGCAGTGAACAGACCATTTCCAGCCCTAAAAATATAAGTCTTTTCAGCTTAAACAGAAGGACTACATATGAGAAATGGAAAATGTGTATAATCTAGAGATCAAGAAGAGAATGGGACTTAAAAATTCAATATCCAGCTTTGGATATTGGACACTTGAGTAGTTTTTCTTGGAGTATGGGAATTCAATGGTGATTTAGTAACATTATTTTTAAGGCACAATTTATTATTAAAAACATCATGGCTAAGTTCAAAATTATATTTCAGGAGCTAAACATTTTACCTGAGAACAATATGTTCCTATTCTGAACGCGAGATATATTATTTATTTGGTTTGCTCAGAAGTATAGATATTTTACTGCTTATCTCTCTTGAATAACGTTTCATTTAGTACTTAGAGAGCCTACTTGCATGTAAAATTGAAATATAAAACTGGGTTCATGAGCTGCTTGGTATGCAAAGATACCATTTTTTCATGTTCAAATACCAACTGGATCCCAAAAGGATGTATTTTATGCATGACAGGTGAGCA
Organism: Nettapus auritus; assembly: GCA_011076525.1. Classification (NCBI taxonomy): domain Eukaryota; kingdom Metazoa; phylum Chordata; class Aves; order Anseriformes; family Anatidae; genus Nettapus; species Nettapus auritus. The sequence goes on along the minus strand of CM021766.1, from coordinate 111,285,918 downwards.
CAAACAAATTTTACAGAGACTCCTTAGGCTTCATACTTTCAATAATTTGGTAACTGTTCTTTGGTAGATACAAACCAGATCAAAGCTATCAAATATCATAGGGCAGTGAAATACCATCTTGTAGTTTCCAGTACTGAAAATACTCTCTTGAAGTATGTGCATATCCTGTAAAAGAAGTTGTCTCTACAAGAGTTCAGATGACACATTCAAGTGAGTTGTAAGGTAGGGTTTATATACAAAGTTATTTCTTCTGATAATTTTTCTAATGAATTTTAAATGTACTTGGACTGTTAGGTAATTTACTGAACTACAATATACATAACATAGTCATCTGAAATGAGCAAGTATGCACATTTAAAAATGTTAGACCTAAAAGTGCCTTCAGAGCTTCACTGTTCACTGTGAGATTATTCTATTATTAGAGTTTCTAGATATTTGCATGTCATGGGGGATTCATGTCAAAGGAATAAAGGAAAAACACTTCTGACTACAGTTAATCTTTTTGTTTTTCTTCAGAGATAGGTAAACTCAGCTGAATCCCAGGCAGTGCAGTACTCCCAGCACCATCCTGGAGTTCTTAGGGAAGGTTAGGTTACATGGTCCTCTCCTTCCAAGCTGTCTGTCACTACAAACTTTAAGATTTCGTGGGGAAAAAAAGATCATTTCCAAGCTGAACAGAAGAGGGGAAGACCTTGTGAATAACACTTAATAGGTTTATTTTGTTCAATAAAACTCTACAGTTTCTAAGATTTCAAAAGTCAGATCTGAATGAAGACAAGGCAGACACAATTTGTCAAAACATATCTCTGGATCCTCTTCCTACATTGAATGGCAAGGGTATAGATGCTGTGGAAAGGCCCAGCCTGAATGGGAGTGAAAAGGTATAAGGGATCCCTTACTTTGTATTCCCCACCAGACAAATTTAAAGCAACGCTTGCACCCTACTAATTGGGTGACTTCTTTTGGTGAAATGGTCAACCAAGAAAGCCTCGATGTTCCCATACTGCACTTCACAGTCATAGAGTCATAGAGTCATAGAGTCATAGAATATCCCGAGTTGGAAGGGACCCCTAAGGATCATCAAGTCCAACTCCTCGCACCGCACAAGTCTAACCAAAAGTTTAGTCCATGTGCCTAAGCACAGTCCAATCTCTCCTGAAATTCAGACAGCCTCGGTGCAGGGACTGCTTCCCTGGGGAGCCTGTGCCAGTGCGCAACCACCTCTCAAATCGAATCTGGGGGTGCTGGTTGGGTGCTCTCCACTCAACTGCTGCTAATGCAAGGAGACCCCTTTGTATTCCCCACTTTGACGCTAACATAGGTACGAAGCCGTCCACATGTCTGCACAAACACATTTATTCCGTTTCACAGCCCCAACATCAGTCCTGCCAAGGGCACTGTGCCTACTGCCTGGGGACGGGGACCTGGACACGGGCACCTTTGTTCCCGGTGTCACCTTGCTGCTCTCCTTCGACGGCAGCCTCGCGCTCCTGCCCCTGCCTGCAGGAGAGACACCCCCATGGTGGCCAGGAGCGGAGGGAAGAGGGCGATGCGCGTCCCGGCTCCTCTCCCCTTTTCTCACAAGAACCAGCAGGCTGCTCGTGGGGGCGCAAGTGCCAGGACCCCTGGTGCACACAGCAGACAGGAGGTGGCTGTCAAGAGCTACCAGGCTGCAGGGACATCTGTCTCCTCAGCCAAGTGTGCTTTGAGCAGACTTCCAACAAAATGCTTTATAAAGATGCGGCATTTCTGAAGCTCAGCAGCACTTGGGGGGAGCCAGGTGCCTGCCAGATGAAGAGGAGTCAGACACCCAACCCATACAGCCACGGAGCCACAATGATCTGAAACACAGGCCAATGTTTTTGAAATAAGGCAGAGACAATGTATATATCTGGAGACATATCTAGAGGAACTGGGTCTACACTGTAAACATGGCATTCACACCAGGATTGCACAAAAACCCCCAGCCCTCCAAGAGGATGCACTGTGCAAAGAATTGTATTCCTTAGGGCTATTGTTTCATGTTATCTGCACACTCAAGTGAATGACAGTTTTTCAGTGCATTAGTAACATTTTCTAGCTCTCCAGTGCTCTCTTTTTCAGATAGAAATGTGGACTGTTAGATCAATCTAGATCATATATCACTCCAGAGTCATGGTGTGGATGTTAAATTCTTCACTCTCCATCTAGCACAACTCACACATACTGCTCAAGAAGTAATGAGTCTTAAATGTGGTGTTTTCTCTTCACTGCAATACTAGTCAGAAGAGGAAGGACTTTTCTGATTGACAGAGTAAGTGTCAGAAGTTGTGTGAAAATGTGGCAGACTCTAAATGTGGCACTCAAATAAATCTGGACCATAAGATCAAAATTCACTCTTATTCGTATTTTACATCATGAGTTGAACATATCGGTTTCAGCTTCAGCATTAGTTCAGGGCCTGTTTTTATTGTTGTTGTTTAAAAAAAGGTCTTTTTAAAACTAAGTAAAAAAGCTGCTGGGTTTTTTGGAGAATTTGCTGGGCAAAATCCTCTGTTGTACAAGAGGTCAAGACAGATGAATGCAGTGGTTCTCTTTGGCTCCAAAATCAATAACTCTTTGGAATTATTGCAAAGACTTGGTGTGCTACTGCCAACTCTTCAAAACAAAAATCTGTTTTCTGTGTCCTTATACTCACCCTGGCCACTTTGAAATTATACTGCTCATTGACAGAATTAATGCAAGTGCAGTTTCCAATTTAATTAAGTAGCACTTTTTTTGTGTGTGTGTGTAGAAAATACGATTCTTTGTAGTAACTGATTTGTTACGAGTAAATAAAGGGTAATTATGTAGCCTGCTGTTCCTTATATTACATAATCCATTTAAGTTCCTGCTCTACAGATGTTTAAGTCTATACAGATGCTTGGCAGCAGACTAAGAGCATATTTATCGTATATCTGCAGCTAGTAGAAACCAAAGTCAATAAATCTGTACAATGTGGTAAGAGATCACACAGATTTTCTAGCTGGTGTCCGGCATTTCATAGATGCTTTGTCATGGAGCTGCACACAGCTTACTTAGCCCAGTTTGTGAAGGCATTAATTAGCTGAGGGAGAGCAACCTACAGATAAAGCTAGTCTTGTTTTCAGATGCATGTTCTGTCTGAAGCTTGTCTGTGTGCCTCAGCATCAGAACTCCCTGCACTTCCAATATGGGTGCCAGTTTTTCTTTTAATCTAGTGTCAGCTGTTTGAAGGGAAGATTTAGAAAGGAAAGCAACCAACGTAAAAGAAAATTCATATTTTAGAAAGTTTAGCATTGCCTATGTTAAAAGAGAGGCTATGTACAATGACCTGTAAAAATATGGCAAGCAATGACAAGGTCTCAACTAATATTATCTATGGGAAATAAACCCCTGAAGAAGTCTCATCTGGCTGTCAAAACTAGCCCAGACATTATACATATGGCTCTTATGGCTAAGAACCTGGAACCAGTGTGCTGAAGTGCTAAACCAGCTTTTGACAGCACTGACATCTTGCAGGACAGAGAAAACATTTTTTTCTTTCATTTCATTGCATTTTTAGTTCTATTCAGTGCATATGTAATTCAAACCTGGGAAGCCAGCTGGAAACTGAAAAAGCAGAGAGGTTGATATTTCTCTTCAGATCTCTCAAAAAATGGAAAGGGAAGAGGAGTCCTATTACCACTTCTCAAAGTTTGGTGAAACTGTGACCAGAAAGTACTACTACTGTCCAACTCACTAGTAGATATTATTTCCTCTGTTTAAAAAGTCAGCTAATTATAAAAGTGAAGCTATTTTCTCCTTTTAAATAAAAATAAAAATAAAAATAAAAATAAAAAATTCTCAGTACATTTCAAGTAGCTTTTTCTTCCTCTCTGTGACTTCTAATTGAGTTCCTGTTGTTCTCCATATGAAGCTTGGTCCAAATTATCAATAAGAAAGAAACTAGCATCTGGTAAATAAAAAATGAAGATGAAGTGGTTTCACAGCTTGTAATATAATAGAAATACTGGAGATGGAGAATAAGAATACTAAGCTGCTTCATTGTTTCATTCAGGAGGGTATGACTTGTGATCTGCAAGGTCTGTGCAGTCTGCCAAGACATCTCCTCTGGCTCACAGCCCATCCCTCATTGCTGTCTTTCCTAGTGATTTCTCAGGAGAAACGTGAAAGGCAGATGAAATAAATTATCTGTTGGCAGATGCCCCTTCCAAACTACTCTCTTTCCTAGGGATGCTGCCACTGGGTGGGAGCACGTCCAGGTGTGTTGCAGGATAAGGACTGATGGGACTTGGGGAAAGGTGACAGCTGAGGGTGCATGTCAACATTTTACAACATGTGAAGCTAATGGTCCAATGGGATCCAGATTTCAGGAGCCCTGAGGAACCTTTAATCAATGTGCCAGCAAGTAACCATGTCCATGTTCATAAGTTATCCACACCCTCATGTTTAGGTCAGAAAACCAGCCCAATTCCAAGCAGAGAACAAAATAATGTAAAATCATTGATTTCCTTCAGGGGATTTTTTTCCTCTGTGTGTAAAGAGGTTCATTAGGAGATTGTATTACTTTTAGCATATCTGAATGAGAATTTAGATTCTTGCAGCAGAAGTGCCAGCCATGAGGTGGAATGAGACGCTGATTAAAGGCACTCAAGAGAATGAAAAAGTATTGGTTTTTCAGAGGTGCAAATTGCAAGTCAGATCATGTCAAAACGTTGCTTGTCTGCACTGTTTATTTCATAAGTTTTAAACATCAAATTCATTGTGGCAGATTACTGGAGCTCTGAAAATACTTCGGACTTCACAGTTTTTATTCATTTCAAGCTGTTTCTTCTCACTATTATAAAGGTTTTCTAGATAACAAGAACATAGCAATAGTATTATTGTACTGGTACCACTTATGTGACAGACAATCTCCTGACAACAAGTCTTCTGGATTTTAATAGATCCAAAATGGACTCTATTCTGTACAAGGCTATCAAGAAAGTCTTCAAAAATCATTTTTGCTGATGGACAAGTTTTTTTTAAAAAAATGTCTGATGTATAATAACAAAGATATAATACTAATTATATTGAAATGTAGTTTCTCATTATATTTGCAAAAATGTTTCCATTATGATATATGCTGGGGACCAATTCTGTAAGTTAGATAGACACACTTGAGATCATGACCTTATATCCTCATATTTCCTTAGCCATACAAATTGTATTATCTAATTAGGCTTTCATGATGAAGGAAGGGGAAATGCCTCTGACCATTTGGTAGAAGAAGCAGCCAGTTAATGTTGAGGTGGAACAGTGATTTATAACAGCAGAAAATTTCTATTCCCTAGTATCAAGCCAGTGCCAAGAGAGGGAAATTGCTAGAAAATAATATTAAGTATTCATTGAATATTGATGACTTGGGGCTGGGTTTTACTAAACTGTTGATCATCTCCAGCATACTTTATAGATTTTCATTATATTGTAGAGAAAGTAGTTTCATTATCTGGCTCTGTCATTAAAATCATCCTCATGTTATAAACAAGATAGATAACTCCTGCTAACTTTGATTTCTGAAAGCTTCCCCTTTCAAAAGATTTGCAAATACTTCATTTAATTCCTCAGATGGAGGGTCATTGTGGGAGGATTAGAAAGTGAGATTTCAGAGCATGTACCATTCTGTTTCTGACTTCCTGGAGTTTTTGTCTGCTCTACTCATTTTCCTGATCTTAAACCTCCATTGTGAAGACAGTGGAAGCATTCCTCTTTGTTATTAGAAAACCTAACTGGTCCCAGCATCATCTAGGGCAGTGGTCTCCAAAGTGGGTGCACACACTTCAGGGAGAATGGAAGAAAATCCAGTGGGGCGAGGCAATAATATATATATATATATATATATTTCAAAATAAATAAATAAATAAACATTTTAGAAATTGTGTTTATTTCATCTTTATCTAATCTTTATGTTATTTTCTATTTCTGTGTATGTTTTATACTGCACATAATATACTAGTATAGGAATACATGTATATAATTTATTAAAGAATATATATATCAGGATGCATGGTCAAAAATCTGTTACTGATACTGGTGTACAATCAGAAAAGTATGGAGACCACTTGCCTAGGGCCATATATCTTGCAGACCTTTCACACCTGCTAGTATCTCATCTATTTTTTTTCCTGCACATAGCTGAAATATAGTTAGAACAGCAAAGATTTTCCTCACAGTGCTTCTTCTGTGCCAAGAAGTCCTCTGGGAATTCTGCTGGACCAAAAAATAGTTTGTTTCCCTAGCACATACTGACTTTCAGAACCCAACATTTTGAGCAGGGTCTGAACCAAATAGAGGAGGAGGATATGGCTGCAGTATTGACAGCTACAGCACTGCTTCTTCCAGGCTGGTAGATACCATGTGCTGTGACTGTTGGAGAGTTGTCAGCTTACAAGTAAAACACTGTCCTGGTTTCAGTTAGGACAGGGTTAATTTTCCTCCTAGTAGCTGGTAGAGTGCTGTGTTTTGGATCAGGATGAGAAGAGTGCTGATAACATGCCGATGTTTTAATTGTTGCAGAGCGATGCTTATACCAAGCCAAGAACTTTTCAGCTCCTCACTCTGTCCTGCCAGCGGGCACGCTGGGAGTGCAGCAAGAGCTGGGAGGGGACAGACCCAGGACAGCTTGGCCCAAACTGGCCAAAGGAGTATTCCATACCATCTAACATCATACTAAACAATATACAGGGGTGGTTAGCTGGGGTGAAGGGGCCGGCTGCTCGGGGATAGACTGGGCATCGGTCAGCGAGTGGTGAGCAATTGCATTGTGCATCACTTGTTTCATACACACTATTATTATTATTATTGTTGTTGTTGTTGCTGTTTCCTATCTTAATAAAATGTCTTTATCTCAACTCTCATTTCACTTTTCCATTTCTCTCCCCCATCCCAGAGAGGGAGGGGGGAGGGAGAGCAAATGGCTGTGTGGTGCTTAGCTGCCAGCCAGGTTAAACTACAACAAACACCAAAAGGGTGGATATACTACCTCACTAATTGCATTGCTCAATTTTTCTTTCCAAACTATTTGGTGAGTTTTGCAGACATAGTTAAATATTTACATTCCAATGAAAGAAATGTTGGGTTTTTGTTGTTGTTTTTGTTTGTTGCACAGGATAGAAAAAATTCAAGGAAAATCTTATCCTGTTGTTCACAGCATAGGGAATGGTTACCTGAGAAGGTTGCAAAATTATTTAAAATAGTCAAGGAGAGGTAAAGACATGATCAGAAATTTCAGTTGAGGAATTAAGAAAATGTAATTCAGAAATAATCTGACAGAAGCAATGCTACTGTGAATGAATCCACAAGTATTAGACACGTGGAAAAGGACTTGAGATCAGGGATAATGCTGATATAGATAATGGAAAGACAAAGGAAAAGTAAAGGGATCTGATGTATCTAAACAATTTCTATATGTTTAGGTAGACTTTCCACTTCTGATTTCAGACAGAACATTGATATTTCTTGCCTTATGTTTTTTCTCTGCCATTATTTCATTTTTCTTCATCATCAGTCACTAGTATTACAAAAATTACACGATTCAGTTATCACTATTATGACCTCATTTTATCTGTAGTACTGTGATTTGGTTTTATGTCTCTTTTAATACATAATAATTGACATCTCTTAAAACATAATTTCAACTGCTCATTACAAACACAGGAAAAGTGTCAAGTGAGTTATGCATTGCATCAGTGGGTGACATTGCAGTATTTCAAGAGTATTAAACTATTAAAATAAAGAAAAACAAACAAACAAACAATAAACCACAATCACCATGAATGAGAACTTCACAGAATCACAGAATTGTAGGGGTTGGAAGGGACCTCCAGAGATCATTGTGTCCAACCCCCCTGCCAAAACTTAAGTATAATATCTGAACTTAAAGGGATTTGTGATCAGGCAACCAATAAGGAATAGAAGGGGCTTCAGTATGGAAAAGTTTGTCTAACTTTTGCAAACAAAACACAGTCTGAGGTGTTTAAAGTAACAAGGTCAGTGGTGTGAACAGAAAATACCAAAGTGGAGAGTTGTCAGATCCTGTTTCCTTGCCTTTAGAATGAAGTTAGGGAGCCTGATTCTTCATTTTCTCCTATCCAGGCTTGCTGATCTGAGAGCAAAATGGTAAGTAGGCACAGTGTTTACCAGCTTGTGGCAATACCAAGGCTGCGGGTAGGTAGGAGCAAAAGGCAGAGTGCCTGTGGTATGTTGCTCTACAGCCCAGACCTCTTGCAGGCATGTGGGCTGAGCTCCAGATGGTGCACACTAAGTCCCTGCTTTGCAGGGCAGAAGGAGCAACTTGTCATTGGTGGTGAGAAAGGCAACACTGGGACAGGCCATGGATAACTAACACAACCCACCTGATTAACAAACGGAGTTAAAAACAGGAGCAAATTTATCACATGCCTCTATATGGTCATGTGTGCCAGCTCCTAGGGAAGGCAGAGAGGGCAGCTGCAGGAGAGCACCATCGTCAATCTCATCATCCATCTGTGTTTGCAGGCTTTTATCTATTAGAGGATGAAGTTTATGGTGGCTATAAAACCCCGCCCAGAGCTAAAAGGCAGAGCACATATGGTAGGCTGGAAGCCATTTGTGGAAGCATGCATCTCACATACAAATGGTTACTCAGTATTGAAATTTTCTTTCCAGCTGCATCTGCTTTTTGAGGCAAGAACGTACAATTTTATAGATAGCTATGCAATGACCTTGTTAGAAAATGGGCATTATATAAGTAGGATGTGCCATAAACAGTCTTTACTTCCAGCACTTACTGAAAAAATAACAATATTGACAAGGATTTGAACAACTTCAAAAATTAAACTTAGATGATGAAGGCCTTAGAATGCCATAATAACAGCTCTTCCAAAAGCCATATGATGGAATAATTCTCTCAAATGTGTTACCCAGTCATCTGGACATGCTGCTAAGTATCAAATACAACACTATGATATATCTTTCTCTCTCAAAACAAGATTATTCCTTTTATGATTTCCCTCTGGCTATGTCATAATGTAATTATTTTGATTATATTAAAATTTCTTGCTGAATGTTGTTTTCTCACACTGCAGCTATTTACAGTCATGTGGTGAGATATAATCTTCTTTACGAAATAATTCACGAAGAATAAAAATAATTTTAAATAAGCTTGTAAACTCATTTTCATTTGCTTCTGAAGTATAAACAAATATTTGTTTAGCAAAAACATGGTGTAAAAATTGAACTTACCTGGCAGAGACAGATACTTTAAATAAAAGAAGAAATATTATTTTGAATTCAGCACATTCCTAAAGCTTCAAACTAAAGGAAACACATTTCCTGAAGTACCTTGAATTTTCAGCACTTTCATTCATATATTTAATTTTAGAAATATAGTTCCTTTCTAAAAAATGTAAAGGGTAAAATCAATGGTGAAGGTAACAACACCATAACTAACAAGTGAGAAAAGATTTTCACAAATAGTTGATTCTGCAGTCTTTCTGGATCAATTTTCCATTTTCCTAAATGTTTACAGATGGGAACAAGCAATAGCTTCCCTGGCTATTTTATTTTGTGTAGTTACATTATTTTGTGAGCAAGTGATCATTTCTGTTTATCATGAAAGTCTTTGTGAAAGACTCATCTTTAGATTTGTACCTGCCTCATGGAGCTGCCAAATACCCCCTTGCAAAATGAAGTTCAAGCATATTGTAGCAGCCTGTTGTCCTTCAGAAGTAACAGCTAATGTTTTAACACTACCATCTGTGCTAAGGCTACATCCACATTAATATAGTAAACATGACAAGGACATACTCACAATGCACTTTATTTGTTCATATACTCCTTCTGTATAATTTTGACCAAAGCAGTGCCAGTCTGGGGTCAGAGGACAGCAAGGGCCAGGGACTGACTGTCCAGTGGACATCAAATGGGCCCAAGCAATGTTGTGGAAGAGAATTTAACTATTAAGGCACAAACTATGCAATGACACTGCCTGCTGGGCTAGAAAACTGGTACCGTAACATTTTATTTACATGCTACTAGGCTACCGTGATCTAGGTGTTTAACAGCACATTAACCAGTATGGGCCAGGTTGTTTCAGTCACAAAAATGTGTGTGAGCCAGCAAGTTTTGAAGCACACATTTAAACTTACACATTGCTGACAAAGTTGTACTTTGACATGGCTTGGCTAGTTGAGATACCCAAGGCTAAAGCATAACGTGCCTATATACATAGAGGTTTAACAATGCAGTAATTATTTGTTAAATACTGTTACTATGTTGGGATGTGGTTTATGCAAAGGTTGCTAGTATTTACTACAGGAAAATTATCCTTTTTTTGGTTACTTCCTTATTTTTTGATTTTTTCCCACCTGTTTTAACATGCAGTCTTCATGTTGTCTGCCAGGTCAGAAAGCAATCAGCACTTGGGTTGTTAACACAAAAGCAGGGCAGGATAAAACAAGGTGTCATTGCTCCCTGGCTTCCTCCTTCAGGCCTCTGTGTACCCTCACACTCAAGAATTTTTGGTCAGAATTCCAAATTCTATTATCCCTCTTTACTCAGCCCATTTTAAAATGCCCTCCCGTGGTTGTTGGGCACTTGGCTTGGTGCCCCACAGCCCTCATCAGTTTCTCCAAGAGCCTGCCCCAGGTGATGTTTGCCTCCTTCCCCACCTGGAGCCTTTCAGATGTATGCCACAAAACACACACACACTGTTGACAGGAATCCAGCCTACTCCAGAGAGGAGGAGGAAGATGAGGAGGCAAGGAGAAGGAAACAGCCTTTAGCCCCTTCCCCAGTGCGGCCTGGCCCAGAAAGGCTGCTGTCAGCTGCTTGCACTCCCCTTCTCTCTGCTTCTGCAGAGGCTACATGCCAAACGTCTGCAAATCGAAAAACATTTGTTCTGTACTATAAAAACCAGTGGCTAACAGCTGCACATGTTGTCTCCAGTGTTGTAAACCTGTCATCAGTGCTGTATTGTTTACATATGGCTACAAGGCCTCATAGCCCAGGATCCCCGCTCGGTGCAGCGGCAGTGGAGGTTTTAGTGACAGCTGTGTCAGCTGGAAGCAGTACAGCCAGCTTATTTATTTCGGCAGAAGCCTCAGTAACCCCCACCCCAAAGATACAAATCAGATTCTTTCATTTTTTAAATGAGCTCACTGTTAATAATAGCTCGACTGCAGTGCAGATGCTGGAATGGAAATAGCTGGCATTTCCCTAACAAGGCACATAATTCTACGAGAAATAATGGATTTCAACTGAAATAGTTACAGCCAGCCAGGCAGCACTTACAATTCATGACCAAGTGTCCAAATGAAATCAAAATCTGGGAAACATGCAAAGGTGCTAATTTTCTACATCAGTGGAATTTATCAAGTTCCCACTGATTAATATGAAAAGTTGTTGGGTTGTTCAATTGATAGAGCTTTGTTTTGCTTGCACAGACATCTGAGAGACATTGATTTAGATAATACAGGAACTTCTAGATTGGCAGAATGCTTTTAAAACAGAAAATCAATTCTCTCTGCATTATAAGTGGCAGTTATCAAATAGGGGAAGGTTTTTTTCTCTTTTTTTTTTTCATTTTTTTTCTCCTTTTTTTTCCCCCCCCTTTTTTTTTTTTTCCCCTTAGTTACAAGTTTCCTATGTATTGAGGTAAACAGAGCTTTTTTTTTATTTTTTTTTATTAATATATATATAATATGAAGGCTTTTCTTGAAAAATTGGAATTTCATAAATTGTTCCTTTCACCATCTTCTGTAACATAAAAAATATTTATTAACCTTTCCTGTTTAAAGGGGTCATTTACCCAGGATATTTTAATAGTATGAATTGAAGTTGCTTGGCAAGAGGGAAGGATAAAAGAGAAATATATAAATAAGCATTCACTTCAGAGCACATGCCATTCCCCATAAATCACTGCATGTCCCCAGATCATTAAAACTGAGGTTAAGTTGCTTACCTTCATATCAGGGATTATTCCAGAGTTATTCCTTAGTTGTAAAAGGGAAAAGCACTGGCACATGTTCTCCAATTCTGCTGGTGTACATTTGCTCCAAATGCTCCAAATTTTGCTAAACAAAATCTCCAGTCCTTTTGTGATGGAATAGATAGAGGAGTTGTCACATAGTGGAACAATGTCAGATTGGGAGTAAATATCATCACTAATTTCTGGACTGAAGTGGCCTCTCTTTGCTCTCCAAGGATTTTATTTTGCATACCTTCATGACCCTTAGGCCTGTTGACAACCTGTAATGAAAAGCTGCAACATTCCCAAGTCACCATCAACAAGAGCTGGTGCTGGTACCCGGCACAGAATGGAGTAGCGTTGTGGGTGCCCACGTGGGTTTTGAAAGCACTATATGCTGCTAATGCTTTACTGATGTGATTGTTTTGTTTTGGTTGCTGCAACAGATTTGGCCAGCAGGCACTGGCTTGGACTCCACTGCGTGGTGTCCATATTCTCTGAGCACAAATCTTTAGAAGTAAGACCTGATCTTGCAGTGTGCTAAAATGTGCGAGTAAAGTGCAAAATATTTCACATCTCAGAGGTTTGCAACACCTTGCAACATTGGGGTCTCCTATACATCACTTCCCCAAGCACTACTAATGTTACCTTTAAGCATTATTAGTGCTACAGTTAATTAGGAAGGGATACTTAATCACTACTGTAATAGTCGTGTTTTGAAGGTCTCTGCCAATTTGGGCTATGAAAGCCATGGTTTTTCAAAGCCCTGAGACTTGTACAAGAAAAATGCAGACTCAAAAGCTGTAAAGGTGCTAGACATTTTCATTGCTGGGAATGACAGAAGTGTGGTCTGCAGACAGAGTTCTTGGATAACATTACTCTATTTGAAAATGATTATTTGAGGCAGTTGTTCTCCTGTAAGAACAGGCTTTGGAGCAGGTCTGAGACATATTGTCTGATTTTGGGGTGATCCTGTGCAGATACAGGAGGTGGACTTGATGATTCTTGTGGGTCCTTTCCAACTCAGGATATTCTGTGACTCTGACTGTAAGTCAAATACCTGCTGAGCACAACAGTGCTGGGCAGCCACCTCTCCCCTCCAGTGGACACTCCATGAGAGACATCTGTACGCTGCACATGGGGGCTCATTGTCCTCATGGCCAGTGTTGCCTAGGAAAAATATCAGCCCTCACAGTCATCTGGACAGAACAATCCCGCAATCTAAATACAGTCACTTTGGGTGCTGCTTTGATTAGTAGTCCCTGGGTCGATGGGTGGTCACCATGTTGCTAACTACTCTTTAGTCTTTGTTCTACCCAAAGGGCATTGATTCTATTTTATCTAAAACATTTTATTTAAAGGTTTTGCCTTTGAACAAGGATTGAAAACAACAGCCTGAACTACCTTTTAGTCTTATGTATTATAGATTATGCTAAATTAGATAGGATTTGAAAAATTACTTATAAATTTCTCATAATTATTAATCATTATCCAGATCCCTTCAGCCCCCACAAGATGATCAAAGAACATTTGCCTCTGTGGTGTGTTGCTAGACACTGGTAAAGGTTATGGCGTTTTCATTCAATACTTCTTACTTTCATAACATTAATGACAAAAACAGGCAGCAAAAACGTAACGTTTTTAGAATAGATTATTTTCATCCCCTATTTCTATTCATTGGTTTTATTAAGAACCTCATGTCATCTGGTATGGCCTGGCATTTTAAAAGGGAAGATGACATTGTGGTGTAAGGGCACTAACTAATAAAATAGTAAAATAGCTTCGTGTTGCAGCAGATATATACACATCAGCATTTCTTGGAACTAGCTTTACTGACCAGCCAATGAAAAGGGAATTAATCTGATTTATTATTTCATCATTTCTATCTACGAATGCGTACATTAGCCTTTATGTGAATAATATACATAAGTGCCAGAGCACCTCTTCATACCCTTAGTAATTAGCTGTTGCTTGATGTGAAGTTATAACATTACTTAAAAGCAATCATAATCTATCATGTATTGGCCTAGTCCAGGATTTAAGTTTGGAGCTTTTTGGCAAGAAGGACTACAGCTTTATTAGTTGGTTATTCTGCAGCTGTTCCACATGGAAAGCCTAAAAAAATTTCATGAACAGATTTTCTTGAAAGAAGAGCATGAAAGCATAGTAACAACAACTGTAGTTGTGAAAAAGACACACAGTTTTGAAATTTTGGGTACCCTCAAAATAGTATCAATCATTCTTCTCCAGAAAGAACATATGGATTGCAGGATATGTCACCTGTTTTAGATGTTTGACTTGAACAAATATGGAATTGTTTTTTAGGACCCCTTATAACGTTGAATTTTTGAATATTCCTCTTTTTCTTTCCTTTTTTCTTCTGCCATTGTTTTTTTTTTTTTTTCCCTCCAGAATCTGTGGGGCCCCACAGTAACATATGGCATCACATTTTTATTGTGATTTTTATGATGGTTGTATAACTCTGAACCATGGCCTTCCATTGAACCAAGGCTGATAACTAGAGTTCCAATTTTTGTGATGTTATTAAAATTATTGAGATTCAGATAAGAAGAAATGGATCAATTTTAGCAAAATGATTACAGGCACTTTTCAGACATCTGTGTTTGTATTTGAAGCATAAGTACACACTGAGCTAATTACATGAATTGCCTTAATCAAATTCAGTCTTCATGGAACTTGCAAAGGTATGTTCAGCAATGGAAAATGAAGGATAGAACTGAAAGTGTCCTAATGAGTATGTAGATAAACGCATAAAGCAGGAGTAGCTGATGACTTCTGAACAGTCTTGGGTATTTTTGGATGGCAGAGCTGAAAATTATTGATATCATTTAAAAGTTTTAATATAATTTAAATATATCATGGCAAAACTGTGACTTTCTAATATCTCAGTGCTACTGGAGCTGAACCAATGAGCAGAAATATGTTGAAATGCCACAGTGATTTAATTGCCTCTGACTAGACGTTAAAATGGTACCCAAGTCTCTAACACCAAGAGGTTCAGTACTAGTAAGTTATAGTAAATGAAATTTTGACACTTGTGTGCCTTTTCTGGTGAGGAAACAGAAGAAGGTGCACTGGTATGAAGTACCATTATATTGCTATATTGCTATCAAAGAGCTGTTTATTTCTTTTAAAATAACACATCCTTTAAACAAAGTGATACAAAGCTCTGTATAATCCATATTTCTGCTTTCTGCGTCCATTTTATGTGTTAAGTCCTGATTTGCTCTGTCAGTTAGGCTTGAATGGGTGTTGTTCTGAAAAAGGTCGTGTAATCATATGATTACTTGCTTTAAAACCACTTGTGTAGTTGTGTAGTTTTTCTCTGTTCTCAAATTGATAAAGCCTCTATGAGGCAAAAAAAAAAAAAAAAAAAAAAAAAAAAAGCTTTTGATTTTTCTTTCTTTGTACCCTTGTTTCTGACAAGGGCTTCTGACTTTGTCTTGCTGTCCTATTTTCCCATTTTTGTTGTTGTTGTTGTTGTCGTTGTTTGGTCTGCATTACACATGTTTTTTTGTTGCAATTTAACTGAATTAAAGATCTGATTTCATGGATGCCACCAAACTGGCATAAATCTCCAGTTCATGGGGAGTGCAACTGGCCAATACAAAGGTGCTCTATCACTATTGATTGCTGTAATAACAGAATATTTTTCAAAAAAATTGGTGTTAGGGAAGACCAAAAAATTAGGTATAGTCAAATCCATAATTTGTCTGATTAGAAGAATAAGTACAGTCTAGTGGATCGTATGAATGTAAGAATTTATTTTCAGTGAAATCTGCCACTGATACTGGTGTAATTGTTTCATATATAGGGACGGGGCTGGTATTTAAGAAGGCTGATTGAAAAATACCAAGTGAAGGATACCTGTTATCACTCCTCTCAGGCAATGTTGGCAGCAAGCACACACACAGTAATGTAAGAAGCTCTAATCTTGAAATGGTCTTGAAATGGTCTTGAAATGGTCTTGAAATAGTCTTGAAATGCCATGTTATAAGAAAAGTTGTGTTGCCTATAACAATAGGTATGTGAATTTGTGTTGCATTTGGCTGTAGTTACAAGCTGTGTGCTGTTTTTCTTGGCATAAGGAAAATCCACCCTCTGGAATGTCATTGCTTGTCTGCACACCACTCCCTGACACACTCCTGTGGCTCCTTTGGTGATCTGTTGGCTTGAAGCAAGGCAGGGAAAACATGGAGCAAACACGTAAGATATATGTAAAATAAACCTAAAATCTTAAGACACTGAAATCAGCACCACGATTTTTGGAGTCCACTCACTCTGGTATCTGAAGCCTGCACTCATAGAGGTGGGGTCTCAGAAAGTTGTGTACTACGAACTGTGAAAATGCAGAGATGGGCTGCCCCATAACAAAACAAAACTGTAGGTTTGACAGTAAGGAAATGTCAGTTCCCCTTACAAGGCTATACATGTGAAGGTTTCAGAGGAAAGATTATTCACGATAAATTTTGTTTTGGAGGTTCCTTTTCAAGTTTCTGACCCATTTGATCTTTCTGTCCATCATATATGAAGAAATATCCATATGAAGTGTTCCTTTAAATCACAATAAGAAAAGGATCTGCTTAACTTAGTATGTTGTCACAAGCACAAGTAAACCAATGAGTAAAGCATTCAGAGCAAAAATGAGTAGGTTTGTAGAGAGCAGAACACAGAAATTCAGACATAGCCTTCTAGGAGGGATAATGCAGTTGAAAAACTTGAAAGTTTTGGGATGAGGGTCGTGAAAAGGATTTAGATCAAATACTGTCCATGACAACAAGGATGTACAGGTACAGTGAGCCAGGATGTCCCTTCTCTCAAGTTTTCAAACTACATTTTAAAATATGTGGCCTTCCCTTGAAGTAGTTCTGGAGCAGAAACTAGATTCATTTATGAAACTCAGTGGTGTCCCTTGTTTAAAACTGATATTATCGTATGTGCCTATAGGCATAGCTAAAAAAGTTATGAATCAGTGTTTTCAGAAAGTTATGTAATAAGAATTACAGCTGAAAAGAATGTGTTAAAGTCCTTTCCTCTTTGTGCAAGGCTAAGCACCACTGCTTGTGATCATTTATTTAGGTTGTGTCACGGGATCCAAGTTAAACTCAGAACCTTTGACAAAGCTGGGTGGTTTGTATGTTACTCAGAATGTCTGCTGTTTCTAATCTAGCTGCTACCATCTGGGCATGTGAACAAGAAAATGCACAAGATTTTTGGTGAGCTAAGCCAAGAGGTTCCTACACCACTTCCAACAGCAAAATATCTGTAAAGTGAAACATGGTGAAGTATGCAATTGGTTTTTCATTTACGTTGAATGGATGCACACATTCAAGAGATGCTCACAATGGACCATACCCTGAAGTGGGTATAACATTAGACTAAAATTCTCTGAAGTTGTCCAGCAGCTGTTTACACTGTCAGCAGTTTTCATTAATTTTTAGTCATCCTTTCCTTAGGCCTTAGATTGAATGAGAGCTTCCCTGTAGAAACATCTGAATGTGATCTTTGCTTATTAAATGACAAGTCATTATTACTTTGAGACATGTAGTGAAGAGTTCTCAACATTCTGGTTTCTTTAGAACTTACAGCACTGTTGCCTCTCCACGTTTTCATGCATATACATATATATGAGTAAGTATTTCTCAGAGTCCTGCTCTATAACAAGGAGCAGATACAAGGCAAGACACCGTGATGATGTTTACAGCACTGCTAGTTTTCATATATCAAGATCTTGTTGGGTCCTAAGGAAAGCTTTTATGGAACCAGTTCTTCTCATCCTTGAAAACTGCACCTTAATTCGTGGCCAAGATCAGGGACAAGCTGATGTAATGAAGGCTTTGAGACGAGGGTGATCCATGTGTTTGGAAAGGACATGATCATTCTGCTTTTGTTTAACCATATCACTGCTTTGGATGCCTTCCTGTCCTACTTTGTTTTGGTTGATGGCATATAAGATATACTGAAGCCTTTAGCTTGATATAATTCCTGTGAACAACTTACAGCAAAGTTATTATGTGTTTCTTGTGTGTCTAGTAAAAAAGAAAAAAAAAAAAAAAAAAAAAAAAAAAAAATTAATAATAACACATTTTCAATGTGTCATTAATTCAGTTTATTGTAACCATAATACATATTGATTAGGAGTAGTATTAAGTATATGTTTTTTAACCAATTTTTCTTACTACAGAAATAATGCTTCAGCAAGACTAAATTTATTCTACTTTGTGCTTCATGCTTCCTGCACAGTCATTCTTCTGCTAATATAAGTGAGGAAGTTATGATGCTGAAAGCAAAACTTTCACCCTCTGATTTTTCATTCTGAAAAGGCTGTTTGATTTAGTTTCTGTCTTCATTACTGAAACTGAAAAAGGATTAAAAATGTGAAAGTTGCTAGCAAAGGGCAAAAGCATGAACTATTCATAAATCAGAAAAGGCTTGAGGACCTTTAAATTATTTATTTTTAATTATTATAGTTAATAATGTAATGTAGCTAGAATAAATTAATTGATTATTACTGATTTTTGTGATGACTTCAGAACAGAGAACTCTCACCCTGGCTTAACAAATTGACTGATAAACTGACTACCTTGTTAAGCATTAGCCTGGAAGTAAAAGATTAGAAAGCACATGCTTTGTCCTCTGATCAAGTAAGTTGTCAGTCAAAGTTGCAGAAATATAGCTAAGGAATTTAATAACTGAGGGAATATAAGTTCAAGACCCAGGATGGGAAACATAAGACCAGACAATATGCCAATTAATGGAATTAAACTGAAAAGATTTAAAAGGGGTTTCCCTCAGGAGACAGCATGAAAGAAAAGACAACAGTTAATTCAATAATGACAAAAACATAAATGAGCTAACTATGAAAAGATCAGAATATTTACAGATGATAGTGTCTGAAGAATTAAGGAATACTAGCTTGCAATTACTGTGAATTTATTATGCCCCAGTAGCACATTCTAATTTGGTGTCCTCTATCCTCTGAACAAATATGCTCACCTTCAAAATCCAGAGCAAAAGAAATAATCCCTTTCTAGTTGCAGTCAGACTATGAAACTGATTATGATCAGCAAAAATTCAAAGACCATGAAAAACAAAGGCAACTTCACTGAAGTTTCCTGTCCATCATCTGTATCACCATTTGCAGGCTTCACAGCAATTTAAGAGGTATTTTATCAATGTTGTGTTTGTGAAGCCTATGAGCAATACAGGTCCTTATGATTCCCTTCCCCTGTAATGCAAATCAGAGAATGATAAGAAGAGTGTAGGAAGTTCCCTTCCCATGCTGGACTCTGACAAGCATGAGTGTGAAGGTGTCCATGCAGACAGTAGTTCCTCGTGCTGTGCCTGTTGCTGAGGAAGCTGAGACGTCTCCCAGCAAAGAGACCTTGCAACCCAGCGAGATGCCTTTCAGAGGAGTTTCACAAACTCTGTGAACATGCCTGCTCTTAATAAATATCTGAGACTCACAAATCATATTTTACCTTACACATTCTGGAGGTATTTAAAATTAGAAAAAGGGAATTAACAATAAGAAAGTAGGAGAAAATTTTATTATCTCTGTGATTGAGTCCAGAGGGCTTCAAATATTACAACTTTACAGAACTGTATGCTCAGAAATATACATGAACTACTAAAATCCTTCCCAAGTTGAAAACTGATGCCCAAATATTCAGAAGGTCCCACAAATACAATGCGCCAGAGAGCAGCCACATCTCTCAGTGAATTGTAAAGCTCTGAACTGACAGGGAGGCTCAGCAGCCCCTCCAGGACAGAGGAATATGTTGTTAGTGAGCTTCACTCCCCTGTCACTCCTTTTGAAGGGTAAAAGCTTCACCCCTTTTTGCTTCTGGCTTCCTGGTCTATGCCATGTCAGGCTGGTCCAAAGCAAACCAAAACTCTGAATTACTCATCAGCATAATGCTAATTACTCATCTGTGTCTTCCTAACAGCTGTGCTTGCTTCACATAGGAAGGAAACTGTTAGTGAGGTGGCCCCCCAGCTTCAGTGAAGCCTCAGTTTTAGAGAACAGGATTGTGGAATTTGGTACAAAAGAAATGGCTTTCCAGCAACTTCATCTTTGCTAAAAGCAAAGACCAGGAAACCAACATCAGGGGTCATCTAATGCATTCTTTTCAGTTTGTGACTACGGTACCTTTCTGTTTCCAGTTTTGTAATTTGCAGCTCCACAGAATTGCAGAATCACAAAATGGCCAAGGTTGGAAGAGATCTCTAGAGGAGGACCTTCCATCCTCTGAAGGTCTTCTAGTCTCCCCAGCCCCTGCCAGGCACGATCACCTAGAGCATATTGTGCAGGATGGCATCCATGTGGGTTTTGAATATCTCCAGAGAAGGATACTCCACAACCTCTCTGGGCAACCTGTTCCAGTGCCCTGACACACTCACAGTAAAGAAGTGCCCCCTCATATTCAGCCAGAACCTCCTGTACTTCAGTTTGTGACCTTTGCTACTTGTCCTGTTGCTGGGCACAACTGAAAACAGACCAGATCCATTCTCTCAACATCCTCCTCTCAGATATTTATATACATTAAATAGGTCTCCCCTCAGTCTTCTCTTTCCCAGGCTAAACAGGTCCAGCTCTCTCAGCCTGTCCTCATACAACAGGTTCTCCAGTTCTCTAATCATCTTCGTAGCCCTCCCCTGGACTTGTTTCAGTAGCTCCATGTTCCTCTTGTACTGGGGAGCCCAAAACTGAACACAATACCTGGCCTCACTAGGACTGAGTAGAGGGGCAGGATCATCTCCATTGATCTGCTGGCAACACTCTTCCAAATACATACCAGGATACCTTCTTCTCAGCCTGCTGTCCACCAGGACTCCCAGGTCTCTCTCCACAGAGCTGCTCTCCAGCAGGTCACCTCCCAGCCTGTACTGGTGCTGCTTCCCCCTTCACTTGCTAGAATGCAGCTTCTTTGCATTTGATGCCTAATGAAAAGGCAGGAAATTGCAAATTGCCTGAGGTCATTCTGCTCCTCTGGAGTTAGGAAATCTAGATATGCTGGAATAGCAAATACAGACAAGTTTGTAAATGCTAGGAGTTGGAAATTTCATGTTGTTGGGCTCAATTTCCTTCCATGACAATTCCAGGAACAGGGGAGTATTTATCCTGCAGTAATTAACTTATGCCTCTGCACAGGGACAAGCAAAGAGGAGGTCACATAGTCCTAGGGAATCCTGTACTGTCATAAGCAGGTACTCTGTCCTCACATCCTCACATTAGGATTGTCTCCATTCTAACAGCTATACTTCTTCTACCATTTCCCCAAAAATAATTGCAAAGCCATTACTCTGTGTTATGAACTAATCACTTGTCAAATTAATTCCAATAAATCAAATCCCTACTGAGTCGTGTACAGAGTTGTGTAGGTGGATGGTAGAAGAGGGGAACAAGAAATATTGGCACTCATAAATCTAAAAAAGAGCAAATTGATATTTTTTAATTTGTTTAAACAAAAATTGCTCCCTAGATGGAACACTGTGTGCTGTGTTTTGCCTGGAGCAAATGTTTATGGCTGAATTATAAAATAGAAGTTTGTGACATAGCACTGCACATGCACACACAGACACATGGACACACACAAGCCAGCTTCTGTCCAATTGCTTTACATCAGATTAAATCTCTGCTGTCTCAGCTATTAGTGGATGTCCTGGGAGGCATCAGGTTTGAAAAGGTCCTTCATCCAAAGCTATCTTGTGTCAGCTTGTTATGATGATGTGTAGCATGCTTTTGTTATGCCCTCCATGGCACCTATCAGTACTTCAGGTAACAGCATATGGAACCGGAACCAGAGTAGTCATGTCCAGAAGAAATATTTGAATGGCAACTCTAGAAGTAGAAACAGTGCTTTGATTTATCTGAATCAAGTGAGTGCTGAACCTTCTCTTGGCTGTGTATCTTTATAGACAGTACTAACTGAAAGAACGCAATAGTCACTGGTGTCATTCTGAAGGGACATGAATAATATAAGTAACATCAATAATTCATCTTATTTACTTTTCTCTTTTACATCACCTATGGAGAATTGAAGAGTTACTGCTTTTACATTTTTTTTTTCCTAACGTATACTGTACAGCAAATGATCATTACATGGAGTAATGCCAGCCTGTGGTTCTGCAAATTACAAATGTTGCAGAAGAGTGGTTCATCAGTTGTCTTGGTCAGTGTTGCAAAACTAATTTCCTTTTTATATTGAGAGAAGTGCTTGCTGCTTTGACTCAACATAAGCTGTTTTGCCTGCACTGTATAATAATGAGTTTAGTCACTAAGGTATGGTCTTAATAAGCAAACAGGCAGAATAATAATACAGAGATTGTGCTGACTGTGGTCTCCGTATAGATTTTGAACCACCACTGGGCCTGTTGTGTACATAAAAATCTACGCTGTAAAGGGGAGTAAGGTGGAGACTGTCTTGCTCTAAAATTGTCTCTTGAAAGCCACAACGTTCAGCTTGTGCTTAGGAGTGCCCCCTTCCAATAAGAGGAGTCCACTTCCACCCTGCACAAAATCATGTGTCAACTGGAGGACAGGAAATGAGTGAGAGTCTTGCAGTGGGGAAAGGCTCCTCAAAGTAATTTGAGATTATGATGTGGGCTGAATGTAAAGTCTCTCTGACTGACATTCCTATTACCATTGATGATTCTGGATGCCAACCAAAACTTCCAAGTTAGGGCACTGAAAAATATTTATTTCCTTCTATCTTTCTCACTCACACTCAGGCATACACATTCAGTTTTTAAGAAAATTCAGCAAGACACTCCTCTGGAGGTATGTCTTTGAGATCAAGTCACACTATCCTTTAAAAATGTTTTGTTCTTTCCAGGGAAGTCATCTTCTTTTTAAATTATTTTAACAGTAAAAATAAAATTATTTACTATTGATAGTAAGGATAGCACAGGCAGCACCAGACAAGACAGACCTAGGAGAATCCTTGGTGCAAATGCATGTAGCTCTAAAGATTAAAAGGCACTACATGAGTGATGAAGAGACATCTTTTGTTACAGATGCATTGGATCAATGTCTAGGACATAAGTTTCACTCTTTGAGAATTTTGAAAATGCACTTTTTGTTATAAAAGCAGAGAACTTCAAAATAATTGAGAAAGGAAATGGTCTCTTTTGAAGTGAAGTGTATGAGTTTTTCAAGACGAAAACAAAAATTCCACCCACCCATTACTACTTCATAGGGGATATCCACAAAACCCTTCACCCCCTTGAACAAGATAAGTTGCATGTAATATTTCTTCAAGTTGCTACTTTACTCTGGCTCACATAGCTGTCTTCTTCCTTCTGCTCACCTAACACAGTGGTTGCTGCTCTCCAAAATGGAATGGCTGGAGCCCAAGAAACCTAGAAAATAGATTCTAACAAGGTGGATTGCCAAGAAACCATGTATCCTGACAGCATTTCTCTTTGATGGCAACAACAAGGAACCTGAAGTACAAGGCCAGTTTTTCTATCTATCTACAGGGAATATCAGTCAATTGACTTTTTCAGTTTGCTGAGGGCAGGAGGTGATGGTTTTTTTGCACGCTGGATTAGTTTTTAAGTTGTTCTATGTAAATGAGTCATGTGACTTTCCTGACTGATCCAAAAACTTCAGACCATGACATGTTTTAAGCCTGATACTCAATTCTCTTCTGATTTATGTTAAAATAAATCACAATTAAGTCTAAACATTTAGTATAGTAAAAAGCAAACCAAGTTCAACATATGAAGCATTCTGCAAGCATCATCCCAACTGCAAATTAGTTCTGGTTCATGTAGAGCCCTCCGGAATAGCAGCTGAATTACAAATCTTTGTAAGTACAATAGTGATCAACACCTGCTCAGAGGCATAGCAGTTGCCAGTGCAGTCTTTCTGTTCTACAAATAACAATATGTACTCATAAATACATGTTCTCCTCTCCCTGTTGTCAAAGGCAATGAAAAAATGCAAAGCGATGAATTTTCATCAGTCACTTGCATCCTGAAGCCTGTTGCCAAATGCCTGTCAATCAGTTCTGGGGTGAGGGCAGGAAAGAGGAACTGTCTGGCAGATGGGGGAGCAGATGGGGAGAGTGGGCGAGGAGCCACCTACCACACCAAAGTGCAGGCAGAAGCCACAACCGCAGCAGGACTGCTGTCTTCTGGAGGCCAGATGTTTTGTTGGTTGTGCTTTTTAGAGGTTTTTTGTTAGTTTGTTTTGGTTTTTGTTTTTTAATTAAATAATTTATTTAATAACAGATATGGGCCTCAACACCTTTAGCACAGCCTGTCCCACATTTCTTTATGCTGAAGTCCAAGGTGTTCTTCAGTGCATGGTAACTGAAGTCATAGCTTTCAGCATCCATTACAGGTGACCAAAAACAAATAGAACTTGCTAGGAGTTAGGACTTTGAGAAAGCTCTCCCCATTGCTCTCCTTCCCCTGGCCTCATTTATCTAGCCACAATAAAATGGTCTCTCTATCGGGTTTACACCCTCTAAAACCTTTCTCTACTTAGCAGTTTTTTTGAGTTAAAGAAGGCACTAAGACTGAAGGACAGCTGACAAACAAAAAGACAAAATAGTGAAAAAATTTAACTCATTAAACCCTAAAAAATATATCCACTGTGTTTGTTTCTGTGTGTATACAGTCCAAGAGAAGACTGTAGTTCCCTCCCATGTTTGGTCCCAGAAATTCTTTACAAAATTTGTTTATGTCTTGTGATCAGAAGTAGTGGTCTCAACCCTTAGGCTATTTGTTGAATGGATCAATTTGTCATACAACCAAGTCTTCTGTGTAAACAACATTTCTTGTGAATTTTTCTATTCATTTTAAAGGTGTATTTGTGTGTAGCAGCTTTAAAGTGTTTTCTCAGCACTTGTTGTTAATAGAATTTGATCACAGCAACCTGTAAAAATAAAATCAAACACAGAAGAGAGTGTCACCACAGCAATGTTTTAAAATGTGTATGTATACTCAGCAAGGTTTGGGGAGGGAATTACTTTTTGGATTGTGGGGAGAAGGTGAAGGAGGATGTTCACCTTCTTTTCCAATATCTCTTCAGCTCCAGAGTATTTTGTAGCCAAACACGTAAGTCATAAAACACGTGGCCAGGAGGAACTTCAGAAGACCCTCATCTCCAGTTCTTCATTTCAAAGACTAAACTACAGCAGACAAATATTCATCAATCTAATTCTTGAGATATTCCAAGAAGTTTTGCAACCTACAATCCATTTAGTCCTCATATTCCTTTAGACCCTCAGTTCCTTAGTTAGAAATTATTTCCTGATGTCTAAAACCAAATCTCTTCAGTTAAACAACTGCAATTAAATTGCTTTGAGTTGCATTTTATTACATCTTATCCTACCCCCAGTGGACTTAGAGGACAGCTTTTACCCTGTATTATTGGTAACACATCTGGAAGTGCTTCCTCTGTTTCCTGCTCTGTAGACTAACACCAAATCTCCAAATGCCATCATGTTTCTTAGTCTTCTGGTCAGTTTTCCCTTTCTCCCATGAACTGTCTTTACTGAGTCTACCTCCATCATAATTGTGGTACCCACGCTGGACATAGTGCTCTAGCTGAAGATTTGCCCAAAGAAGCTGTTATAACTTCTTTAGAAGTAATGACATCCTGAATCTTTATCACATTCTTAACATAAATAGGATTTATTTCCATTGTTAGTAGAGAGCAACTGAAGCATTGCAAAGCCAGTTGAAACCAAATATTCTGAGGAAATTTCGTATTACATCTTCCATGTGAGGTAGTTACAATGCATTAAAAACTGTCATGGTCATGTATACCAAAGCTTGTACTATTAATAGCATGCCAGATGATAAAGAGTACTTCACTAATTTTTTTCCAAGACCTTGCTTCAAATTACCCACCAAGAGTACAGTCTTGGGCTGTCTGAAGTCCAATTTACATGGATTTAATTCTATTTAAAGAAAACCCAAGTTACTTCATTCCTTGCCTTGAACTGGATTGTATCTGGCTGTATGTTAATGACACTACAGAAACAGGTGCATTGAGAACTGATACAAGTTGCAGCAATGGCAAAATGTATTCTCATGCCTTTGGAACAAAATATTTCAAAGTTTTACTTTTAAAACAAATCTTTTTTGTTGCAGAATAAATTCCCTTCCCTTCCCTTCCCTTCCCTTCCCTTCCCTTCCCTTCCCTTCCCTCCCCTTCCCTTCCCTTCTCTTTCCCCAGGAATATTTTAGGACTGTCTTAAAATGACAGTCAAACCCACCAAAGCCAGTATCCTCTTGAACTGTGTGTGATGTCCTCAGTTTGCCTCAGTTTGCCGCCTGGCTTTCTAACTTGAAACCTTACCTACCTAACTGTCGATTTAAGATAAGATGTGAGCTTTTGGGAGCTTGCATAGTGCTGGCAGCCATTCTTGTTTTCCAGACTCTGCCCTCAGATAGTATCCTTCATCAGAAAGGTGACCCATACAGCTAAGGAGGTACACTGCAGCAAAATTTGTCAAGGTTTATCTGTCAAAGTCCATTAAAAACATGCTTTAATACCTCACTGAACCACATTTAAAATCACAGCTGAGCATGAACTTCTAGAACATCTTTTCCTCTGCAGAGTTCTGCTATTTCTTACTTAGGCAAGAAAAAAAAAAAAAAAAAAAAAAAAAAAAAAAAGTACTTGTATTTTTCTGCCCTCAGCCCAACGCTGGAACATAAAATGAAAGGCCAACAGCAAACAACTATTCTTGAATGTCTGAAGATTCATGTTGAACATACAGCTTTCATCTGGTTTTGTTTTCCAGAATTTTATTCTGCATAACAAAATAAAATAAAACAAACCAAAAAAAAAAAAAAGTGCATATATGCACATGTATAAGTAATTGTATAAAATCATCTGTAATTACAATGTTAGTGTTGCTTGGAAATCAGCAGACTGAAATGATTGTCTTCTTTCATTCACTCTGTTTTTTCTTCCCAAATGTTAAATGTTTATCAAAACAAGGATAAGAATAACTTGATTTTATGCATTACTGCTCCTCCACTAATACTGATGTTGATGTCTCTCAACGTTTATCACCTTCTTACCACATTTTTCCTTCTAATATTTCACATCATAAGTCTTCATACAAAGGCACAAGGACAAATAAATATTTTTAATTTAGTGCTCTCCTGAGTAAGCTTTATGATAGCATTTTAGAGTGACTTTTCTGTTAAATAAAAATAATTTCAGGACCATATCTTATTTATTACATCCATAAATTCAGATACCAAAAGCTTTATTTTTTTATATTTTTTTTTTTCATAAATTTTGCCAAGATCAGAAATATATCTGTTTAGATATGTAGTGGTATACTGGAGTACACAGTATTACAGCACACAGTACTACTACATGTGGGCTAAACAGGAGCCAGTGGTATGCCCTGGCAGCAAGGAAGACTAACAGCATCCTGGGCTGTACTTTACAGAGTTTAACAGAGGTATCACTGAAAAACATTATTTGCTCAGCACTTGTTAGACCATACCAGGAATAGTGTTTCCAATTTTTTGTCTCCCCAAAACAAGAAGGATGTTAATACAGCAGAACAAGTTCATTGGAGGGCCACCAGTCCAGCCCCAGTCAGGTTTTGGGGCACTCTCTCTCTGAGGAGAGACAGGGATCAGGGCTTGATGAAATTACAAAGGGCTTGTGCATGATGGGAGCATGAGAGACAATGGACAGAAATTAAAACAAGATAGATTGAGATGTGATATAAGGAAAACCTTTTTCTAAATGAGCACAGGCAGGCAATGGAATGGGCTGCCCAGGGAAGCTGTGCAGTCTCCATCTCTGGAGGCTTTCAAGATCCACCTGGATAAAGTCCTGAGCAACCTAGTCTCATCTCACAGCTTATCTTGCTTTGAGCTGCTTTGGCTGGACTGGAGAACTCCCAGGGCCTTTCCAACCTCATGTTATTAAGACATTCCCATACTGAGCCTTGTATGCATCATCTTTGTAGTAAGCTAAAAGGTATGTCTTGAACTTGTTTTTCAAGTGATTGAAACACGTATCAGTGTGCCATACCAATAACTTCCAGAATATTGAACATTTATCAGCACTTTCAGAAATGGCAGAATGCAACTCAGGCCATTTGTGGATAGGCAGTTCTCCATCAACAAGATATCCTCTGTTCCTCTTGTTGTACCATTGTTTGCTCATTCCCGTTTCACCTGTCCCCCTCTCTGCTGCACTGGCTCAGTTGTTTATTCGGCCAAGTAGGAAGCCACAGCAAAGAACACAACCAGTTGAAAAGCAGTAGGACAAAGTGGGATAAAAGGATCTTTAGGAGTGGGTTATTATACTGAAAAAGGTAGTAAGAAACATTTAGGCTCCGGTGTTTCTAGATCTTTTGTAGGATGTGTGTAAAAATAGCTGCTACTTATAAAAAGTTTAAAGTAGGAAGGATTGTACTCAGACAATATGTCATTAGTGACATGGATTGACATGCAATGAGAGAACAAAAAGACTAGCCCAATGGAGTTAATGTAAAATTGTCAGGTTAACAGCTGAAACCATCTCTTTCAAATATGACTCATAGCCCAAACAATTTTATTTCCAGTAGTGTTAGTACATAAAGCTGACTCACCCTCAAAAGGGTTTGCTTTACAGGAGGAGCTATGTATTATCTTGACATGAATTTGGGAATACATTCTCAAATTCAATGTATTTATAAATAATGTTGAAAATACAGTGAGCAGTGAAGTATAAAGATTGCTGATGCTAAGAAGTTTTTCAGTGTAATAGGGAGAGAAGAGATTAGGGGAGTGTCCACATTAGCCTTTTATTTTTTATCAGGAATGTGCTTTTGAAGCAAATTTTATGATCCTCAATTACTGCACCGTACTTGCATTGTCAGAAAGTCTTTGAGTACACAATCTAGATTGCAGCTTAGGAGAAACTTAACTGGAAGATTCACTCTGACTACTAATTACTTTTGCATCCGTGTGCTCAGTCTAGTCCCAAGTATCCTCCCATACATACACCCCAAAATACATATACTGTAGATTCTCAACATCAACTGGTTCAGCCTAAAATTGTTTCATTCTATAATGTGTTCCTACTGAGCTATGCCACTTACTAATGCACACATATTGTAGAAATAATTGCAGAGGAATATCACAAGATTAGACAACAAAATAGAGTTGAAACTCAGTTTAGATAAATACAGAACAATGCACTTGAGGAAGGTGGGGAGTCACCCGAATGTTATGTGTAAAATGACGGGCTCTCAGCAAGATCTTGGGGATATGCTAGATCCATGAAAAATTAGCTAATTGGTTCTTGTACCTAAAAAATTGATCATCAAAGGCAAGTAACTACCTTTCTGCAGAGGGAATGACTGAGCAGTCTAGGAAAACAGGTAAAAGAAATCAAATCCACAAAGTCCTGACATAGCTGACTCATAAAGGACAGTCGGCTGACTATGAGCCAGCAGTGTGCTCAGGCGGCCAAGAAGGCCAACAGCATCCTGGCTTGCATAAGAAACAGCATGGCCAGCAGGTCCAGGGGTGTGATTGTCCCCCTGTACTCGGCTCTGGTGAGGCCGCACCTCGAGTACTGTGTTCAGTTCTGGGCCCCTCACTACAAGAAGGACATGGAGGAGCTTGAGCGAGTCCAGAGAAGGGCTACAAAGCTGGTGAAGGATCTGGAGAACAAGTCTTATGAGGAGCGGCTGAGGGAGCTGGGACTATTTAGCCTGGAGAAGAGGAGGCTCAGGGGCGACCTTACTGCACTCTACAGGTACCTGAAAGGAGGCTGTAGCGAGGTGGCTGTTGGTCTTTTCTCCCACGTGCCTGGTGACAGGAAGAGGGGGAATGGGCTAAAGTTGCACCACGGGAGGTTTAGGTTGGATATTACAAAAAACTTCATTACTGAACAGGTTGTTAGTCACTGGAACAGGCTGCCCAGGGAAGTGGTTGAGTCACCATCCCTGGAGGTCTTTAAAAGACGTTTAGATGTAGAGCTTAGGGATATGGTTTAGTGGATGATTTGTTAGCGTTAGGTCAGAGGTTGGACTCGGTGCTCTTGTAGGTCTCTTCCAACCTAGACTTTTCTGTGATTCTGTGATTCTGTGAGAGATGTTGACACTTCACTGTCTTTTCCAGTAGAAGAACTGTCAGGCAACAAATGGAACTAAGTAGGAGCCAGGTTTAAGACAGAAGGTGGTGATTGTTTAACCATCAGAAGGGCACTGGTGGAAATCATGTGGGTACAAAATATTTTTTCTTCTCTTGTTATTTTCTTGTGCCCACTGCTAGGACCAGACTGCTAAACTAGTTGGACCTGCAAGCTGAAATAAAAAAGTTAAAAAGGCAAGTGAAACTGAAAAATAAATAAATAAATAGATAAATAAAATCTGCAAAACACTGTTTTAACCTTCATTTGTAAACTGGTCTGTTCCACAATCAAAATCTCTTTCTGTCCTCTCAGCAAGGTCAATAACAAAGTACAACTGGAGTAAGAATCTCAATAACTTATTTCATTATTGTCATCTTGAACATAGCATGATTTACTTAATGCTTTTTATAATTAAGCATTCTTGGTTGATTGCTGTAAATCACCAAAAGGAAACGTGGTTTTTAAGGCAATGAACCTTTTTGAGTGATGTTTTGTGACCTGTATTCCAAGTCCAAGAAAGCCTACTGTTAGTAGATGCTTAAATCACTATATAGCAATGTTCTCACCTTCACTGGAATGCTTTTAGGACACCTTGGTCTGAAAATGACTCACTCAGGCATTTAAAGGGAGACCTGTTTCTTTTCAGTTTGGGTCCTTGAATATCGTTGAGTAATAGCCAGCTTCAAGAGTAGCCGTCACTCTATCAGACTGAATTCAGAGCTGGAGGTGATCAGAAACCAAGAAAAATCTGTGTAATGTAAAGAGAGACAGAATGACATTTAAAGACACTTCCCTCTAGCAAAGCAGTGTGCCTTCCTAAGCATTGTTCCCCTTAAGCTGGCGGGATTTGACTTGGTGTGGGGGGGGGACATGTCAGGCAGGCACTGATAAAGCAAACAAACAAACAAATAAATAAATAATATATATATAATTAGAAGATGTTATATGCAGGAAGCAAAGAATTCAGATCTTTAGTTGCCTTTCAGTTTGTGCAGGCTGAGAGTACCAATTGTCTTCTTGTGTATGTACTGCATTGCTCTTTCCACTTCTTCCTGCAGTTTTGAATATATGCTTTCCTGGCCTTGGAATTAACGTACCATCTGAGGTATGGCAGTTCTTAAAAGTGGAGCACCTCTCACTACCACTGCAGCATACATAATTCTCCGTGTTCAAACCATCCTGATGGGAGACAATTGAACATAATAGAGTTACCCCAGGGAGGAATTTGGCCCATTAAGTCTAGCAAGACCTTATGGTCCATCAAACACGGCCTTATAAACCCAAAAGATAAAAATCCACCTATATTTTATCTTTGCTTTTTATGTCTCATAATATAGGTAGCTGTCATTTTCCAGCTGCCTATTCAGTTGATTTACGCTACTTATATTGATGACTTTAGCACTTTGTTACTTTTGTGTGAAGGAACTGTACTGATATGCTTATTGTCTACTCACTGCTTTAACGATGTCAATACCATAAACTATGTGCAAGGGCTTTGCATAGAGTCTGGCATTTCATTTGCTTCCACCTGAGTGTCCCGCCCTGTGGTGCATTTTCTCAACAGCTTGAACAGCCTTGGCTCACATCACAGGGACAGAGTCAGAAGGATTCAAAGGGGTCCTGAGTGGAGTACTCAGAACTCCTGTAGCTTGTGAATAAGACCTTTAGCAGAGTGAACGCCACTGCAGTGGAGAGTGTTGACAATGAGACATGCGTGATTCTGTATTGGGTTTAAATGGCAAGGTTTTGGTAGCAGGGGAACTATAGGGGTATCCTCCTTGAGCAGAGCCCAGCAGCTGCCCCATGTCAAACCAGAGCCACCTCCAGCTGGCTCCAAAAGGGGCCAGCCACCGATGAGAGCTGAGCCAGTGAGTGATGCTGGCTGGGCCTCTGGGAGAACATATAGAAGAAAAGGAAGAAATGGTGCAAAACAGCAGCTGGGAAAGGGGAATGAGAAAATGTGAGAGAAACAGCCCTGCAGATGCCGTTGTCAATGAAGGAGAGTGAGGATGTGCTTCAGGTGCTACAGCAGAAGTTCACCTGCAGCCCATGGGTCCCATATGGAGCAGATCTCTACACTGCAGCCCGTGGAGGAGCCCCTGGTGGAGTAGGTGGATGTGGCCTGGAGGAGGCTGCTGCCCATGGAGAGCCCCCACATGAGCAGGCCCCGGGCCAGAGCTGCAGCCTGTGGAGAGGAACCCAAGCATTAGCAGGAGGTCTAGGGGGAGCTGCTGCCCATGGGGGACCCGTGCTGGAGAAGTTTGCTCCTGGGGGATGGACCCCGTGATACGGAGCTGTGTGAGAGCAGTTCTTGAAGAGCCGCTGTCTGTGGGCAGCCCCCGCAGGCTCAGTTTGGGAAGGATGGCATCCCATGGGAGAGACCCTGCGTGGAGCAGGGGCAGAGAGACCCTGCGTGGAGCAGGGGCAGAGAGACCCTGCGTGGAGCAGGGGCAGAGAGTGACCGTGAAGGAGCAACGGAGACGAAGCAAATACAGCCCCCGTTCCCCGTTCCCCTGCGCTGCTTGGAGGGGAAGAGGTGGAAGAGGGTGGATGGGGGGAAGCTGGTTTTACTTTGCTTTTAGTAGCCTACTGCTCTAGTCTGTTTATCAATAGGCAATAAATTATATTATTCTCTCTATGCTGAGTCTGTTTTGCCCATGACAGTAAATTGTGAATGATCTCCCTGTCCTTATCTCAACTCATGAGCCTTTTTTCATCATACTTTCTCCTCCAGTTCTTTTGAGGAGGTGGAGGGGGAGGGTGATAGAGTGGTGTGATGGAGCTTTGCTAGCCATCAGTGTGAGACCACCACAGATGCTAGACAGACAACTTTATAACTGGAAAAATATGCTAATTTGTACCCATTGAAATGGAAGTTAAAGTAAGCGAGCTGAGAATATTCTCAGTCTTCATCAACTTTTAAGGAATATTTTTGAAAAATCCCCTAGCAGCATTTTTCCTGAAATGATTATGAATTCTGTGGACATATTGCTGCTTATAGCCAATCTTCTTAATTAAATCCTTCTCAAGTGCTTGTGGCATACCAAAATCCAGAAAAAATGTTGTGTTATAAAACGCAGGACTGCTTGCAGTACATCAGCAGTACATCAGAATGGAAATTCAGAAGCCCCGGTAAAAAGAGTACTTGTGTAAGCATGTGTAATGTTCAGAGAAGTATAATGATAGCAACTGCCTTATAGTGGCTCCTTTCAACAGCAAGTGACTATCCAACCACCACTGTAGAAAATCAGCTGCACCTTGTCATTTTACTCAGTCCTGCAAAGGCAGACCTCAGTGAGAACCTGTGCTTATGTGAGAGCTAAAGGCTAAACTATGCAAAGATAATTTATAACAGGAGGTGACCTGGGGTCTGACTAATCATCTCGTTTCCTTCTCACATCTGCTCTGTACATTCTAATAGTCAATAAATCAGTTAACTGCTAGATATGACTGGAAACTATACTATGTCCCCACAGAAAGGGCATTAGGGTAGCCTACTTTCTCAATTCTCACAGAAATCCGCAGAGAAATAGATCCTTAATAAAAGTTGCAAGGAGCCCTGAGATCAGATTGGTCCTGGCCAGGCTGTCCTGCAGGGCATCTGTGGGTGCCTCCCCACTGGCCCAGCAGGACTGGGTTGCTCTCATCCACACAGGCTGGGAGCCGGTCCCAAGAACAAGCTCCAAGCAGGATGCTCTTGAAGCTCTTAAAATAGTAGGGTGTGTTCTCATACTAGTATAATTTACTTGAGGCAGTTTGCTCCAGCACACCCAATCTTAGATAGTGTAGTAGCTCAAAGAGTTCACCCACATAAAAAGCTCTCCCTCCATAGTGGGGCATAAAAATGCAAAGGTTGTCTGAGTGCATGGCCTAACAATAAAGCTCATATAGCTCTTTTTTTTTTTTTTTTTTTTTTTTTTTCCTGGAAGTTGGTGCACAAGGAAAAACTTCTCAGTGTGTAAAAGTGGTCTTTTAGTTAAGGTTGGTAACAACTCCAAATTGGTATCTGGCTATGTAGTTGTATGAATTTATGGCAAGAATGTGCAGTTCCATTATGAGAAATGAATATTGATATCTGTAGTATATAGAGACAAATTGAGCTCTAATGATTTCCTAAAAAAAGTAATTTGTTCATAGATCACAAGAGGATACAAGCAAGAAATTTTTAATGGTAAGGCCAAGGTAATTATTTTTCAGCATCTAATCACACCTATACAACTGATTTGGGCTACATTTGCTGAACTAGATGATGATATAGACTGTCCCACTGAGGTTCACATTCATCATTAAAAGCCAGTTCCCGGCCTTTGACAAGAGGGTAGAGCAGCTCCTGAGAGGTGGTTTAATATAATTAGGAGGATATTATGTTTACTATCTGCACACTGCACTTGCTTTAGATTAAATTTGACAACTGGAGAAGTAGAGGGATATTTTCCCCAAAATTAGTCTTGTCATCTCAGATCAAACTTTGCCTGCAGTTTATTCTCTTCCCATCTATAACATGGAGCTAATGAGAAGGAAGAAGCCCTTACAGGAGTCACAATAACAGTGTACCCTTGGTGTTACGAGAGATCCATAGCGTGTTGTGTGTAAAGTTTGTGGAAACACACACGGAAGGGCCAGCCTGGTGTATTTAAACACACAGGTTGGTATTTTCATTACACTCCACATGCTTCACAGAAACATTTAAGAGTTTAATATTTTGGTCAGTGTATCTGTTGACAGGCTATTGAACAAACTTCCTGTAAGTTTGTTTCTGCTAATGAATCCAATTTGTGTTTCATAGGACGAACAAGCCATTTAAGTGCAGCTTTTTAAGATTTGTCAGTTGCTTTTGCTGTCTGAATAGTCCACACACTCCCATGGAGCTGTTTTTGTTCTGACATCTTTTGTTCATACATCTTCAAATGAGGGGGGCAAACACCACTGTGTACATGAGGGTAAATGCACTTTGAGAAATACTGAGTTTATCCACTTTTTGCTCTCCATCCTTGAACATCAGACAGACAAATTTAACTAGCTGCTCTTTATTGCAATGCCTTGAGGGAAAAGGGTGGTGAAGGAGCCAGCAGATCTGACGCAGAGTGAGACAGAATAGAACTTTTCTTTGGAGTGGAACTTTTCAAGGCAAGGTGAACAGCAGGAGATGGGAAATTCAGGATAGTTTAATGACACCTAGCAAAGAGGTTTTCAGGAAAAAAAAAAAAAAAAAAAAAAAAATCATGTAGTTTTTTCACATCATCTTGAACACTTGAAAGTTTCTGGAAGCCAAGGCAGCAAGATTCCCATGGGCCAAGTAAGATCACTGACAAAGGAGATAAAAAGAGCGTGGTCTGATGGGAATTTATTTAAATGAAAAGACTTCTTCAGTAAAACATCTACTTGTTATGTTCTCTCCATCTACTCTTTAGGGATCTGTTTCCCACAAGGCGTTCTGGTCCTTTTCTCAAAGCACATCTCTCCTGTGCATAGGAACAAATGCAGACTCCTGCCTGTAAAAGGGAGTACTCAGACTGGTCCTTCAGGGATTAAGTCCTGATGGTGAAGGTCTGAAAATCTTCTCTACCCTGCCACATTTTCTCTGAGGAATCACATTGCAGCAGGTGGAAAGAAGATCATGGGGGTTTTTCTTATAGAATTCAGCCAGCTCCTTTGGTAGGTGGACAGTCCTGGCTTGGTTTGGTGGTAGGCTCTTTCACCTTCAGCAGACTACTGGAAGATGGTCTGCCATCAAACCCAGATGCAGGTATAGAGCAGGTCTTCCTATTAACACCCTGTACAGAACAGGTCTTCTTCCCAGTGGCCAGTGCCAGTGCCTCTTCTCAAACCCACTGGTTCATCTCTTCATTCCAGCCTGTGAAATAAATTTCCAGGTAGCTCCTGTGCTGCTGCTTCCTCATGAAGAATTCAGCTCCATCCCCAAATCAGCCTCACTTCCCACGATTATCTCCATGAGGATTGTCTGAAGAGATAGAGCCAGCACACATTAGGAATATAATTTCTAATTTACCAAGATTTTAAAACATTTATTTCCATTACTCTGTTCAGCATAATAAGCATGGTCTATCAACAACGAAGGACAATATGAGCTAAATATTAAAAGGAAAGGCTTTTCTACTCTCTATACAACTGGTACTGCAGGGTGACATTGTCACCCCGTGACACATTTTATCCTATAATGCTGTTAAGAACAGTATCAAAATACATTATTTGCTTTTCCAGTAGCAGTCACATAAATTAAAGATGCCCAGAAGCAGCTTACATTCATATCTAGCAGCTTTGAAAAATGATCTAATTTTGATTGCAAGTAGTATAACAATCTCCTTTGTGATATAATTCTTTATTTGGTACTTCTTCATTCTGCAGCCTCAACATTTGTCAGGTACAAACACTGATAACCAGTTTCTGTTTACCACCTTGATTCTATCCAGAAAAAAAGAGAACATGGCAATTAACAGAACTTCTGCTTAGTTTTCCTGTATTTTCGATGCAATTTTGGATCTGTTCACTTAAGGAGGATATGGAACTGACTACCTTTACTGTTAACATTTCTTTCCATCCAGGAGAACTTTCTATTTTCAGTGATGTGCCTTACACTCCTTATTTGCAAAGTGTGACTATATATATAATCATGTGACAAGTCTGCTATGAGTTTTTAAGTGAGATGACCATCTTAGCAAATGAGCTAAAAGAAAAAAAAAAAAAAAAAAATATTTCTCCTCCTCAAGTTAGGTAGACTGTCTAGTCAAATCTTTATTTTAATTGTTTTTGCATGATCTTTTTCCTGTGAATAACAGGAAGAAACTTGTCTGCATCTCCAAATCCTCTGGTTAAAAAGGACATCTTACTGATATGAAATCTGTATAAATATATGACGCATCTCAACATTAAAATAAACAAACAAACCCCAAATCTACAAAGAGTAATATATTTCAGTCATCATTAAAACGTGTCAGAGATTGGTATATATATCCTTGTGGAAAGATCTGGATGATTTAGTTGTGCGCATCTGTTATCAGATTTCTTAAAATTCTGATTTATTTTCTTCATAACATAAAAATTTCCTATTTTATTTTAATTTTGGAAATGCCTTTATGGGCTCAGTACACTACATCTCCCACTACAAATCATGTTTAGTCTTTCATTCAGGACACATCCAAGCAATTGCTCCTGCTTTGTCCTGCTCTCAGAACTGATAGTGCCTGGGATGGATCTTTTGTTTTATCAGATGGATTTGGTAACACACTGGAAGATGACTGTTCTATGTGCCAACACTTTCCAAGGTGTTGAAATTTGTCCTTATTTCATGTCAGCCACCCTTAGAACAGGGTAATCTGTACTGTGGGTAACTTAAATACAAGGCTGCAAGCAAAACACAAGCCTGTAGCCAGTCAATCAGTCCAACAGGCAAAAGCTCTGGACCACATCTCCTTTCAATCCTTGTCTTTCCATAACCTCACAGAGGCGGTGTTGGGCCAGCAGGCACTGTTTTCCCACCACAGCTGCAGGCTGGCAGGGCTGACACCCATTGTGGGCAGAAATCTGCTATTCACCTTCTCTTGAGCCCTTTTCCCTGGCACTGATGAACCCTGGGAATAAACATGTGTTGGTGGCTCCCAGATGCATCTTTAAAGAAGACAAACCAAAAGATTCAGACAGTACTCAGCGAACAACTGATGTAAATCAATGTGCACTGATTTATTACAGCTGGGGATTTGGCACAGGAAGGCAAGCAGTCGTTGATGGTATTGTGAAGGTGAAACTGCAGACAGAGTGAGGCCCACCACATTTATTATGTACAATTCTGGGATGTGAGCACTGGTTTCCTCAGAGGGAATCATCCTGGTCAGCCAGGTGCAAGTGCTGTCTGGAATTCATCAGCATCTGAGAGCTTACAGCCCTGTACTTCAGTGCTGTAAATCAAAGGCATGCACACTAATGTTGAAGAACATTGTGTGTGTCAATTCATTAGTCAATGGAGTGGGAAAGATCAGCATATCAGTCATGAAGATATATGAAGTCTGCTTCTTAATGATGTTAGCTCGTAGGCAGATTGTGATGGAACCTTTGTGGCCTGATGACTGTGTTTAATATGTGTAATCCATACCTCAATAAATCTGTGGCTGGCAAGAGAGCACAGCCGCTTTGTTCAGTTTATGGAAAGGAGCACACTAAGCACTGTGGGCAGCATTAACATTTAACAATGTTAGGCTTGAATATAGAGATTCTCTTTACTGGAACCAAATTAAAAAATAATAATTACCCAATGAAAACAGTCAGTATGGGTTTTTCTGCTTTCCAGGGCACAGTAGACACCCATCGGATCCCATTATTGTTGCAGTCACGTCAGTGTCTGTAGGACTTGGATATTCCACAGACCATGTGCAGGATTAATCAGGCCGGAGTTTGTCCCTGCTCAAGGTGGAGCAGCTCAAAGTGCAGGCAGGGACTTATTTGCATCAAAAATGTCATACTGACACATTGTTGTACAGAAAACAAACAAACAAACACAAAATTTAATGCAGTACAGATTTAAAACACTGTTCATTCCAAAAATGTATACTAGGGAAAAAAAAAAAAAAAAAATCACCAAAAGAAAAAGACCTTGCATAAAATTTGCTTTTTTTAAAAAAATAACCATTCTTCAATGTTTTAAGGACCCTAACAAGTGCAGATCCTCAGGTGAAGTAAATGGACTCTGCCAAAGTAAATGAGACAGCACCAGCATGTACCAAGAGAGGACCTGGCCCTGTTCAATGCTCTACTTTCTTTCTGCTGTGGTTTGTCACTGTAATAATGTGAGAAGCTCTGATTTACCTTTGCTTCATTCATTTGCTTCACCCATGCAAGCTATCTTCAGCGACTGGAGAGCCAAACAAATTGCACCACAGCTAGGACAACAACAGCACATACAGAAGTTAAACTGAATGCAAGAATGAATTGCAAGTGTTCTTTTAATCTCTGTATCATAAACAGCCAGCCCTGGTTCTGCTTTGCAAACAAACAGCAGTGAAATAGCTGGAATAGCAGGGCCTGACCATGAACAGCCCATTAAGATTGACAGAAGAGACCATACGCTTCAGAGAGTATGTTGTGAATTTCTGGTAGTCTCGGAAAAGTGCATGGCATTTGGTTCAAATTTATAAGAATTTTTCACATCCTTACAGATGTTAGCTTTTCCGTAAACAAAGATGAAAGCAATCAGGCCACCAGAAAAACTAATCTGGTGCACTACTGAGTACTGGCTTAATCTTGCTCCTGGACACACATTGAACCTGAAAGATTTTGTTGTTGTTGTTGAACTGCAGAAAATGTTAACATATTTCTGTGAATATGAGGTAAGCTGACTGAACTTCAGAGCATATGAAAACTCCAGATAAAGGTATGGGGACTTAGCTGACAGCACTGAAACAAGCTTATCAGCTTCTGAAGGTGTTAGCAGTAATTTTAAATACTGTCATTTGAGTGACATGGAACACAGAGCTGTATTTTAAAATCTGGATAAGAAATATGCTTATAGAGCAGTGCCTTTTTTTTTTTTTTTTTTTAATCATTGTGTCCTGTATGATATTCAAATACTAATTTTTTTCATACATATATTTGTATATATTCATGACAAATTAAAATGAACCCCCAAACTTCTCAAATGTTTAACAGCATGTATTGAAAGCTAAATCCCACCTGGAAAAAACAAACAAACAAACAAACAAAAAAACCAAACAAACAAAAAAACACTGCTGTTTATCAATATTTTTGCCTGGTAGCTGCAGTTTATGATGCTTATCCTTCATTTCCTGTTCTAAATTGCAGGACAGATAATATCCATCTAGCATTTGACACATTTTACCTTACAAGTATCTACCTTTAATCAGGTGAAATTACTCTTTTAAACCACACTCATATCAGTGTTAGGAATTAAGTTTGCAGATAAATTTATGTCTGCTTTGTGTCAAAGCAGTCTCATTGATCATGCAATGAGGGGGAAGCACTGTTACAGAAGAGGGTGACCACCCTTGATTTTATGTGCATTCTTCAAGGTGGATTGGTTAGAAAAAACTGATCAGAGATGGAGGACTTCATTCAGCTGACATTAATTTGGATTTGGATAGGGAAGTTTCGTGCTGGCAAAACACTGAGGTGTATACAAAGAAATTCATACTTATCTTTTGAGAAGAGTGAGAGGCAGAAAGCTTAGACAAAAATCTTTCTTCCTCTGCAACAGAGAAGGCGCTTAGTTTCTGTGAAGAAGACAGTGATTTACTTAGGCTTATTTATCATTTTCCAGATCTATATGTCACCAGTACAGTTTGAAACAGAAAAATTGTTTTAGATATTTCTCTGCAAAACCTCTGTCATTTTACACCATAAGAACAGAGCTATTTTGAGTCAGAGCAAAAGTTAATCTATCCCAGTATCCTGTTTTGACAGAGGACAATATTGGATACTTGGGAAAAAAAGTTTTAGAACATACAGTGATGCTTATTATCTTAATCGCCAGTGATCTGCAGCTTAGAGACTTTCTTAACTACTATTTTCTGCTTGTTTTTAACACTTGCTAGACAAGTTTCTTACATCTTGACTTTACATAATACTAGACATGGAAGAGCTGCATTTGGCATCCTGACCACACCATGGCAATGGTTTCCATAGTTTGATGCATTTTGTCTCTTCTGAACCTGACATGGTTTTTTTTTCATTTGTTTGTGTCTTTTATGCTTCCATATTCACCTTTTCCAGAGTACCCCAGAGAAATGTGTATATGAAGCTTTTGGGCAAGGACAGTGAACAAACTCATGGAAAATCTCAAGGATGCAGAAGGTCTTAGCATAGGAAAACTGAATCAAGGGCTCTCATTGTGCAAGGTATCAGCCAAACCCCCATGAATTCTGTGTCTGCAACAAACATTCAAGTGTAGTGAATTCTTGGGGGGGGGGCTGATACCTTGCACAATGAGAGCCCTTGATTCAGTTTTCCTATGC
>CM021766.1:111212978-111244711 GCA_011076525.1 Nettapus auritus | reverse complement strand
CGACCAGGGCTGTGACAATTGGTGATGGCATTTGGAAGACTTCCAAAAGCAATGCAAGTACAGGATAATATATACATACTTAAGATGTACTCACAGTTCAGGTTTTGGGCAAACCTATTTTTGCTGCAGGTGCATGGTTGGTGATCAGAAAGTTAATGCAGCAAAGCACCTCTTATTATCTTTGGCTCTCTTTTTCTAACTGGCTGTCATTCAGAGAATAGGAAGCTCAACACTGTGTGGAGAATTGTCCTCTTCACCTGTCAGTGATTAATTTCACATATTCAGCCGTCAGGGACTCTGTAGAAGATTCTGGTTATTTTTCTTTCCTGCCTCAAACTAGAATTTACTGTCTGTACTTTGTATTCACTTCTAAATGAATTTTCATAGTTTTTGAAAACCTTATTATTTCTCTACTATTTAATAATGTTTTGGAATTAAAGCTATTTGCATTCATTGCATTTTAATCAAACAATTTATGTTTTTAATTTTTCAAATGTTTTATTAATCATATCAACACAGATAATATTTGAGCAAAGTACAGAGTATTTTTTCCCTCCCCTAAATGAAAAATTATGCATAGATTTTCTCCTCTCCCTAGTGATGTGAACATGGATTTCTTATTCTTTTGACTGGCCAAGCAAGACCAGGTCTAAGGATCAAATTGATGATGTTTCTCTTTTTGTCCACAGTACAAGGTGGGTAACACTTAATAACCACTCCTCCTCTGGCAATTCTTTGATGTTCCAGGCATTGAGAGGAACATCTCTGTTGACCTTGATACAACTCAGGAAATCCTCCAGGATCCTTAGGAAATCCCAGTTCTGAGAAACCAGCCACACTGTGTTTCAGGTAAACAAATCTTTCTGTTGTTTCCAACCCCTGAAGTTCCTGTGTTGATCAGAGGCTTTAGCTTAATTTGTTTCCTAAGAGATTGCAGCTCTAACAGGATTTGTAAAAGAGCAAGGTAATGGGGAATAAGGGAAACTGCTAAGACAAATGTGGCTGAGATCCAAAACAGAATTGGATCTGAACGGAACAATGTTATTGGTGAGAAAGTAGCTAGAGAGGAAGAGCAAGAGGTAATTCATCTGCTAGCTGAGAGCAGAGCAAGAGAAGGAGAGAACAGGAATTCAGATGGGAAAACTGGTGGGAAAATTAGTATCCAAAAGGTGTGTGAGAAACGAGAAATGGAGGTGATAAGGTACTGGGAACCCACTGTGCTGGAAGTGGATTTATTGTTGGAGTAACAGGGACTTGAATGAATGGGGGAGTAGTGAGGAGGGAACATAGGGCAGAAAGGGGTGAAGAAGAGTGTTAGAAAGGAAAATCTGTCTTTGAAAGAATAAGGAAGACAAGCAAGGAAACAAATATTGAGAAAATGCTGGTAGAAGACATGGAAATTCAGAGACGTTGGCATTTTACCCAGAACCAGTGTTTGACAGGGAGGAGGATAACTGAGGCTGGCAATGACAAGGTGGAGTAGCTATGGGTTAGGATCAGCAGAAAGGCCAACAAGGCAAGCATCCTGATGGGGGTCTGTTATAGACCGCCAAACCAGGATGAGGGGACGGATGAGGAGTTCTACAGGCAGTTGACAGAAGTTGGGAAATCATCAGCGCTTGTTCTTGTGGGGGATTTTATATTTCCAGACATATCCTGGAAACACAACACAGCCCAGAGAAAGCAGTACAGGAGGTTTCTGGAGAGCATTTAAGATAACTTCCTGATGCGGCTGGTTGGTGAGCCTACCAGGGGAGGTACCCAGCTAGACCTTCTGTTCACTAACAGAGAAGGACTGGTGGGAGATGTGGTGGCTGGGGGCTGTCTTGGGCAGAGCGACCACGAAATGGTAGAGTTCTCAATACTTGGCGAAGTCAGGAAGGGGACCGGTAAAACCGCTGTCTTGGACTTCCAGAGGGCTGACTTTGAGCTGTTCAGGACACTGATTGGTAGAGTACCTTGGGAGGTGGTTCTGAAGGACAGAGGAGTCCAGGAAGGCTGGGCGCTCTTCAAGAAAGAAATCCTAATGGCTCAGGAGCAGTCTGTCCCCACGTGCCCAAAGACGAGCCGGCACGGAAGAAGACCAGCCTGCCTGAACAGAGAGTTGTGGCTCGAGCTTAGGAGAAAAAAGAGGGTTTATAATCTTTGGAAAAGAAGAAGGGCCACCCAAGGGGACTACAAGGATGTTGTGAGGTGGTGCAGGGACAAAATTAGAAAGGCCAAAGCTCATCTGGAGCTCAGTCTCGCTACTGCTGTTAAAGACAACAAAAAATGTTTTTATAAATACATCCATACCAAAAGGAGGACTAAGGAGAATCTCCACCCTTTACTGGATGAGGGGGGAAACTTTGTTACCAGAGATGAGGAAAAGGCTGAGGTGCTTAATGCCTTCTTTGCCTCAGCCTTTAGCGGCAAAACCAGTTGTTCTCTGGACACCTAGTACCCTGAGTTGGTGGAAGGGGATGGGGAGCAGAATGTGGCCCCCACAATCCACGAGGAGATGGTTGGCAACCTGCTACAGCACTTGGATGTACGCAAGTCAATGGGGCCAGATGGGATCCACCCAAGGGTACTGAGAGAACTGGTGGAAGAGCTGGCCAAGCCACTTTCCATCATTTATCAGCAGTCCTGGCTATTGGGGGAGGTCCCACTTGACTGGCAGATAGCAAACGTGATGCCCATCTACAAGAAGGGCCGGAGGGTAGACCTGGG
Organism: Nettapus auritus; assembly: GCA_011076525.1. Lineage (NCBI taxonomy): Eukaryota > Metazoa > Chordata > Aves > Anseriformes > Anatidae > Nettapus > Nettapus auritus. The sequence goes on along the minus strand of CM021766.1, from coordinate 111,241,999 downwards.
GAACTACAGGCCTGTTAGTTTAACATCAGTGCCAGGGAAGCTCATGGAGCAGATTATCTTGGGCGTCACCATGCGGCAGTTGCAGGGCAAGCAGGCGATCAGGCCTAGTCAGCATGGGTTTATGAAGGGTAGGTCCTGCTTGACAAACCTGATCTCCTTCTATGACAAGGTGACACGCTTAGAGGATGAGGGAAAGGCTGTGGATGTGGTCTACCTTGACTTCCGTAAGGCATTTGACACCGTTCCCCACAGCATTCTCCTCAGGAAATTGGCTGCCCATGGCTTGGACTGGCGCATGCTTCGTTGGGTTAAGAGCTGGCTGGATGGCCGGGCCCAGAGAGTTGTGGTGAATGGAGTCAAATCCAGTTGGAGGCCGGTCACTAGTGGAGTCCCCCAGGGCTCAGTACTGGGACCAGTCCTCTTTAACATCTTCATTGATGATCTGGATGAGGGGATCGAGTGCACCCTCAGTAAGTTTGTAGACGACACCAAGTTAGGTGTGTGTGTCGACCTACTTGAGGGTAGGAAGGCTCTGCAAGATGATCTGGATAGGCTGGACCGACCGATGGGCCGAGGCCAACAGTATGAAGTTCAACAATGCCAAGTGCCAGGTTCTGCACCTGGGGCACAACAACCCCAAGCAGAGCTACAGGCTGGGAGATGTGTGGTTAGAAAGCTGCCTGTCAGAGAATGATCTGGGAGTATTGGTTGACAGTTGGCTGACTATGAGCCAGCAGTGTGCTCAGGCGGCCAAGAAGGCCAACAGCATCCTGGCTTGCATAAGAAACAGCATGGCCAGCAGGTCCAGGGGTGTGATTGTCCCCCTGTACTCGGCTCTGGTGAGGCCGCACCTCGAGTACTGTGTTCAGTTCTGGGCCCCTCACTACAAGAAGGACATGGAGGAGCTTGAGCGAGTCCAGAGAAGGGCTACAAAGCTGGTGAAGGGTCTGGAGAACAAGTCTTATGAGGAGCGGCTGAGGGAGCTGGAACTATTTAGCCTGGAGAAGAGGAGGCTCAGGGGTGACCTTACTGCACTCCACAGGTACCTGAAAGGAGGCTGTAGCGAGGTGGCGAGGTCTTTTCTCCCACGTGCCTGGTGACAGGAAGAGGGGGAATGGGCTAAAGTTGCACCACGGGAGGTTTAGGTTGGATATTACAAAAAACTTCATTACTGAACAGGTTGTTAGTCACTGGAACAGGCTGCCCAGGGAAGTGGTTGAGTCACCATCCCTGGAGGTCTTTAAAAGACGTTTAGATGTAGAGCTTAGGGATATGGTTTAGTGGATGATTTGTTAGCGTTAGGTCAGAGGTTGGACTCGGTGCTCTTGTAGGTCTCTTCCAACCTAGACTATTATGTGATTCTGTGATTCTGTGATAATACTCAAAGCTTTGGCAGCATAAAAGCTAAATGCCCACGAACTGTTTAGGATCAGTGCCCTAATAGAAAGACCTTAAGACAATGTCTGATACAGACATTGCTCTAGAGAACAAGGTAACTGATATCTTAAACAACTATTTATTATGTGTGGAAAATGCAGCATTTTATCATGGGGGACTTCCATCTGAGTGTCTTGTACTGCTAGTCTCATGCTGCCAATAATAAAAGGTCCTTGGAATTTTTAAATGTTAGAGATGACAGTTTCTTAAATCAAAAATTGCAGTATCCAGCTCAGGGGACTTTTATATTAGACTACATCCTGAAATACAAAGAGGGATTGATTAGTAGACCAAGTTTGTTGGTAACATCTGTGCAAAGAAATCTCTAACTTAACATTCATTATGGGCGAACAGAATAAAGCTCATACTGGTAATACACACATTTGAATTTTTAGCTTTAAAAAATAAAACTCACAAAATGTTCATTAAAATATAAGTATTAACTGGGAACATTCAAGAATGTTCTGCCACGTATAGGAAAAACAGTCCTGCAAATAAGGAAGGAGAGTATGCTGCCTAGAAGGAAAAAAAGCAAACAAACAAACAAAAAAAAAACTGTCAAATTTATTTTTCTGTTTATGCAGTGTCATGTATAAATCAGAAATGGAGTATTACAGAAAAGTGGAAAGGAATGCCAAATAGCAAATTTTTAGCAACAGAATGAAGAAGATGAAATTCCTGTACACAGCTCTTCATGATCTTTGTGACATTGGCATGATCTCATTAATAGAAGAATTTGTTAGAACTTGAATGTGCAAAAAAGACTAAAAATAATTATATTTCTCTGCATCTGGGGAAACATCCAGGTGATGCAGCCACATATGAGCACAAAATATTTTCAGTTCTAACAGCAACTAAGGTTAAACAGCAGATAGAAATAATTAATTGGCAGGAGTAGGTATCTTGCATCTGAGCGTGTAGAAAGAGATGGGTATCCAAGAAGTTTTCTGACCCTGCAGAGCTGAATTGTTGATATTTTCCTATGTGAAAAGCTCTGGAAATATTTTATGGTGTAAGTTTTAAATGCTGTATGAAACAATTCACCCATTTAATTTTGTACCTTGTTATTTCTATTGAAACTTAATTCTGTAAGACAGTATTGTTCTGGTTTTCAACCTGTTCCCTGCTTCCAGTAAGAATCTCTGAAACACATTTGAGAAAGAACTATCAGGAACCATTTGAAGATGTCTGTTAATGTGGCAGGAGTGTCTATGCTAATGAAATGCCACAGCAAGAAACGTGTTTTTACCCATGAGACTGGTAGATAAATATTTGTTCGATGGTGAGCAGTTATAGCTGGTGAGCAATTCTTATGATCTGATGGCCAGCTGGGAAGGGACCTACTGAAAGGAATCTTCCATGGGTTCCAGTGGCCATTTTCTGGCCCATTCTGAAAACCGACCAGATACAGATCAAGGGAGAGCCTGGACTTCTGAGAACACATAAAAAAAAGTCTTTCAAAATTGTCCAGGTGAAGAGGAAATTGAATGAGAGACAAATGTCAAGGTCTTTGTGGATTTCTACAATGCAATGAAAATGTATTTATATGAGAAAACCTATAAAGAAACATTAGTTTATTATTATTATTTATTTATTTTCTGTACACAGGAATAGGGCTTTTAGCGTTTGTCTTTCCAATACTGGAAAGTCTGGGGATCCTGGTAGTTAAATTGCAGTACAAGCAACATGGATACACTGAATGGGGAAGTTTTATTATTTGGCACTGTGAAACCTATGCTAGAAAACTGTCTGTGCCCAGACAGTTGTGGTTTGGGAGAGAGTTCTGGGAATTATTAAAGCACTAGAAAGCATGACTCATAGTTCAGGGTTCTCAAGTGATTTATTTTAAGGAAAGACTAATGTGGGAATTGTCGTTGGAGGACGGAAGGCTCTTTGCTCTTCAGCAAAAAGCATAGCAAGGTCTAGTAGTTGGAAGCAAGAAGTAAAAAAGCTCTCTAAATTATAATGAATCAATTTACCTATGTTTGCTTGTGGATTCTATATTAATAGAAAGATTCAAAATTAAGCCCAGATCTTCTTCTAAAATATATGCTCTGAAATACAGGCATATTTCATGGTATCATGCCTTTGAAGTACCAGAGCTCTCATTAGGTGTACATACTGGTTCCTTTTGTCTTGCAATTGGTGCAGTTTTACACATGGCAGTTCTGTGACTGAAGAAGCAGCAGAGGGAGATATTGCCCCTCTCTTCCAGTGAATTTTATTTAGCCAAATGGCCAGAAGAAGGGAAAAGGATGGGTTTTGCAGGTTAAGGAAAAAGAAACATAATTTGAAGAAGGCAGAATAGGGTAGGAGATAAGCATAGAGAGAAGGGACCTTAACTTTTTGAGCTTGTATGGTTGTTAGGAGTGTGAAGTGCTTGATGGGACATTGAAAAGGAAATCTTGATAAATCCAATGTTTGTTATTGAACCCCAAAATGTGATTAAGAGAGGTGATATTCTGTTAGCTCTGACAGGATGTCAGGCAGAGGGCTGGAGGCTGAAAGTTGGGGGAAAGGAGTCTGACAGTTCCTATGCTTGCAGGCCATGGTTGGTATTTAAACAGGTGTTAAGTTGAAATGACTGACTCTGTGAAGGTAACAGGAGATGGACACTGTGCCCTGAGAGCTCAAGCAGAGCCAGAAGAGCTCTACACTTGTCTGGAGCACCAGTCCTTAGACAAGAGGGATTTTGTACATAGAAGCAACGTGATTCTCTCTGCAACAGAGCAGAGGTTCTGAGAAAGATGTCAGAAACAATGGCAAGGAGAAAGATGGATATACAGTTTTAAAATGTTGCTATTTTTAGGGCAAGTAATGCAAAACCTTGTCTAAGGCTGATGGGAAATGGCTAGATCACTGAGAGGAGCTGAGAACAAGTGAAAGTGAGGCAATATGACAAAGAGCAGGGGAAATCAGCTCACTGAGGGAATGAGGGTTATGGATGTATTTCTCCTAGGTGGAGATTAATGAGGACTTTGGGTTAGAGTTTGAAACTATTACGAGTGACTAAGAAACAGCAGAGGTAAGAGTTTGAGAGGGAGGAAGGGAGGAAGATCTGTGTCTCAGGCAGGCAGGTTTCCAGTACATTTTTTACAAATGACACCTGCTCTGAGCAAGAATGTTCCAGGGGGTTATATTTCAGCCCAAACCATTCTTTTTAAAAAATACATAATTTATTCCTATAAAGGGGACACACTGATCTGATTTAATTAGGCTAATTAGAGGTCTGTGTCAAATAGAGGAGTGAAGCATGTGTAGGTGGGTAGAAGGCGTAGGCATGAAAAGATCAGGAAAAGTCCTTGTAAGCAGCATTAGTTTTCAGTCAGAAGCAAATGACAGGAATCCGGGCAATAAAGAATCTGAAAACCTAGGTGCTACAGAAATCTTGCACAGCTGGGTACTAAGGTGCTCGGTATTAAGCCTGAGGTAGACTGAACCATGGAAAAACAATGGTTTTGAATATAAGACTGCAGATGTACATGGGAGGGAATGGATTTCCAGAGATGTGTATTTCTTCCTATTATTTCAAGGTCTTTTAGAAATGGCCTTTGGCAATATTTTTAGAGCTGAGGACAGTGAAGTAAGGAAATGGAGAAGATGATAATACAGAAACGGTAAGGGGGGAGCTGAAAAGAAAAGGGATTCAGGGGTGCTGGTCATGTGAGACAGGCTGGAGTTGTAAAACAAAGTGAAATGAAATAAAATAAGTATAATATTGAAGACAGAGTCGCTGAAAACCATAAGAATATGATAAAGCAGAAATTACTGGATTATCTGTGGTCCCTGAAGGATCAGAACAGTGCTGGGGAATAAGAAGCTCAAAAGGAGAGCTAGCAGGACAGCAGGGCAGGGATTCTTATTCTCAGTGATTCCAGGCAGGGGATCTGTCCTTCGTTTGAGAAGGAGAGCAAGATGCTGGAACAAGCTGATTGTCTCAGGTACATGACAGGAGTGATTTAAGTCAAGTTTCTATCACCACTGAAAATAACAATTGAACTAAATCCAAGATACTGACCTCTGCAAAGGTATTTACTGCATCCTGATGAAGACTGATAATGTAGCCATAAATATAGCAAGTATCTGGAAATTCACAGTTGAGAAATACCAAGAGCCCTTGAGGCTTTTCCTCCCTCACAGTGGGTAACGTATTTCAATGAAATGTGAGAACAAAAAGATGATAGCCCAAAAAGATTTATCCTCTTACTTGGGCCATGTGTTGCATACTGAGCTTGGATTCACTTCAGCCAACATTTCTGTGATATAGTATTTCTTTGTAAAAATAATTTTACCAAGGAGATTCAAATAGAAAATTATGCAATTGATATATCTGACTTTAAAAAGCAATGAAATAGTTAACGTGTTCTTAAAAATGTTAATTTGTAGCTGTTGTGAAGGATGAAGGGACAGGAAACTCTTTATCATTTGCATTAAATCATTCCTAAACTAAAACAGTGGAGGCTGACAGCCAATGTGATCACTTTACTCTCTTGAGAAGAGCAACTTTTTGCCATGTTTAATAAACAGGGAAGTTCAGCTATCTGAAATCCTGAGAGGGACTGAAAAAGGAGGGTGGGTTTAAAGCACAAGGATTTACACCCAAGCAAAATACTGTTTGTGCCCATAATAGGAACTGGAATAGAACGCAAATGTAAAATGCTGCCAACCTCTTGCTTTTGTTTCTTGAAAGATTTGAATAAGCAGCCACAGAAATGGGCTCCAGATCCTATTGCACTGCAGCCCTTCTGTACTCGCCTTCCAAGAGTGTTTAAGCACCTGGACTTTCCCTGAAAGAATGGTCCTCCTAAAGAGATTTTTAGTGCCTTCTTCACCCTCCCCCCAAAATCTCAGCCAAAGTATATTTTGAATTATATTCACGTGCTGAAAGGTGTTAATAGCCATAGTCGAGTGGACTTTGTTCTGTAGAAAATCAACTGATTTGAAGCAGACAGGTGTGCTAATCACACAGACTGGTGCAACACAAAGACGGGTGTGCTAATAACCCAGACTGTGAGGAAGGATGAATTAAGGTTTGTAGTTTGATAACTGGAAATAATAGAAGCCTGTGCCTAGTAGTTTGCATGGCACAGAAACTAAATCATCTAAGCTGTTTGTAAGCACGAAGTCTAAAAGATTTATTGGGCAGACTATGCAGAAGGTGATGGGAAGGACAAAAGAGGCTGTAACATCTTTCAGAGAACCGGCATAGCCCTAAGGTGTGGAAAGAAATCCTGAATAAATGGCTTGACAGGCTTGAAAGTTTAACACACCCTCTTTTCCTCTAAGCAGCAGAACTTAATGTGGATTCTTCAACACAACCTGAATTGCTACTATTGCTACTATTTCTATCCAATGCACAGTTGAAACTGTCCAACACCAAACTAGCAACTGTTTATTCACTTACTTAGATTAATTGCTACATGAATTACACATTTGGGGCATGTTTCTGTGCTGAAGAATTAATGAAAAATTTTCAATGAAAAATTCTTATTAAGAAATTTTATTAAAAGAGTAATGTGATGTATCCATTTCATGGATACTGCTGAAATAAATAAAATAATGGTTAGTTGTTTCATAATTTGTCTTATTAAACTTCTCAGTAAGTAGCTGAAGTTTATATGCAACATAAACTTTATGCAATATGCATCACTGGTGAATCAGCACTTCAGCTAAGACTTAAAATATTGGAATATTTAGGACAAAAATAACTACATACTTACTGTAGTTAATACAAATACAATGCTGACAGTATTCTTCTGATTTTTCCGCTACTGAAAGAACATCTGAAAGTTGTTGAAACAAATTTAAGTCGATGTGGGAAGATGGGATTAGGAAACATATTCGTACTTTGAAACTTCCTTGCCATTGGGGTTTCAAAAGAAATTTTCTCTCCGCCAATTTAAGCTAATATCTCTTGTGTAAGACAGAAGGACATCAGTGTTGCTGAGTGTGTGTGGCACAGTGCCGTGAGGACCAGATAAGCTCTTCAAGACAAGTAAACAAATGATTTTCTGAAGTATGCACACATGAGCATTATCATCCTTAAAAGCTGCATTAGATTTTTAAATGTATCATTTTGCGTGCTGTATCAGTGCTTGGCAGTCTGAAAAAGTCATTAGAGAGAATCTCTACATTAGGAAAGGGGAACAAAGAGATTGGCAAAATTTTGAATATCGGTGTATTTCCTTTAATTAGAAAGATGGGCTAGTTCTGGGAGGAAAACAAAGCTTAGTTTGCCTTCTAAATGGAACACATTTGAATATACAAAATTGATAGAATTTGAAACAAACAAACAAACAAAAAAAAAAAAACAAAACAAAAAAAAAACTGTATCTAATTATCCCATATATAAATTTGTAATATATTTTAACAATTTTACTTGTTTGATTTGTTTGAAAATCAACTCTGATTTTAATATGGAAACTTTATTCACAATGAAAGCATAAAGAAAGTATGATCAATTCAGAGATACAGGATTTATTACAGATTTCATCCTTGGATAGTTTTATCTCAAACAGCATCATTTGTTTTCTATTCATTTTCATTTCATGCCTAGCCAGAATGAGACAGATTGGGCTCTGCGTTTATGCTTTTACTGATAGCCCCAAGACTGCAGCACAGATAGACTGCTGGTCCCTTGGTAACAAGTTTTTAGATTGGGGCCAGAGGTTCTGGGTCTTTAGAGCACAGAATGAAACACAGTTCCTTAGTCAGTATTTTGAAGCATGGAGAGGGAGGTGGGGACAGAGGGAAAAGGGGGCTTAGGTGTACCTTTATTTTTGGAAGGAAGCAATTCTTGAGGTTTTTAATCATTCCCATTTGGCTGATTCTTTATGAGGTTTTTTATGTGCTCCTTAAGGTAAAGGAGTGGAGGATGCTTTAAAGGACGAAGTGAAAATTATTTATTTCCTGCACCAGATCAGATGTCCAAAATTGTCTGGAAAGAGCAGGAAACCTCCACTGGTTATTTTGTATGAGGATGGAGATGAGCCTCAGGGCTTCCTACCTGGGTAGGTATAACTTGTGGAGATGAACACTGGATGTGTCTTGAATTGAAACTGGATGTGATTAGCCCCGTATAGGCATAAATAGCACCTTAGTGCTAACCTTAACATTTCTAAATGCTCTTCAGACTTTCTGAAGCCATTAAATGAGACTATCCTTAGTATATATATATATATAAGTATATAAGTATATATACCCAGTTCATTTACTGCAGGTCAGATTGCATCTCAGTCATTTGTGTACCATTTTGAATGTTTTTAAAAACTGAGGGCAAATCTCTAGCTACATGGTCTCTCTCGCTCTCAACCGCGCTCTCTCTCTATCTTTCACCCGAAACCAAAGAAACACCACCACCACCACCAGAACAACAACAACCACAACCACAACAACAACGACAACAAAAAGGCAGGGAAATGTCTTGCCAGTACTTAGACAGACTTTCATCCATGTCAGGCCACTTCCAGTTCTCGACTTTTGGACTGAGGGGGAGCTGCTGTGCTGCCCGATGCCAGTCTGCATTTCACCCTGCACAGCAGTAGGTCCTGAGAAGAGTATGCCTCAGTTCCTTCCAAAAGCTATCATCAAAACTGAAAGGTACCTTCTAGTGCACCATCGAGCATCGCTTGTGTTTACCTTACTTTTGCCAGGACTCTTAGCTGCTCTTACCAGCCACAGACTTGCTGAAGAGAATGAAAAAAGCCTGTGTAGAAGCTGAACTTGTATAATGACACTGGAGCATGTTATATAAACCTCGGTACAAAGAACTTGTTAAAATGTACCCAAAGGGTAGAAAAATATTCCAGATCATTTATTCAGACCTTGTTTCATGAGCACGATCGTTTTTTTGTAAAACCTCTGGCAATATTTGAATTTGATTATACTAGAGCTAAAAATTCACTCCCGTTTATGGCTCTTCCTTGCTTCATACATTGCAAAGCTCTCCTTTGTGTTTTCCATAATACGCGTAAGCAGGGACGACGTGATCACTGTGCTGGACAGCTATTCTCCTGCAGTGAAGGGACAAGACCATGCACAGTAGCCTTTTGCCTAGTGGTGTGATAACAGAGATGACTAATCCTTTCTCCCTGGGTAAGATTTTCTTTCTGTAGCCATGTGGCTGCCTGACAATGCACAAAAGCAGAGCAAATTGTGCTTGTGAACATACTTGCTCCTGCAGCTTCCCATGCACATACCTGTTTCAGGCACGCACCCTGTGCTGTGTGTGCTTTGCAAACACCTCACACCTGAGCTGAGCAGGATTTGCTGGGCTCCTGAAAGCACAGAAAAGAGCCTGCTACTTTTGGGTACTGGACCGAAAAAGCAGAGAGGAGAGACTTTCAGCAGGCTGCCTTAGGAGGACGTTTGTGACACCTAGCGTTTAAAATGAGGCACATAAAAATGCCAGCAAGCCTGGCGGGTTCCCTTCAGAGCTGCGGGCTGCAGGTAGCGAGGCTGGTGCTGAGGGGTCACCTCCAGGCCCTCGGGACGCGGGGACAAGGAGCAGGGGGCAGAGGGTCTGGGCAGCATCCCTACTCCTCTGGCCCATCCCAAAACGTCTCCCAGACCATCTACTCGAGCAGAGAATGTGTTTGGAAATCAATCGCCTCAGGCAGCGAACAAGAAGCATTGCAGGGGTGCTCGCAAGGTGACGGCAGCCTTGTGTTCCACTCCGTTTGCATCCTCCTTTCTTGTCTGCACTTTGCTAGTTAATAAACCGGCAGAATATTTTGATTTTGTACTGTTGTGTATACACTGAAATGCAATCTGGTAACTGATACCCTCTCTGTGTACAGGTATCTAAACTAATTGCTGTGGGAAGGGTATGAGAGGTGATGCACTGTAGCTTAATTTTAACAAGAAAGAAAAGATAGTCTCTGCAAACAAGATTACAATAAATTCTGAAACAAAATTCTAGCATATCAAGGAGCTCAAAGCTGGTGACACACTGCCCAGATTCAAGGGAAAGGGGAAGAATATTCCAAGGGCATTCGATATCACATAGCAACAACAGTTGTAAGTTGATGGATTCAGTGTTCCTACAAGTAACCCTGGCAGTCAAGCAGCTCTTGTAATTTTTTATTTTTTAATGTTTGGTTTGTTAAAATTCCTTTTTCTAAAAATAAGGATAAAATGGGTTGTGAGATCATAAACTGTATAAAAACGGATGTATGCTTAATGTTGTGCAACAGTTAAAGAAGTTAGCATATGAATAACTAATCACCACTGCAAGTATCTCAAGACATGATTAATATAAAAATACTGTAATGTTGCTGGTAGAAATAGAATATCTGCTTGAACTATACGCAGATGTTTGACATTTCTATCCCTTTAGATATTTACCAAATTCAAGAAAAAATAAGGTAGTAGTAAAATTAGATTGAGTGGAAAAGTTACTGTAAAAGTAGCAAAATGGACAGGCTCACAGGCCTGTTAATTATGAAAGATCCAAACCAAAGTTTAAGGCTGTTGTGGCTCCCGCAGACTTGAACACGTCTGTATATGATTAGATTACTTCAAGGCTTCAGAGATGCAAAGCATTTCTGAATCAGAGGCAAGCTGTAGATCTGGTGTCCTACATTAGATGAGCCTAATATGTTTAGCATTTTGAAAGTCATATAAAGTCACTAGAGACTTCTTGAATTACCTTTTAGAATAAATTCAGCATCTGTGTTGTTTGACAAAAGAGTAACATAGATGTCTGGAGCTTCTGAAGGTGGGGATCACCAATGGAGGTTATATGAAGAACATCATGGGACACAACATGAAATGACTACGTTGATCCTAAAAGGTACACCAGGACCTGAGAAAAACCTTGTTTCAGGGACATAGCATCTGTTCCTGAAGTAAAACAGTGTTGCTGTATCAGTGTAATATTTTAGTTTAGATTGCTGCTGGAAAACTGCTCATCATGAGTTAAGGCAACTTTAATGGAATAGTGTACTTGAAATTGAAAGGGCATAAGTAAAGTCTATTCCAGAACACTACTCATTCAGATGGAGAGGAAAACAAGCCACTGCAGGAATTAACATATAGTATTGTAGTGGGTTTACATGGCAAGGTCTTGGTAGCAGGGGGGGCCATAGGGGTGGCTTCTGTGAGAAGGATCTAGAAGCTGCCCCATGTTTGGGAAGGGCCCCACTGCTGACCAGAGCTGAGCCAATAAGCGATGTTGTTTTGCGCCTCTGTGAGAGCATATTTAAGACAGGGAAAAAACCGCTGGGCCACTCAGCAGCTGGGAGGGTGAGAGGAGTGAGAAACAGCCTTGCAGGCGCCAAGGTCAGTGAAGAAGGAGGGGGAGAGGTACTCCAGGCGCCGGAGCCAAAGTCCCCTGCGGCCTGTGGTGAGGACCATGGTGAAGCAGGATGTCCCCCTGCAGCCCATGGAGTACCACGGTGGAGCAGGGTTCCACGCTGCAGCCCGTGGAGGAGACCACGGTGGAGCCTGTGCCCCAAAGGAGACTGCGGCCTGTGGAAGACCCCTGCCGGAGCAGATTCCGGGCCGGACCTGCAGCCCGTGGAGAGGAGACCACGCAGGAGCAGGTGACCCGGCAGGAGCTGCTGCCCGTGAGGGACCCAGGTTGGAGCAGTTTGCTCCTAAGGGATGGACCCCGTGGTACGGACCCATATCTGGAGCAGTTCTTGAAGAGCTGCTGCCTGTGGACAGCCCACGCTGGATCAGTTCAGTAAGGACTGCATCCCGTGGGTGGGACCCCACAGCACAGGGGACAAGAGTGACCGAGAAGGAGCGGCAGAGAAGAAGTGCTGTAGACTGACCATGACCCCCATTCCCCCGTTCCCCTGCGCCGCTCGGGGGGAGGAGGTGGAAGAGGGTGGATGGGGGGAAGGTGCTTTTCGTTTCTTTTCTTTGTTTCTCACTTCTCTAGCTTGTTAGTATAAGCAATAAATCTTACTTTCTCTCTATGCTGAGTCTGTTTTGCCCGTCACGATAATTATTGCACGATCTCCTAGTCCTTATCTCAATCCTTGAGCCCCTTTCATCGTATTTTCTCCTCACTCCTCTTTGAGGAGGGGGAGTGAGAGAGCGGTTGTGGTGGAACTTGGCTGCCCACCCGAGTAAAACCATCACAAGTATAGATACAGAATTAAGCCAACATTGTCTGTGCTGAATGGGTGAGGGCACCTGATGAGGCTATTGTGGACATTGAATTTCAGCAATAGCATAAGCAGAAACAAAATGCATCCACAAATGTTGGTCATAAAACCAAGTGAATTTTATTTTTTGAATGACTGTATTTCCAGAGATATTGATAACGTTAGGTACTTTCAGGTGAAAAAATTAGAATAGGTAGAAATTTTCACTGTTTCTGTTCTGTGCTTAATAGCCATAATGGATCCTTACTCAGTATTCTCTTCTTTGGGATCAACTGGAACAGAGAAGAAAAAGATGCTCACAGGTCTATAGTCATATTTTTGTAGGGTTCCTTCATTTTGATAACTACTGCTGTTACTCTGATAATTTTCTGAATACCTGACTTTTCAGGTATCTAAAACAAAATTGCAGTTCTCTACAGTTCAAGCCAGTCACTGTAAGGCAACACAAACTTGGCATCACTCTCACAAGCCTTTGTTAAAGTGATGATGACACCTATTGTGCTCTAACTAGCAATGCTTTTATACTTGCTGTAAATAATTACTTTCATTAGCTGTTTTCTCGACCATATATTATTGGAGAAAGATGCTGCACACTCCAGGTCTTCACGCATATTAATACTGATTTAGTGTTTCACCTTCTTCACCTGATGTAAGAGTAGTTTACAGGCTTTGATTTTTTTCTTATTTTTCTTACTTTCTGTGTAGCTTTAGAGTGACTCTAGTGACTTTGGGGATGGCTTTTGCATTGTCTTCATGTGAGCAACATTTTTGTAAGGGTCTGTTGGCTAGATTCCCTTGTTGCTGCACAGCTTTTTGCACTGCTAAGGCAGCAGCAAGAAACTCTAACAGCACCACAAAGTGCTAGCAGAGAATCCCCTAGGATAGGAAAGTTTGCACAGCTTGACTCCAGCACTGCACTTCTGAATGCTTCCATGTGGATAATGGAAGGAACATACTTCAATGCCAAGAGAGGACACACTGGAGATGTGGCAGACAAGACTGCATCTCTTAAGGAACTGCACTGAAGGTTATGGAACAGAACAATTTTCTGGTGAAGGGCGTAAGACTTTTATTTAATTATTTATTTATTTAAAGAGTTAAACAGTTGAGAAAGATTAAACTGCATGAGACTTCATCTTGAAGTCCCTCTTGTCCTTGCACTTATCTTGTGGAGCCACATCCTAAGTTGAGGATGCTGTTCCAGGTAACTTATTCTCCCTGTTTGCTATTCAGTGGTGTTGGTACTCATCTGACCAGGTTCAGGAAGAAAATCACCCCTGCTGGTGCTTCTTCTTCATGTCACTGGGAGGTGAAATGCACATCCATGTCAGTGCAAGAGAGTGCACAGGGGTGCAGCTGGACAGGGCATGTGAAGAGAGAGGAAGGCAGGGCCATGGCACCTCAAAAGCTGCTATGAAACCACACCCATGGCAAAGCTACTGACAGGTCTCATGACTATTTTGGGCAGAATGTAGAGCTGGGACGGCATAATGCAGACACTACCATGCCTTTTTGTCATATAAGAAAAGAGTTAACATCCAGCCCTGGATATAATCTACTGTTCATATGTGAGGTCTGGGAAGCATTCAAAGCAAAGTAACAGGAAGTAATTCTATTAAATACACTTATAAAGGCACTCACTATCCATTGTATACAGGTTGTATAAGGCACAGACTTCACATATTTTTTTTTCCTGGTTTGTGTATTTATGGCAGATCTTCTGTCTTTATTTTTCTGAAAAGATGATTACAAATAAAATTCTTATGAATTAAAAATATTTGGGGGATTTTTTATTTTTATTTATTTTGGTGGGAACAGGTAAGAAATTCATTTCTAACATATGCTTATCTTGACAGCATCACTTTAATTTGCACTTAATTTGCTGTCTGAAAGGCTGTTTCCATGACAGCACAGCAGATATACAGTAAGGGCACTTATAAACAGTGATAAATAACAGATCATTGGATTTCAGGGAGAATTCTTCAATAGACTGTTGCTTTTTACATTTGTTGGGTGGAGACAACACATCCACTACCATCCATGACACTAAGACAAAAGCTGTCCAACATCCAAAGACCCCATATTCTAAAAGACAACACTTGCTACCTTTGAAAGTAGGTCAAATACTGTCTTTAAACCACATCAAATTACCCCTTCTGTTAACTTCCTATCTACAACAATGTACAATTCTGTGTCTTACCTATTCTTGTCAAACCAGTCCTAAGTCCCTGCCAAGCAACAGTGCTTTTGGGAGGGAAGTGGCTTCTCCTGACATACTTTCTAAAATATTTCCAGCCATGCTCTCTGACAGAGAGAAACTCTTACAGAAAGCAATTTTTCCCTCTGGTTCACTGCTCTCGGGTTCACTGTGAAGTCTATGTGGAAAGGTGTTGGGATCACTCATTCTGCTGAAAGCCATCAAAGAGGGTGCTCTCAGGGGGAGATGAAAGTGAAGATGGTAGCTGTCACATGCAAGGTAGCCCTGGTGCCTCGAATAGTGTTTAACCAAGATCCGCTTTAGCTCAGCCTTGAAACATGCACAGATGTCAGAAGCAAGCCTGCAATTGCCATTGCTCAGAGTAATAGCAGTTGAAATAATGTTGTTTCAAAAGAGGCTCGATAGTGCTAGATGTGTCCTAGTGCAAAATTTAAATACATCTGTTTTGCAAGGATTTAGATTAGCACTGCAGAAAAAGATCCAATCTCTTTCCTCTTGAAGTCAATGACAGTTTTGTCAAGAATAGCAAAATTGGAGTTTTCTTTTGTTCTGTTGCTTTTTAAGATAATTCTCTGTTTTAATGAAACCAAAAGAGGCAGTGTTGAATAAAATATTAAAATAAGAATAATTATCTGCTTGTTTAGACAATCTGAAATGCAGATTGAAACAGGAAGGTCATCTGCCTGCTCCCAAGTTTTGTGGAAAGATTTTCTGAACTTTGCCATATGCCAATGATGATACATGTAAATTTCTAAATGTAACTGTTTACTGCTAAGGCCAACTAGTACCCTATCAGAGAATACCAAATCTATGCTAAGACTCTTGTAAGAAAATAGTAGATTTTAAATTAGTATTGTGGCTTACTTAGACTTCTGTCATTCACACTTTAAGCATATAATTTAACATATATTTATTTTTGTGGCAGTTTTGGATCAAGCAATCTTCATAATTTTGCACCTGTGATCAGTCCCCATTCCTGCCTCTCCCACCTATTCTCCAAATCACAAGGCATGATGATTTGTAAGACTGCATATTTAATCAAACCAAGGATTTAAGCATAGCATTTTTTGATTTTTCTTTTAAAATACGCATTGGTTCTCATCTCATCAATTGCTAGTAATTGCAGATCTCAGAAATTTCAGTACATGTCCTGTCATCATTTGAAAAACATGTTTCCCTCAAAGAGAAAAAGGGACTTTTCTTACACTCATACTGAAGGTAGAAATGCACCTGAACATTATTCACTTTTGGGGGTTAGGCTATTGTGTAACCTAGTAGCTTCATAGAATTTTGTTGAAAATTTTTCCCCTCTTTAGGAAGAAATCTTTTCTAAGCAATAATACTCAGTTGGAAAAACTGCTTTGTTTCATTTCACAGAATATATGATTCCCAGAGAAGATCAAAAATCATTTCTGTCCTCTTCTGAAACACTCAGTAGTTCTATGAATCTACAAGGCTATTCTGCAGTGGAAATGTAACTGATAACTTTCATGCTCTGGCACTGGAACTTTTTCAGTGGTACACTGTGCTGGCAACCAGGATAATACTGTGTAATAGAGATGTGTGGCATTTCTCAATCATTCCTATTATACAAGGCAGAGTGATATACTGACATGGTGAACCATCTGTGCTAATGCCAATGATGTTATTAAAACATTCATAACATTTCACAATTTTTATTGGATCATTTAAATTCTTATTTTTGGCATAGAGTGCAGATTTCTTCCTCTAGAAATATGAACTCAGTATGCAAATGTGTTTGCCCTGTTTCCTAATAAATTCATGACTTGGTTGAACATCCTTATAAGTGCTGTGGCTCACATAATGGTGTCCTCAGATCTAGATAGTAGAAATAGAGAGCCACATTCTTGCCAGATTAATTGATTTGTTCTTAGCACACATAGATTTGATCTGTCTATTTCTGCCCACTTGTTCTGTGCCTACAAGATGTGCTGCTACTCAGAGTTCTACCCCATCCCTCTTATTCCCACTGAGGAAAAGTATTTTTCTCTCACATTTTATATCATTTACTAGTAGGAATATTGCCCTAAAATCATATTGTAGCTGCAAAACAACACTGAGGTTTCAGTGGTCACCGTCTTGTCATGCACATAGAATACTAGCTGACCTATTTATTCTAGGTGAAAGCTAAGAATACTGCTAAGTGCACATCACACTGGGCACTGTGCACACATGCAGCATGCCCTGGAGACCTCACAGCTTGGGTGAGAGTGCAGCTCAGAGCAGGAAGTCAGACAAAGGAATAGATAAACAGGGAAAGAAAATGATGAAGTTACAGCAAAATTATTCCACCAGAAATTTTCACTGACTACCTGCTTACACATCTGAGAATTGTCATGGAGACACTGGTGGCCTCTGCATAATTAAGGCTGTATTATGATTTTCATTTGAAACAGAACAAAAATCCTTTTCCATACAATTTAGTGATTATGTCCCAACATAGTACAGTAAACCATCTTACGATAATCAAATTTTTCTTGTTTGTTTTTAAAAATTGAATAACCTTGCAGATGAAACAGAAAAGCATATATGTCTGTAACTCCCTTATGGAAGTATAAAATATTCAACATCAGGGCATGATGTTTGGCTAGCTAATGAAAAAAGATATCTCACTTCACTGTCACAGACAATTTGCTAGAAAAAAATATGAACTGTAGGTGTTTTGTATGATTGCACCTTTCATGAAAGAACTATATATGACCTGCAAGTGCATAAGCCCTTATTTTGCTTCGGTGCAGTCCCCTCCAGTCTTTTGAAGTGCCTGTAAATAAAAATAAATCATAACCTTGAAGTGGGAGTGGATGGAGAATTGTCACTGTGTAGATTTTACACATGCGTTCCAAAGCATACATGTGATAAAGGAAAAGGGACTTTAAGATCCCCTAGGCTCATCGCATGCTTGACAAATGTTTGACCACATTCAGTGCCCAGGGCAACAAGCATCTACCCCAGCAGAATAGCTTTAAGTCATGTTACTTGTATCAGCAGGCTTGTGAAGGGGCTTCTGCAAGGTTAAAGTTCTGTCTGTAGCTCCAGACTATGTATGTGAAGCACGCTGGTGTAAGTATGGCTTTATGTCTGCACTTTAAAGGGCTGCAGCATTCAATTATGTTTCAAGAGAATAATCTCTTCCTCCTTGAGAAGGTTACACTTCAAAACTCAGGTGTGCAGGGTCTTCTCACTCTTCATGGGCTCCTCAGAACTGCAGTGATGAGTGATATGAACACAACATTTCAGAACAGCTTCAAACACAGTGCAGCACAAATGGTGTATTGGATCATTGCAGTTCTTCCAGAAACCAAAAGTAACCACAAAGAGAGAGAGAGAGAGAGAGAGAGAGAGAGGATTAAAACAAAACAAAACAAAACAAACAAACAAACAACAAAAAAACCTCTCCTTTAAGTTCAGGCCCTGTACAGCTTCCTGATGGATAGTAGGCCACAGACCCCAGAGAAGCAAATAGTCCTTCCTTCAGCCATTGGAGATTTTTCTGACCAATCTCCACACTTTTTACTCTTAATTCTAGATTATCTTCCCAAATGTCAAAACTGTAGCCATTTCACAAAGAATCTAGTTTCAGGCTGAGCCTGCTCTCTTTTCTGGGAGGGGAAGGCGAAAGAAAGGAGGAATATCAGAAAGGCAAGGCAGCAATGAGACCTTTAGTGAGATGTGACACAGTTAATTTGTATGTGATGGTTCTCCAGGCTATGAGCTGAACAATGCCAGCTTGTAGGTTTTGCCCTGACATCACCTCTTCAGTGAGAGGAGCAGTGTAGCTCTGGAAGTCCCTGCTTGCTTAGATGATTTGGTCTCTTACATGGAAGCGCTTTCTTGTCTTCCTGCTAGGAAATCCTAATGGACCTGCTGGGGTCCTTTTTGCTTTTAAACACCTCTGTTCTGAGAGGCTCCTGTTGTGCAGGCTTAGAGATGCAGAAAACCTAGAGAGCTTTTTTCACCTTTCATAAACTAAAATATTTGTGAGCATAAAATACAGCTGAGAAGACAATGCTGTTTGAAAAGCACTGCTCTTTTGATCAATTTTTTATTCCCATTTCACCAAGCATAGAAAATTCTTCATTTTGACTTTGTCCACTAACATTAACAATGCCTCATGATGTTAATTAATACTGCAAGAGGCTAAACCTCAGGCTGACTTCTTCACATGTGGGAATTAGTTGTGTGGGTTTGTGGAGCAACATCTGCCCTTCAATATATTTTTAAAAAATAATAATTAAATTAAACAAAAGAGAAGCGCTAAACTGAATCTGTGCCTAAATGATTAACACTGCTTCATGTTTAAGATTTTTTTCCTAGCTTATTTTGTTTAATGATTTTCAGCTATGAATATTGCATGTCCTTCTGCAGTTAATTATTTATGCTGATGAAACATGGCACTCTCTGTACTCGTTTTGGATTCTGAATGGAGAGGAACACAGTTTCTAGATGGCTCCTTCTGAATAATGATGGTATACAGAGGCTTCTTTCATCAGAGGCAGGGTCATCCTCAAGCCAGCTTAAGGAGGCTTGGGTTTCACTAGCAGAAACTTTCATGACAGCAGAGTCTTCACTGCTAGCCACCAGCTGTGCGTGCCAGGCTGCCTGCCCCATGCTTCAAAGAGCCTGGCTTCAGAAATCCTCTCCTTCCTGGTGGGAAAATCTTCCTCATGAAAGATTAATTAATCAGCAGGGTTTGTATTTCAGAAGTTGTAGTGCTTCAGGAGTAGTTTGCATCTGCACAGGATTTTAAACTGAGCTTGGAGTCTAGCTTAGCTGAACTTTGACATTTTGAGCTTTCATTGTCTTTTAGCATGAAAGTGGTCATCAAATATTGAAGTCCTCCCCGAGCTGGAATTATCTTTTTTCCACCCAACTCTGATAGTTATTGTTTATGGATATCTTCACAGCAAGATATCCCTCACTCTGTCAGCTGATCTAGGCAAGAGCTTTGGCTGAAAAAAAGTCCGTAGATATTCTCTACAGATATTCTCTACTCTCTGTGTCATTTTAGTCAGAGAAACTTATGGCTGTCCTGAGCCATAAGACCCATGATTTACCAAATCCCTAACACCACTTTTGGATAAGTCAGGCCTTCAGAATTTCCTAATACATCAGTGGCACTTAAATAGCCTGAATGAGGAATTTTATGAAGAATAATCCCTAGAGAAATTAAGCTTATTTTGACCTGCCTGATTACGAGGTACCATGGTATACCAATCCCACTTAGAAACTCACTGTACCTTGGCATTCAGGGAAGCACAGAGAGGTGTTACAAGCTTTACAAACTGTAGCTATTAACTACACATGTACTGCTATTAAGTAAAGAAGGATCCTTCTCCAGGGACAAAAAAGAGCTATTAAAAGGAATGAGAGAAATGCGTTTTTTACTGAACTCAGCAGTAGCATATAAAAATAACATTTGGTGGGACTTCTCTAAATTAGTATGGCTGGTACATTGACTGTGATTTATACCTCTTTAGTTAATCCTTTCTGGTGGTGAATTCGGCAATTCTCTTTAGCTGCCATAAAACCTGGGTGCTGCGAAACTTGCACAGATATTGTTAAGCGTGGCAGCTGGAAGTAGATCCTGAATAATACCAGGATCTCAAGCACCCATCACCCCCTGGACAGAGAACTGCTGAGAATGGCTCAGCCATGGGGGGGACCATGTGCCCAGCCAGCGTACCAGCTCCATCACAACTTTGCCCTGAGGTTCCTCTGTGCCTGCCCTTGCAGGGGCCCCACTGGCACTTTGGGCTCTCTGTGTCATCCCTCTCCTTGCCCCACCTATATGTCAAATAGCCTTTCAAGTGCTTGCTCCCTAAAAAACACATTCAGTGTTATACAAAATAAGTATAGTACATCAGCAAGAGCATTTTGGATGACCATTTAAGATATGGGCTGGGCAGAAAGAATCAGGAGAAAAAGAGACAGAGATGTCTCAGGTCAAGGGCTTGGCACTCTGCCTGTAGACCCTGGCATGCATTCAGGCTTGGACTCCTGGGAGTCAGCCAAAATTGTGCCTGTAAAACAAATTCCAAAACCTATGTTATTCTACATGCATCAACTAAGGAAGTTTGTGAATATTCTTGACAATGTTGTGTGATTTTTTTCCCTGTACAGAAATTGACGGTATTAAATAATTGAAAGGAAAGTAGCAGATAATGACAGTGGATTCTGTTCAGATGAAATTTTCAAAAACACCTAAGAGTACTTTCAAATAGCATTTTATAATCCCCTACTTTTTAACAGGGATGCTTAGGTTATATGAAAGTTTGTGCTAACACAAGCTGTACTATTTCCAGTACACTGATCTAGGCAATTCTGAACTAACTCCAGAAGCAGTGAGTGCCATGTAAACATATTCTCAGTTGCTTTTGTACATTTCCCCTAAGTCTCTTTTGCCTTGAAATTTTCCTCTTCTCAGGATTGTCTACGTTTAAAAAAAAAAAAAAAAAAAAAAAAAAAAAAAAAAAAGTATTTTCAGACTCTTAACAATGACATCTTAAATAAAATAACTTCCTGTAATTCTGATAGCAGCTACCATCCTTATTTCCATAGCTTTCATCATTCATCTCTAATCCTCTTGCTTGCTTGCTTGTCATTATTTGTATTTGCCTTTATTCTTTCTGATCACTATTGTTATCCAATTTCCTTCCTTCTTTCATCTTTCCCCAACTCCCACTGCATTTGTGTCCTGTCATGTTATAATTTTGTTTTTACTCCCCATGTAGCTTTCTATCAAATATACAACTTTGTAACTGACTTTACCTTCATCTTCCTACCTTTTTTCCCCTTTTCTTAGTCATGCTCTGGGGATCAGACAAAGGCCAGCAATGCAGGCAGTCGAAGACACTTCTCACACAAAATCCAAAGAGCACAACCACTCAGTCTGTTTCCCTGATGAATGGCAGAACAGCCTTTGGCTTCATTTGTTATTCATATTAGGCTGAAGGCTCTGGGGGACAGCAAATATCTCTTATGGTGTAGTATGCATTGCCTGGAACATTGGGGCTCCGACTCTGATTGGGGTGGATGCTATTGAAGCAATAATAATAATCTCAAGGATTAGAGTCTGGCCTCACCATCAGGCTTTGGCTCACTCAAGTGATGGAAGAAGAGCTCAGAGGAGCACCTCTGCTACACTGGTTAATCAAGCATTTGTTTATTCATTTACTTAGACTAGTCAAAAAAAAAAAAAAAAAAAAAAAGAGAGAGAGAAAAACCATAAATGACTCTAGGAGTCTTTGCCATACATTAAATTAGTATCAATGTAATGTCTAATGGTCAGGAGTCAATGTCTCTACCACCATCTCAATAAAAACAGAACTAGGAAAAAAACAAAATCTCTTCACAGAGATTACACTATCCCAATAATGAGAGTTAGTTAGACGTGAAGTCCATTGCATGACCTCATGCTGTGTTAGAAGGAAGTGAACAGAGGTGATCAAGAAAATGTTTGATCAGCTTCTTCCACATTGTTTCTATGCTGGGCTGTGTCTGTCTTACTCAATTGAGTTTTGTACTTCAGATAACTTGGCTACATCTGACTTGCAGCCATTTCTGAGGGGAAAGATTGTTCTCAGGCCTGCAATCATACAAAACTGAATAAATCTTCTGAATATATGAGGGTTCCCCCTTCTCCCTTTTCTACTTCCCAGGAGGAATGGTCTTCTAAGTTCAGAGATACACTCCCAAACTAATAGGGCATGAATATTTAATATGCCTTATGCGGAATTTAAGAAAATGGAAAATGGGTCATTAGCTCCAATTGCATGCCAAAAAAATGCTGTGATACTGAGTTACTTGACTGAAGTTCTCAAATACAGCTGTATTTTTTTTAGTTGTCAAATATGGCCATATGATTTCTTATGCTGTTCTAAGAGAAAGCGATCATGTCTTCCTCTTGAGAAATACTTGTTCTGACAAAGGTGTCAGGGTCAATTTACTTCATACAGTTCAGAATGCAGCTCTTTGTCCCTGAAGCCGTTCGCTCAGCAGAGACAGACAACTCCAAGATGTTTCTTGAGAAAATTGAACTCACAGTCTATGAGATTGGGTACAGACCTGTCCTAGAATACTCGCATTTGGGATGAAATTCCACTCGCCTTTTCCTGAATCATTCTTTTGACTTACATAGGTAGTGTGAGTGAGACTAAGATTTAGAAGGTGTTACCCAAGCAGAGGGCCAACGCTGGATCTCTCACGCAGACCAAGTGTGATATCCAAACATGCTGGAACACAGGCTCCTGTATATTAGTAACCACCAGCTGTGCTTCTCAGTCCTTCTCACTCTTGCTCTTTCTGCAACTCCATCACTTTCTTGTCTCAAAGGAAAAGAGGAGTGTTTGCTTTCAGACAGGTCAGGTTTCAAGAGGTTCACTCTCAGGTTGCTGAATTGTTCTGGATATTCCACGGCCAGTAGAAACCCTTTCTTCCTGCAGACAAACACCCCTACCCTCAATGATACATTTTATGAGTTATACAAGAATAGAATGACTGTGTAGATAACTGTAAGTGTATATGGTTGTATGGATGTGCAAGTGCACCACTATATCCCAGTATTCATGTAATGCCAGGACCGAGCTGGCTAGTCCTAAAAACTTATGGTGTGATGCTGACCTGATAGTGGTCTTGAAACATTTAAAGATTTTTGGGGTACCAACTTAAAGCACATGAATTGACTGACTGAGGAAGTCAGGCAGTTTCCCTCTGTAGTCAATGAAAATGAGAAGCCATCCCCAAGAGAAGCCATCCCCATACCCAGTACAGCTGTTTGGAATAGCTCTGCAGATGAGAACTACCCTTATGTTAATTCCTCTGTATTCACACTGACTTAGGGAGGCCAGATGCAAGGCCCTGCATTGGAGCTGCGCAGAGTGATTGCCCCCAGCAGCGAGGAGGCACAGCCAGTGCAGCACAACTGAGGTTAAGCACAAGCACGCCAAGGTCCCAGTGGTCTCTGCATGGGAATCTGTGAGCTCCTGTCTGGGAAGAGGGCAGGTTGCATTCACAGCAAGAACGGGGCAGCTGGGAAGTGAAACAGATGCTTGCCTGTCATTTGACCTGGAGAACACGCTTCACTTTACAGTGCTCATTAGGGGGAAATACTGTTTCCTACGCCAGCTTGGTAAATCTGCTTTCACTCAGAGTGCATTCTTGATGAAATTATTTGTCCTGTAATGAATACCAATTTAAACTTCTCATGCAAACTTTTGCACATCTTAATGCAAGGCTTTTTATTGTGTCTATGCAAAAACATCTCTCTGTATTGTTTTTTGTGCAGCATCAAGCACCGAAGTGCTCTCGGCCTGGAAGTAGGGTTCTTGGGCCCCCAGTAATGAAAGCAAAATTTACATTATTTGTTTTGTGGTATTGCCTCCAGGCCTCAATCAAAAATGACACAAGACACCAGATGGATGAAAATACATGGGGGAAGCACAAGACAAAACATTTATTCTTTTAGTAAGCACCAGCCACAGTGCACCAGCTGCTTAGGTATTAAATAGTTTGTAGGCACTATTGTATAGATATAAAAATCATAATAATCATTGCTACAACTTAGCATATGTGAAAGAAAAAAAAATAAAAAATCTTGCTGTTGTACTATGGGACTGGAAAAATGTGGCCAGTAAAAGCAAACACTTCTGTAAGTATAAGCATTCAGTCATTCTTCAGCTGTAAACATTACATTATCCTAGATTGAGCTGAAGTCGATGGTCGTGTTCTCATTTAAAAGCTGATAAAAATCATATTAGAATTTTGAGAAGACTGTGTCTGCAGTATACAACTGGTTACAATTTGCAACGTTGGCTAATTTTACATCTGTTCAGATATCTAAATTGTTCTAAAAAGAAAACTCACCCCTCTCTAAAATGCCCAGAAGCATATTAAAGTAGGAATGGTACATGTAATACTTAAAGAGGAAAAGGGAATTATGAATCTCATATTAGAACAATATTTTAAATATAACCTTATGAAAATGTAGAAATCATAACCATAGATTTGTTGATTTCAATAAATATATTTATTTATTGTTTCTGAAGCCTGGCTTAAATAGGAAAAAAAATTATATCCCAGGCTCATATACGTCTTCAATGGCTTTCTGGTTTTTCTGAATGCATGGAACTACTGGGAATATCCCAACTGAACTTTTTTTTTTTTTCCTCCTAATTGGAAAAGTCAGAACTGAAATTGTTCAGGGCACTATCCCAAGACTGATTAAACCTTGCTCAGAATGATTTTCTCAGATTTGTAATCATATTTCTGCTACAACTGAGGAGGAAGAATCCAATGGACCTAATTTCACTATTTCTTCCGTTGTCAAAGTTCCATGCTGCATGCTGTGTGTGGTCCTTCAGGCATGACTATGGCATGTATTATTCCCATGTCCAAAAGTTATTTCTCAAATAGTTATTTGAGATATTTCTCAAAAGTACATTCCTTATTATGGAGAGACAAGGAGATTAGGTCTGAGTCAGATTCATTTAGATATAAAGCAGATATTTTTCCTAGGTGCTTTTGCAAAATTTGCTGCCTAGTTATTTTGTTCGAAGTTTGAAAGTTCCATTAACTGCTCTCAAACAAATTTTATAGCTAACTTTTTTTTTTTCTTTATTTTTCATCCAAGGTTGTTTTTATTGTCTTTTAGTCTGTTTTTTTAAGAGACCAAAAATATTAATGGAAAGTTTTCCCCTTATTTTTCAAGAACATTGCTAAAGCAATTTTACAGGAAGAACATTAAACAAATAAAAGCACATTGGAAGGGAGTTTATGTATATAGTACCTTGTCTACTTAGCCCACATACTTAAGGTTTATTCCTAGTTCCAACTACTTCTTTCATTTTTTCATAAGGAGGAGAAGAATGGCAGCAATACTGATGGGTCCATGGAATTGGTTCCATGTGTGTTAAATAATCAGGAACAGATTACCAACTAATGTAACTACCCACCAACTGTAACAAAGGCATGTCAGATAAGGAAGCAGCATTCTAATTTTTGCCAATGCTAGAGAAATATGACATGAGATTTGGATCTGCTTATAGTTTTTTGTTGTTTTTCCCCCTCATCAGTAAACAATAACTATGTTTCAGCTATTCATTCTGTGTTTTGACAGCTGATCAAATCTGTAGAGTACAATTCCTAGGTATATGAATTGTGTGAGATCCAGATGTAACTTCTCTATGTAAAAGTTTTGCTATACACTCTTTAGTATTCTCATTAGCTCGTTTTTCTTCTGCAAGTGGCTTATTTCTAGGACAAATGGAAGTAGTGAGAACCTTGGCTTGCTCCCAGTCGAAGGAATGTTTGTGTAGTGAATATGCAATTTATGAAGCATTTGTAAGTACTTGAGAGTGACCATAAATTTTAATAAATCCTTTTTCCAGTAGATGTTTTTTTAAACTTCTGGTCTTATAGCCAGAATTAATATGTATTTTAGAAAAGCTAAAAGTTGAAATATCTGAAGCCATCCCTCATAACACTTGTCTTGTCTCTTCAGGCTGAAATCTAAACTAAATTACAATACACTGCCAGCACCCTCCTTTGAATAATTGTCCACCTCAGTGCTCAACTTAGTCTGGAAAGACATTTATATAGAGAATTATATTCCCCATCACTGCAATCTGAAAAAAATACATGGATTAGCCTCTAATTTCATCATATATTTTTGGTGACTGAAATAAATTACTTAATTTCAGTTTATGGATTAGGATATCACTATGACATATCTAATAGATTTACAGCCTTGTATACTGAGAAGGGCATACTGTTGCTCACAGTCTGGTATATTTTCATGTACTAAGAGCAACTTTTGAATGTTGACCATCTTCTGGGCTCTGGACAGTGTAAGATGTCATGCCCATTGAGATGGTCAAACTTCTAAGCCTTTTCCTGGCCATGGTAGACATTGTCCCTTCAATGAAGATGCCAAAGCCTTCAGCAATGCTATTCAATTTAGTTTACCACAGGGGGTCAGTAGAAATCAGTGAGAAATATTCCCTTCTCTACCCCAGAAACTGAAATGCTCACAGCCACTGTGCCATTCCCTGTTAATTTCAGGAATTCAATGAGGGAAAAACAGATGTGATTGTTTCTTTACAAACAGACAGCTTTTACCACTGAAATATATGAGTGGTTTCCTAAAATTTTATAGAAGTTTGCTCTTGATCAAAGCTAGCTGGTTTTTAAAAGTTTGTATTAATTTATTTTTCCAGGATAACTTTTTATCTGTATTTCATTACATTTGTTAAAACAAGTGTTTTAAATGTGGCATAGACCTTTAAGATTTACAATCACAGAGCAGAATTTCTGTTTCTTCCAAACTGTGTTGCACGAATATTTTTTCTTTAAAACTTAACACAATTAAATATAAAATAATATGAAAATTAAATTAAATCATGTTTTCTACTAAGCTCCATGCAACTACAAAAGTTGCAAGCAATTTCTAGGTAATCAATTTCTATTCTGTTCATGATTGCCCCATGAAGACCATTCACCACATTCATGTTTTTCCCCCTGTATCACATTCCTTTCATTCCAAAGGTTACTGTGGAACAGTAAGAAAAGAGATTGCTGGCTTGAAGTTTGATTCTCTGTCATTTTTGCAACAAAGCAGTACACCTAAGGGAGCCTTCCCAACATAAATTAAAACAAATTAAAGACCTGCATATGCCACAGTAGGAAGTGGCATCTCATAAACTTTACCAAATGCTATATGACCATTTTTCTTTAGGCAAGTATGAGGTCAAGTTGATGTCAGTTAATCTTAGACTGCAGCAGTATATTGGGCAGTGTTCATGGAGCCCTTGAAATTCCACTTAGTTTTTCTAGCTGCAGCCATTCATCCTGAACAGTTCAAACATAATACTAATGAGATAATGCTGAGAAACAGATAGGAAAATATTCAGATTTTAATTTATTGAGCCTATTGCAGTAGAAGGGTCAAAATACTGGGGAAAAAAAAAAAAAAAAGTCCAGTGGTTGAAATTGTCAGAGAATTATGGTTTTGTAGATTGAGTCATTTGCTAGAAATGTTATTGGTTTCACTTGGCTTCATTTTAATGATAGAGACAGCGTAAGTGGTAGAAAATAAAACTAGGTGCTTTTTTATTTTTGTCTCCAGCAAATCAGTTTGGCCACTCCTGTTGCTGTTTGAGAGAAAAGTTTCATAGGTATCACTGTAGAGTGACTTCACTGTGCTTTGTTCAGAGCTAGTGTATAATGAATATATGTTCACCATGGTGCACAGAAAGAGTACGTACAGTGAAACAAGGTTAATTTTTCATATATATTGCAAAAGCCAAAGCAATATTACTCTTTTAACTCAGGCAGTGATATTCCCTAAGCTTTTCATTGTTAATATGTACAGCAAGCAGTGGCTCTGACATTTTTTTATTTTGCAACACTCACAATTTCTTATGACTATAAAATGCATACCCAACAAATATTGTTAAAAAAAAAAAAAAAAAAAAAAAAAAAAAAGTAACTTCAGTTGAAGAGTTAAAAAACAGTAGATTTACAGTTGCTTAGGCAACTTTAATTTTGCTTCCTTGCAAGTGTGTTCTGTGAATTGAATGTGGTGGAAAATCCTTCTGAAAACATAGCAGAAATTGGTCCCCCTCTATTTCAGAGACAGTGTGCAGGGCATACAGTGAAAACTCTACTTAGTGGATGTGCACTGTAACATGCATACCAGCCAATGGCAGGTGGAAGTGGGGTTATTGCAATGGGTGCTGGTTACACATGCTGCATTTAGGTGAAATGTGTAAAAAAAATCTCTTCCCTTTCCTGTTCCCTAGGGAACCTGGAGAGTTGCTGCCTTGGACAATAGGAAAGGAAAAAAAAAAAAAAAAAAAAAAAAAAAAGCCTCAGAATTACTTGTAATGATTATAATGATGGCGACCAGTGCTGCTTCTGCTCCTTGTTGCCTGCTCTAGACAGAGGTATGGGCAACAGAAGCCTTGTTTTGGTTTCAGGAGATGAGCAACTTGAGGTTCAACTTATCTAACAGTTTCCTGGTGGTTACTGCATAATGATAGATGACAAGATGCCACATCAGCGTTAGTGTAAACACACAATATTTATGTGCTTCTTTATTTTTCTGACATGCAGTCAAAACCTGAAGAATAAAAATTTATATATGTTTTAGGATGATAAATGTCTTTGCAAACTCAAACTCTTTTATCTTTTTTTTTTTTTTTTTTTTTTTTTTTTTTTTTTTTTTTTTTTTT
>CM021766.1:111200302-111212578 GCA_011076525.1 Nettapus auritus | reverse complement strand
TTTTTTTTTTTTTTTTTTTTTTTTTTTTTTTTTTTTTTTTTTTTTTCAGGCACCAGAATTCAATTCCTATGTGTTGCTCTTTGTCATGAGGATCTGATCAAAGCCATAAGGCTCAGAGAGTCTTCTGAGGAACAGTTGTATCTGGAGTCCTAAAGAGAGATCTGGAGTCCTAAAGAGAACCCTAAATGTGTTGTTGCTGTAAATACACATTGCAAGCGATAGTTCACCTACTATGGACTGAATAAACAAGGTGGAGAAAAACTATTACAATCCTCATGCAAACTTGGAGAGCTGAAATACAGGTAATGACTGAATGGCTTGCCTCAAGTCACAGCAGAGCTAGAAATTAAACCTCAGTGTCCTCAGTCTCCTTTCTTTCTCTTAAACATCCTGTCTTGCAGCAACATCATCCACTTACTTCTGCAGTAGTGATTAAAACTGATGCATGAGGCCTGACAGGTCTACCTTCCTGAGGACCGATGTGCTGATGTACACAGGAGGAAAGGTGGGACGTTCTGGGTGGTGAGAAAAGAGCTCAGGTAGAAAGCTTCATAGGGGCTGTGAGGTGAAGAAAAAAGGGGAAGTTTACAC
This sequence comes from Nettapus auritus, assembly GCA_011076525.1. Lineage (NCBI taxonomy): Eukaryota > Metazoa > Chordata > Aves > Anseriformes > Anatidae > Nettapus > Nettapus auritus. The sequence goes on along the minus strand of CM021766.1, from coordinate 111,211,987 downwards.
TCAGTAGCGGGGAGGGAGAGGAAACCTGGTTGATAAATACAAATTTAAGACACATTTAGAAGCTGGGTATGCAAGCTGAACTTTCCCTGGGGCTAATTGCTGTAATGGCATGTTAAATAAATCCTTTCTAAACTTGGCTGTAGCACAGGAATGCTGTTTAATAATGAAGTGCTCATGGACAAATTCTCCAAAGTATTGGGCAGAAACAGGCTTTTATTTAACATGAATTGTAGTATATGTTTTTTCCCATCTACCTAGTGTGGCCATCACAAATCAGATAGTTTTTTTTCTGTTAATCTTAGAGCTGCCTTCTCCTTATGTTGTCCTGGTTAACCATAAATATAACACCTGTTTCTCTTTGCTTTTTTGTATAGCTCCCTGACAGATACAGAAATGTTCTTTTTTCTTTTTGTTTGTTTTTTGTTTGTTTGTTTGTTTGTTGTTGTTGTTGTTGTTTTACTGAGCAGTTGGTAACTTGGGCCTTTCCTTTTCCATTATGCATGTGCTCAAGACAAGGCAAAGCTGCTGGGAAATGGAAAATATTTATGAAAGAGTAGTCTCCGTGGACAAGCCTCTTGAACAAGGGTAGTCAGCTGATGAGTTAGAACAGCCTGTACCTCACTTAAATAGGAACGATAGCATTACATAGTGAGGAAAAGACAGAAAAAAAAAAAAAAAAAAAAAAAAAAAAAAAAAAAAAAAAAAAAAAAAGAGAGAGACAGAAAAATGAAAAGAAACAACAAACAAACACAAAAACAGAGGAGTAAAGGATATTTCTAAAATCTAAAACATTTAAGCCTGAGAGTTTCTCTCAGTCTATGTATACAGAAACAGCTAAATACAATCATAGATTTTCTGTCATGCTTAGCATATGGGCAACTGACTCTGAGAAGTAGTCCAGAGGTTCAAATGGTTGATTGCACTTGGAAAAATATTTCAGAATATTACCGAGCGGGTTGACACTTCAAGGGAAGGGATTTTCCCACTCTTCTCTGTGCTGGTGTGGCCTCACCTCGAGTACTGTGTGCAGTTTTGGACACCACAATATAAGAAAGACATAAAACTATTAGCGAGTGTCCAAAGGAGGGCTACAAAGATGGTAAAGGGGCCAAGACCTATGAGAAGCGGCTGAGGTCCCTCGGTTTGTCCAGCCCAGAGCAGAGCAGGCTGAGGGGAGGCCTCATGGCGGCCTGCAGCTCCCTCACGAGGGGAGCGGAGGGGCAGGCGCTGAGCTCTGCTCTCTGGGGACAGCGACAGGACCCGAGGGAACAGCGTGGAGCTGGGACCGGGGGGTTGGTCAGGCTGGGTGTTTGGAAAAGTTTATTCACCCAGGGGGTGGTCGGGCATTGGGACAGGCTCCTCAGGGTTGTGGTCACAGCACTGAGCCTGCCAGAGCATTTGGACAATGCTCTCAGACACATGGTGTGATTTTGGGGTGGTCCTGTGTGGAGGTAGGAGTTGCACTCAATGATCCTTGTGGGTCTCTTCCAACCTGGGATACTGTGGTTCTTTGATTCTATGATTGAGAGTTTCTGCACCCAGATAGGCTGGAAACATGTCAGTGTCATCCTTTTTCTGGGGTATTTGGGGCATTTCTGCTTCTTGTCTCATTAATGGGATCAAATGGATGATTGAAAAACTGGTAATAAAATTCTGAAATCTTTGAAAATGTTTCAATTTTGAAGGAAATTAAAGAGATGATTGACTTAATGAGAAATCCCTAGGTATCAGTTGCAAAAACAGTCTAGTGAAAGGAGTTTCTTCATACCCGATTATTCCCTATTCCCCATCTCTACTGTGGCAATTGTGGTGTAAATTAATAGAGTTACCGTTTTGAATGGGTAGCACCTCTGTAGTCTTTATAGGAATTAAGAAGGAAATCTGCTTGTGAAATGTAGCTTCACAACCACACATGATGTAATCACAGTGGCATAACCTTGCAGACCCATGTCTTTTAGTGTTCTGTGATGCCTTTTCTTCAAGTAGATATAAGGTAAAGTTAGGAACGTATTTGTGCACTATGTGAAAAGATGGTTTATATATTTGGTAGCTTTTTTCAAAAAGCATACACAACATTTTATTTTATTATTTTGATAAAACATTTCCTTCAAGTCTTTTCAGAAGAGAACAGAAATAAAAGTATATGATTCTTCCAAGTCATAGAATAATGTGTTTATATATTAGGGAATCTATTTGGTAGAAATCAATATCTTTTCATTTCATCTGGGGAAGAATAATATTAGACACTTGTTGGTTCGTGGCATTCTTAACACTCTGTTTGCAAAGGGAAACAAATAATTTTACAGCTGCTTCCAAGAGAGCATATTATTAGATCTTAGTACTTAACTGCATTTCCTCACAAACATTGATTTGCTGTTGTTATTGTTATGACTGCATCCAGGTGGTCATATAGTTTGAAAGAAATATGCAATTAAATTGATATCACAAAATTATCCTTGCTTTATTTGTATCTGCCTAGGTCCTGGACTCAGAAGTAAGTCATTTGATTTTTCTTCAGAAATTGAAAACTCAATTTCCTCTTATGAACTCTTCTACTGTTAAAAACCACTGAGAGAGATAGATCCTGAGGCTTCTTCTAACCTAGAGGCTTCAAAGAGGGGGGCTCTTCTGGGTTTTCATCATGCCCACAGCATGAGTGACATCCCATTTTAGATTCCTTTTTTTTTTTTTTTTTTTTTTTTTTTTTTGGTGTAGACAGGAGGACAAAAAGGGAGCATGAAGCAGAGGAGCTGGAGGAAAGCACTGTTCCACTCTAAATGTTCCCATCAAAGTGATTCACAATATAGCCCAGGAGTCTGGGCACCCCTCTGTGAGCTGGAGCCTCAGGTCTCTTGATGAGATGAGGTACAGCGAGGACTTAAGTCTTCCTACTCCACCCTGTCAGCAGGGGCTGTAGCCAGTGGATAATTGTTTGTACATGTATTCTGACCAGAAATTCTTTCCACATTGAAACTGTATATACACAAAAGTTGAGAGCTTTCTTTCACAAACTGATTATTCTATTTTAAAAATTGCACCCTCTAAACATTCCCAGCTAGCTCCACAGTGTATCTGTTGAAGACATGACTACATACATATTTTTGCTTCAACATTACTTTTTGTTGTTGTTATTCTATTGACTTTTTTTCTGTCTGATCCAATGTCAAAATTACAAAGATCATGTGATGTATTACAGTGTCCCATCTAGTCCATATATAGAGTGTGATTTTCAGAACATCAGGTCCACGGTTTCCCATCATCTGGAACGTGCAGAATTTTTGCTGTCCATTTGAGCTTTTGGACAATTAGTCACTCCATACTTTTTTACAGCTGTTACAGCAAGGGCATGAATCTTAATATTCTCTAAATAACATTGTGGATTTAACTTCAACAGTGGCAAGAATGTGACATTCATTCTTCTGCAAAATTTGTTCTTACACATTAAAACTGATCACAGTCAGCAGAAGCCTACTTGTCCAAGAAATAATCGTTTAAGCTAGATCTTAGCTATGTGGTATGGAAATGACAACAGTATACTCAGATATATGTCTCATCTGCTAGTACAGGACATCTCCATTAACACTGAGGGGCAGTGGAAGCCCTTGCATAATGAAACTGTGCAAAAACATTTATTTTCTTCTTGCTGTGGGGATATCCCCTGCTGATTGACTACCTTATAGTGCCATGTCTGGACACTTAATGACCCGTGAGCAGGGATGGGTTATACAGAACCTCTGGATTGGTCAAATCTTCAACCAGATGGACATAAAGTTTGAACACTGCTGCTTATCAGTCTGGGACTAAACTTGCAGGTAGCTGGAGTACGTCATGCTGCCTGGCAGGGCTTTAACTTGCAGACTTGGCTTTACTCAGGAGAAAACTATGCCAGATTCTGGACTTTGAAGATCTAGGTAAACTTCTTTTTCAGGAAAAAAAGGGTTGCCAACTGGGAGTTTTCAAGAGTTGTCTGCTTTTCAAAGATCTTTGTGAAAGGGGCTTAGTTAAGGGCATTGCTGGGGGAAACTAATTATAATTTTCAAATATGTTAGACTTAAATAAACATTTAATTAAAGTGAGACCAGCTCTTTCAGCCATTGCATATCATCTCCTTTTTGTAGAGTTGGGGAGTTCTGGGGAATTCCTTATACTACATATTTTTTTGACAGTGTCAGCAAATTCTTCAAAATAACCTTCAGTACTTCCTTTCTTTTCTCTTCCCTTCCCTTCCTCCCAACTCCTTTTCTCAGATTTTAGCCTACTTTTTAGTGTCTTAATTTTCCATTTTCCCTTTATTTCCTGCTGTCTCCAGTCTCCTTCTGACCTTTCTCTCCTTGCCCATTACTCCTTGATTCTTTTCCAGTCTATCTTTCCCCAGACCATTTGAAACTCACCCACAAGCAGGGTTATATACCCAGTAGCCCCTCCCTAGCAAAGGAGAAGAATGCCCTGAAACATCAGCTCTCAGCAGCTGGGAGCATATCCTTTCATCTCCTCTTTGATTTGCATCATCCTTCTCTAAATGTCTATCTGCTCTTGGTGGCAACAGACACTGTATCTGGGCTGGCAAGAAGCATAATGAAAAAGATGATTTTGTCACTTGTTGAGCAGCTCTGCATGGCTGTCAGGCAGCCAAGGGATGTGGGGTGACAGAGGACTAGACCAGGCCCTTGGCTGGGGGGTGCACCTCCTACATGATGTGCAGCATACAAAGATGTGTTCCTACTGAGGTATCATAATGCTGTTTTTATGGCATTATCAGCATTATAACCATGACAGAGCATGCAACATTAGATGCTGAGTGTGAGTCTTTACAGTTATTAAAAACTATAAATATCTTCTATAAAAATAAAGGGAAAATATTAGCCACACAATGTTTTTCTTTCAAAAACAACCAACTGACCGTAGTTTGTGCCAGGTTTAAAGTTCCCCCACCCTCCAATATAATTTAATTTCACATTGCCTTGCTATTTCTTTGCCTTTTTTTTTTTTTTTTTTTTTTTTTTTTTTTTTTTTTTTTTTTTTTTTCCTCAAGGTCTTCCAATGCTTAAGTGTGCTTGCTTGGTAGGACATGATTAAGGAGTATGATACTGCACTGAGATACAGTAAATGTAAACAGTATTTTCATCCCCATTTTGCAAAGGGACAAAGACAGTATGTGCATTAGCTTGTGACACTGGCTGATATTGGACATGCATTAATACACTAAATTGTCACTATTTTTTATGTCTGCAACAATACAAGCTAACATAGCTGAGCAGATGTGTGCAGCAACTACGCACACTTGCTAACTACAGACAAATAAACAAGGCATAGCTTTAGCCATTCCTGTAGGTTTTTTTTTTTAGTTACTGAATTATTTGCAAAATAAAAAATAATAATTAAAATAACTCTGCAAAAAGTGCCAATTCTGTTCAAAAGACTGTGATGAAATTCTTATACACAGCTCCCATGCTGGCTTCTGCTCAGACTTGTTCTTTTTCACCATGATAAATATAAAACATGATTTTTCTTTTCTACTTTAAAATATACATGTCATGCAACAAACTCTTGTAAACTTTTCCTATCAACCTTAACTTCTAGGCCTTTCTAACCTGTAAATATTGGATCTCATAAATCTAGTTTACCATTAATCTTAAGATTCTCTGTTCTTTTACTCTAATTAAAGTCTTGGACACATTTTGCTTTCAATCTACAGGTATTTTGTGAAGACCTATCACTTTTCCCACCTGTTGATTCATTCTAAAAAGTAGAAAGTCTTTTAAATTTTCATAATGCAGAAAAGTTACTCCAGGAAGATTCAGCAGTCTGAGGATTCAGTGACAGTCTAAACTAATTAGAATCAAGCAAGGAAGTGTTTTCTGAGCACATCATGATAGCCAGCCTGCTTATAAATTCTGTTTCAGCTCTGAGCAGATTTTTTAGTCTAGAGGCATTTCAAAAGAAAAACAAAAAAAATAGATCCCACTGAAGGTAAACCATTTCTAGGCTTTAACCTCAATAAGTTAAAACTCTTGAACAGAAATGGAAAGATAAGCCCTGGTGAGATCACATTCAATGTCTTTTATGAAGTGGATTTTATAACAATGCTCTGAATTTTGAAAAGTAAATAGTTGCTTGATTGGAGTTTTGGCCACAAGCACCCTTATCTTCATTTCCATACAGGCACAAAGATTCTTAAAAAAAATGATTTGGTGATAATATTTTAGCATATATATTTTTATCTATAATAAAGGAAAACAAAACATAATACTCTTCGTGAATCTTCTTCACACCATGAGACAACTATCAACGTGTATATAACTCCTGTCCCTCAGATGAAGATTAAATTCTGCCATCTGTTAAAATACAAAATGTAATGTGGTTTAAAAAAACTCATAAAGAAAAAGGCATGGAGCTTAACTCACGTTTTTCAGTTTCAAAAGTAAATTGATCTATAATCAATGTGGGGTTTTTAGTCACATTCACAGCTTGTCAATTGAATGAAAGCAATCATTTCAATTTTCTCTGCTATCTAGACATCGTTAAAATGCAGATTCAGTGTTCTGTAAATGGAATAAAATTATTTATTATACCTATTAATATACATATGATTTATCTTGAATTGCACATATTGGTTATTATGGAGTATAAATGAATCACTAAATATATAATATATTGTATTACTTTTCCACTGATAGAAAATAACCTAATACATACATTTACCATCCTACAGAAATTTGACACAATAAGCATGTCTGGAAGCATCTCCCCTGCCTGATCAAATCACTAAATTAAGGATGCAATCATGTAAAACATCTTCTTCTAGTTAAAATTTTCGTCATATTCTAATAGACATTTTATATGCCATGTCCATCATTTGGAGAGGATGATTTCCATCCAGACCATGAAAAAAAAACAAACAAACAACAACAAAAAAAAAACACATATGTCCTGTATTTGTTAATTTAGTAATAGAGGGCTTCATCTCACATAATCTACTTCTTGCAATTAGGAATTCATGCATATGAGTAAAGAGTAGCAACCTTAAAGTACTTTTAAACTCTAAATGTCTTCCCCAAATGAATTAATAACTAATGGGATTTGTTATATCTTAAAATATGAATAAAGATGCAGGGCTTTTTCTGTGGAATTAGATCTTGCAAGCCATGTGTGTCTCTGATTTTTATATCTTTCATGTTTGTCATAAAAGTTCAGAGAATATTATATTTACCTCTGAGGACGTTTTGTTTAGCTCTTAAGTGTCTACATTCATATTTCACTTGTAGAGCTTTTGAAAAATATTGCCTTCAGCTATCTGAAAGTTGAAGTTTTCTTTGCAGCCAAGGCAGAGTGATGGCAACAACATCAATAATGGAAGTTTGCTTTGACTAATACGCAACTGCATTTCAGTCCTCAGCCATCAGGAGATACCGTGCACAACAACCCCTGTCCCCCAGTTAAATTTTGATATGTCTTGCAAAGCTGTTAATTACACTATTATTTGTGAGACAGAGGTTTTAGACTGTGAACACTGTGTGTTTTTGCAAACAATTTTTATCTAATAACACCTTCAGTAGCTGCCAAACTGCACTAAATTTGCACTGGGTTCTCATGGCTGGCAGCAAAGTATCTCAGACAATGTTCATGTGACTCTAAGACTTTGTACTTAAAATAAAAGGTAATGTTGTCTAAGTTTTGTCTTAGGCATGTGTGGTAGTGGCAGATGTTGTTGGCAATTGTTAAATGAGCTCCAGATGGCAGCTTAGAAGCTTGACCTTAAACATTGTCTAACCTTCAGCAGTAATTTTTATATGAAGAGATGTGTAGATGCATGGCTTGTTCAGTTTTCTCCTGGATTCAGACTGAAGATAAGATGATGAGAGGTTCATCAAGAAGATGGATGATGATATTATCTTGTCTTGAATTTGTTGCAGGCGAAGTTTGAAGGAATCATATTTTCACTATTATCCAAAAAAAAAAAAAAAAAAAAGAAAAAAATAGTCCAGTAATTTTGTTCACATAGAAACTCAAGTAAAACAAGTTTCTGTTTGAATCTGTTATTCATTGTTCGATAAAATTTCATCTATTTATGCAGATTGTTTTCTTTTAGGCTGTCCAGAGCAAACCTTATCTTGAAATGTTTGTCCTAACAGGGAACAAACCACTCAGCTTTCAGGTTTAAATAACTCTTTTAATTTGATTTCTCCTTCAAAAGATGATGTATATATATGTAGATCATTTACTACTCACAGCAGAGTAATCACCAGCCAGTTTGCCAGAGACTGCAAGGAAATTTATCTCCATGGAAAGCTTTATAATTTAGAAAATAAAATCACCTAACTTTTTTGTCTACTGGAACTGTTCTTTACAAATGCAAAGATAAAGAAGGATAAGCTCATTGTTCATTTCCTCATTAGAAAACAACCCGTTGTTGCAGTAAAACTTTTGCATGCCACTTCCAGAATGGGTATATGTATTAAGCAAATGATTTTGAATGCACAGTAGGTATATGCTGTGAAATTATGTTCTGATTTTAAACTAATTGATTTTTTCAAATTTTTTTTTTTTCTTTTTGCTCTTGCACACCCACCATTCTACCATTTACATTGAAAATTATACTCTGAAGCTGCATCCCTTCTACCGGAGAGCAGATACAAGCCTGTCTTGGTGGTCCAGAAGGTGGGGGGAGTCTGGGGGGGATCTTGTGCCTTCTTTGTGTCACGGTGCAAGGACAGAGCAGTGGAAGCACATCACCCCCTGTGGAAATGGAAATGATGGTGGTGGGAGAGGACAGGACCATGCCCATGTCTCACCTTGACACAGGCTTGAAACACAAGAGAGATGTATCCCTGAACAGGACTGCAGGGAACTACTGTGTCCAGTAATTTAGAAATAGTCATAATAAAAGAATCAGATATGACCTGGACCTGTAGAGACCTTGCCGCTTCAATCAAATTTAGCACCAGAACTGCTGCACTCAAAATATCATATTTTAGAGGGAAGAAAATAAAACCTAAAGAAGGCCTGCATGTTCTAAAACACTTCTAGGCCCTTTTGAATGAAAAGATATCTGAAAATATTGACATGGAAATATTTAAAGGCTGCCATTGATCATATCTTTGATCTATAGATAATTCAAGAAAATAAGGCTTGATAACATATATTATTAAAGCTGATGAACATAATCAGCAGCTTTCAGCCTGACTGGATATTGAATGCTCCTTTATATAGCAATAACTCAAAAAAGTAGGAAGCCATTGCCCAAAATAAATGGAAATAAAACCATGAGGCCAAACAGAATTCCATAAAGCAATTGTAAACCAGTCAGGCTGTGGTATTGATTTATGCAAATGCCTATGTTTGTATGAGGCAGAAAGGAAGACAAATAATTTTGAGAGCAACCCTGGGAAGAGGCAGAGAGGCTCAACAACATCTTTGGGTTTTCACACAAGGCATCACAGCTGTGTGCAGTTTTGCTGGAAATGAATTACCTACTTGTTGGTGAGGTATTAATAAATCTTCTCTGAAACTTTCTTTTTTGAGGGGATCGAGTGCACCCTCAGTAAGTTTGCAGATGACACCAAGTTAGGTGCGTGTGTCGATCTGCTCGAGGGTAGGAAGACTCTGCAGGAGGATCTGGATAGACTGCACCGATGGACTGAGGTCAACGGTATGAAGTTCAACAAGGCCAAGTGCCGGGTCCTCCACCTGGGACGCAATAACCCCAAGCAGAGCTACAGGCTGGGAGATGAGTGGTTGGAGAGCTGCCTGTCAGAGAAGGACCTGAGAGTGATGGTTGATAGTCGGCTGAATATGAGCCAGCAGTGTGCTCAGGTGGCCATGAAGGCCAACAGCATCCTGGCCTGTATAAGAAGCAGTGTGACCAGCAGGGCTAGGGAGGTGATCGTCCCCCTGTACTCGGCTCTGGTGAGGCCGCACCTCGAATACTGTGTTCAGTTTTGGGCCCCTCGCTACAAGAAGGACATCGAGGTGCTTGAGCGAGTTCAAAGAAGAGCGACGAAGCTGGTGAGGGGCCTGGAGAACAAGTGTTACGAGGAGCGGCTGAGGGAGCTGGGATTGTTCAGCCTGGAGAAAAGGAGGCTCAGGGGTGACCTTATCGCTCTCTACAGGTACCTCAAAGGAGGCTGTAGCGAGGTGGGGGTTGGTCTGTTCTCCCACGTGCCTGGTGACAGGACGAGGGGGAATGGGCTTAAGTTGCGCCAGGGGAATTTTAGGTTGGATCTTAGGAAGAACTTCTTTACCGAAAGGGTTGTTAGACATTGGAACGCGCTGCCCAGGGAAGTGGTGGAGTCACCAACCCTGGAGGTCTTTAAAAGACGTTTAGATGTAGAGCTTAGGGATATGGTTTAGTGGGGACTGTTAGTGTTAGGTCAGAGGTTGGACTCGATGATCTTGAGGTCTCTTCCAACCTAGAAATTCTGTGATTCTGTGATTCTGTATTTTGCTCCATTTTGGTGGTTTTCATAGCCAGCACCATTATGACTTGCCTATCCTTGGCATGTATTACATGTATTTTGGAGAGGGCAGATGCAAGATTTTCTTGACTTTGGTGTAATACACAGAAGCGACTGAATTTTTATTTTAAAATACTAACTTCAGCAATGGATTTTATCACAGCTTGCTACAGACATATTCACCATTGGTTTTAAATGAACAAAACCAACTGTACTTTTCTGTCTGTCCTCCATAGAGATGTCATGAAGTGGAGCCCAAGGCCAGCTGCTGCTCTGAGTGAGTGCAATATGAGCTGAGGGCAAGCACAGCCTGTGCAGTAGGAAGGAAAAACAATTTCTGTCTATTTCAGGATGTTGTAGGATGGAAGTTCTTATGTCGATAGTCATGATGGATTCATTAAGTGTAATTTGAAACCAGCCCGGTACAAAATTGTCCAGAAGTCTGTTAAAATCAATGTAATTATGGAGTGAGTAATTAGAATTCAATCATCAGGGAAAGCTGCTGATTCCTAAAAGAGAGAAATCAATATATATTTTGGCAGAAATCATAAATTGTAATAGCTACATTCTGTAAAATTAGAAGGCAACCTGTTTTATTCCTTTAAGATTATCAATTAATTACATTTTTCATTCACACTCCCTCTTTGGGTCTCTACCTAGCACACACAGCTCTCCATAGCTCTTTAATTGAGTTTTTTACATTAATCATGGAAATTTAGCTCATGATAAGCAATTTTTATGTTCTGATCAATTTTGGGAAAATGTCAGTTTAAAACAAAGAGGCAGAGATGGAGACAGAGTTCTTCATGCAAAGTGAAAATTCACTCAGGCAGATTGCTTTAATGCTTATATTAATCATTAAGGTAAATACAAAGATTTAGTCTGAAGATGTCATCTCACAAAACTTGTTCTGTTGGTATTTCAGGAACTTGGAGCCTGGTCTGTACTAAAACTGCATAAGTTACTATAATGGGCATAGTGATTTGGAGTATCTAAAATGGTTAGCATCTCATCATAGAAGCTTAAATGTTTTGGAAGAAAGAGATTAGTATTTAAGTACAAAGTATGCAACTTCCAAAACTGTTAAAATGGCCTTCTGAGATTTCAGGGAGAACAAGTCGAGAACCAGATGTCACAGTGCAGAATTCACACATTTTTTTTTTAATACAAATTCCCCTTAAAAGCATCAGGAAAAAAAAAAAAAAAAAAAAAAAAAAAAAAAAAAAAAAAA
>CM021766.1:111187795-111200202 GCA_011076525.1 Nettapus auritus | reverse complement strand
AAAAAAAAAAAAAAAAAAAAAAAAAAAGGCAGGAAGGAGAGGAGAGTGACCTAAAAAATGATTGAGCAAAATATCAATTTCTCAATCCTGCAAACTGAGCTTAGCAGCTAGTCCATCTGTTTAGCTATAGTACCAGGCAGAGGCTGTACTCTACTGCTGGGTGTTACTTGTATCCTGGGTACAGTGTAAGGTTATAATTGCAAGCAGTGACCTCCTTTCCAGCTGCCTGCATGGGGATTTGTATCAGGGGCATTCAGAGTGAGACATTTTGTAGCTGGTGGCTGCCATCCTTCCTTTCCTAGGGACGAGGGAAAAAAGAGCAGTGGGTTACAAGTGAGTCCTGTGTTTCGGTCCTGGGCTGGTCCAAGTCCTGCTTTTCTTTAGGCCAGAGTATTGACCATCTCTTCTTTGCAGCTAGCTCATCAGGCTCCTATTCAGGTCAGCTGTGTGACTACATGATGCTGGTCTGTGGATTCACGGGAAGTTATTGCTGGTCCCAGGATACCCTGATTTGGCATTAAGAGTAAAGCATTTTAATAATCTAGTGACTTGTGTATGTCTTCAGCTTCATCCTGCAGAGAAGCTCTTAAACTCCTTATAAGTCTCTGCCATTTAATATTATGCTAGATAGGCTCAGGTTGCAAAAAGGAAGGTACATTGGCACCAGACTTTCTTTTTTTATCACTGCTAAATATCAGGCTGACAAGACTGATAATCTTCCCTGATTACTTCCTTCATGTTTTATTAGAACATGTTCCTGCATTCATTCAAATATTTAATTTCGCTATTGATGGCTGCTTCCTAAAACATAAACAATTCTGTCTTGGTTTGAAAAAAAAAAAAAAAAAAAAAAAAAGGTTTATATGATATCCAATAATTGCCTTAAGTGACAGCAACCACCGTTACTAGCTCAATGCATTCTCCAAGGTTACAGGACTCAAGAGCATTTAAAACTACTAATTGTTTTTCTGCATGCTTCTTTGTTTTTCCCCTGGTCTGATAATTAATTTCTTCATTCCTTCCTCAGGTTTTCATGTTCACACACTAATTTTCTTCCTCAAGCTACTAAAATGCTTTTGTGTGCCTTGGCCTTTTGATAGAACCACCATTCTCCTGAGCATACACCAGCTTCTTAGGTGGGGCTCTGCTAGATACGGTGACCCTATAGCTGCCCCATCAGCTTGAGCAGAGTCCCTGCAGATATACACAAGCATGGCTAGACGTGGAGTTGGTGCCCTAGATGTTTACAAATAAAATACCATTTCCCTTGCAGTTCCTCCAACTATGTAGTAGTACTCGATCAGGGTCTGCTAACGTGTAACGTGAAGCTCTAGATTCCTAACACTGGCTTCCTGGACAGGTACTGTTCCTTAGAGAGAGCCTTTTTGCTGCTTGAGCAAGGGACTGAGAAGAGCAAAAAGGTATTTCTAAATAATCATAGCATCACCGGGACTTATACTCTGAGAAACAGTCCTGTAAGAAATAGATAAAGATCTAGACAGGCCTGAAGTGGAGAAAGCAGTGGCTGTCAGACTCTGTGGAAATAATGTGAGTCAGCCTCTATGAATATGGATGAGTGTGTTGGCTGAGATGGTGAGAATGAGCCACAGCCACCAATACCTTCATGATTCTCAGTCCAAAGTTTTTGGCAGCATTAATATGAGAGTTACTTATGCTAATGCAGGAGAGCCTGTACATGCCAGAACAAAGTACATTACCAGTGCCCATTAGCAGCTGTTAGTTGGGGTGAGGATCTCATTCTCCCATGACATGTGTTCCCCATGTTTTGCAGTAGCTGTATACTTGCAAATATTTACACTCATTTACAATGGAAATCAGAAATGTGAAATTTGCTGACCCACTCTGCTATGTGATCAACATCTCAAATTCAAATGTGCATATCGGTTTTGCTGGAATACAGGTTATTACCTGTCTCATTTAGAGGAAAATTTCACATTATGAAGCATCAGTCTTTGTGGGCCAGTTGACTAGGAGAAAGCAATCCTGTCTGAACACACTTACACCCAGAGGTACTGTACATGAAAAGTATGGAGAACTCATTTTATCTCTATAGTTCAAGATATTAAATTGCCTGTAGTTGTTGCAGCTTTTCCTGTCAAATTATCCCATCTTTTGGTGATGGTGATGGTAGAGGTAATGGTGACAATTCTGGCTTTCTAACGATAAGATTGGGAAAACAAAACAAAACAAACAAACAAAAAAAACCGTACTGGAGCAGAAAGTGTGATTGTAACAATGCAGAAATGAAAAAGGATGCTCAGGGGCAAGTGTAATACCTGAAAGGTGTTGTAACTCATTTATTGAAAATGACCAGGTTTCATACTACCATCATCTTCTTAAAAGATTGCATTCAGTCCTCTTTGACAGCTTGGAGGTCTCTTTTTCTATATAATGTAATCTTTACAGGCAGCTGCCAGAGAATGCAGCATAATGAAGGCAGGAGCTGAATACAAGATACATTTATGTCATAAGGTGAATTTCATACATGTTTTTGAAGTTGATCCATCCATTGCAAACCGATCTGATATAGCTAAATGAGATGCCCCATTTTGCTGGTAGCGTGGCAGAAAGGAAACCTAATCTGTAGCTTGCAGCCCCAGAAGAGCATTGCAGCACAGCACATACACTTGCTGGGGACAAGACCTCTTTTGCTCTAGCCTCCTATAGGGGATATCTTACCTTATATTCAAAACCATATGTCAAAAGTATGTTTGCAGGCAGTCAGAAAGAATAGATGATCTGAAGACAAACTCTATCTCATTTACTAACTATCGCTTAATTCCTTTAAAAAAGCATCTGTCCCCTACCACCACCCCCCATGCAAATTGGCAGTTGGTGCTAGTGAGGCTGGTGATTCAGTGGAAGCCTGAATTATTCTCTCCCTGGTGATCTTTTTGGGTGAGTCCTCTGTTGTTTTACAGCTGGAAGCTAGTAGCTGCCTAGTTGTTCCACCTGGGAGAAAGAATGTGGCGGTAAATTTCCACAAGTTCTAGGAGCAATCACAGGTGCAAACTCTAGAGTGGCCCAGGCCACAGACACAATAGGAGCCAAGCTCCATGTTGTGGAGCTGTGGACTATCAGATTAATAAATCCAAACTACAAAACAGAATGCATTTGGCTCTGTGTGGTGCATGGACTCTCTGGCAGCAAGGTATCAATGGGATTTGCTAATAAGGCTTTTTTTTCTGTGATCTACCAATCATATGGGATTTTTTACAGCAGACTATTATGAAAATCCTATTTCCATTTGTTTGTTTTTGAACACTCAGCTTGGCAGTCAGTTTTATTACATTGACACAAACAGCAGGTGGGTACCTAACATGAATCTGATGTCAGTGAAACAGGTTAAGGAAAATAAACAAAAATTCCTGATACTTCTATTCACTCCTGAAGTTTAAATTGGTGTTGTCATCTCAGTTCTTTTGGGTTGACCTGCAAATTCAAAACAAATGAACAAACACAAATAAGTCAAAAGAGTATACAACAGCATGGATGTTGACAAAGGTGTTGGTCTTAATATATATGATTAAAAATAGGTTTAAGATAGATGTAGCTGGAAAATGTGGCCAATATTGATCCACAAACATTTAGCTGAAGGTACTAAGAGTTTACAGCAACCACATTTCTTCTGGTTTCTTCTCGTCTAACATGCAAGTCAAAAATCTTCAGTCCCTGCTGACCAAGAACTTTGCAGTTTATAAACAATACAATAAATAATGGTATCTGTGTTTCAGTTCTACAAGTACTGTCAAATAGTTACCACTATGTTTGTAAAGCTTTCCTAAACAATATATTTTGTACCCAAGCATTTAGCTTTAAAGGGATAATTATGATGCAGAGCATTTATTTTTAAAACAAACAAAAGAATAAGCTGTTTTGTTTATTCTTTAGCTGTTTTCTCATAGTAATTATGATAATCCTGAAAATTACAAAACAGCAAAAACACTTAAGCTCTTACATTTCCAAAATCAATGAGGTTCCCAAGCACATTTAAATAAATAAAAAGCCAAGGTAAAGTAAATAATAATAACAATAAAGCCAAGCTAAAATAAATAAAAACAATCGTTCCATTTCAGATCTGGTGTGTACTAGGAAATTCACCCAAGAATATTCTATAGTTCCATGGTAGTTAGCAAGTGTTTAATTGTGTATGTGGGTATTTTTCCAATATGAAGATGAATGCTAAAATTATTTTATATTATCTCATGAATGAGATATTAGATCATATTTCCCTTTCCAGATATGGAATAACAGTCTGTAGCAAAGGAAACATTGCATGAGTGCACTTGTGGAAGGTTGTAATTTGTCCCAAGTTAATTATCATGTATTCTTAAATTTAATTCCAAGGATGGCAAGATGGAAAATGGTGATACTGTCTGGAAAAAGTAAGTTCAGTAGTCAAAATTAGGAAGAAAGGACTGACAAGGGGAATAGGTCATTCAAAGCATCTTTGAGGAAACCACATTTGTTCTATAGGTAACAATGGGGTAAAGAAAGAACATTGCTTACACTGAATTCATGAATAAGACAAATTCATTGCAGAATTCAAAGTTTCCTTAGTAGGAAACAATGCTTCACCATGTAATAGGTTACCACAAAGAAGGCAGTGAGCTATTCTGTATCCTTTCTGGGGACAGAATGAGAAGAAAATGGCATGAAATCAATAAGGGGAAAATTTAGACTTGGTTGCAAGGAGAAGATTCCTAAAAATAATAATAATAAAAAAAATAAAAACAAAACAAAACAAAAAAAAACTTTCTGGGGAACCTAATTAGTAGAGAGAAAATAAGCTAAATCCTGGAGAGCATGATTTATTGAACTGAGCAGAGCCAAGGGAAATTACCAGGAAACCTGTGAGATTTGCTAAGACTTTATGATCCTGGGGCATCACCGTGGTGTTCACTTGCACTTTCTTCTAAAGCATTTTGCAATAGTGGAGCCTGAAGGCAGGAAATATGGCTGTGTGTGTGGATGGAAATCCCTTAGGTTAGAAAACTTTCTGCCATCACTCGTGCTTCCAGAATAGCTCCAAGCTTAGTTCCCAGTCTGAGCTGAAACAGTTCTTTCCAAATCTCCTCCGCTTCAAACACTCCAAGATTAGAGGCATATTTAGTTTTCCCTGGCTACTATTTCTTTTAGTGCATAAAGTAATGGAAGTCTTGATTAAACTGTTATGAAGATACGGAGTTTAACTGTCCATGCATGCTGTTGACCCTTCTATCCATCCAGTCTCCCAGTCCTGAGGTTTTAATATGTGAGGGTTTTCACAGAACCAGGAGTACACATAATTCTAAACAATGATCTCGCTAGGAGGAGGGATAAGAGCATGAGACATGCAGCTTTATTCAGCACCACATGATGGTCAATTCCATCAAATACTGCCAACAGAACTAGCAACATTAGCATAGTAATTAGTCTAAAAGTTTATAGCTAAAAGAAGATGGCCCACCAGAGCAATCACCATTGTCTCAGTGTAATATCTCCATCTAAAAACCCAGCTGTGAGAATATTTACTTGGCAGAATTCAGGCGATAATAGGCCCTTCTTGCTTATGCCCCCTCAAAACCATTTTTTTTCTTTGTTATATATATTTCCCAACTTCTAGCTAAAGGGAAGTGTGTGATGAGTAATTAAATTGCTTCCAAATCTTAGGCAAACTAGCATGCATCCTACATCCAGTACGGTGTATTTGCCTTAGTTTTCCTTAGACTGACTCTGTAATAATACCCAGAGGAGGTGCAAAGGCAAAGTACAGTACAGACACTTGGCCACATATGAATCATTACACAATGACCAAACATTTCAGACAAATATCACACTAGATTAAAATAAATAAATACATAAATATATTCTGTAGTTTTCTTTTGGTCTCTCTCCTATATGATGTCTGGATGTCAATCTGTCTAGTCTTTATTTTATTTTCCGAACTCAAGAATTGGAATAAGGACGAGGAGATCTCACAGTATGTATCGTGACAGGCAAAACTGACTCAGCATAGGGAGATAGTAAGATTCATTGCCTATTACTAACAAGCTAGAGAAGCGAGAAACAAAGAAAGAAACCAAAAGCACCTACACCCCGGGTCCACCCTCTTCTACCTCCTCCCCAGAAGCAGCACAAAGGAACAGGGGAAGGGGGGTTATGGTCAGTCTATAGCACTTCTTCTCTGCTGCTCCTTTTCGGTCACTCGACCCCTGTGCTGTGGGGTCCCACCCACGGGATGCAGTCCTTGCTGAACTGATCCGGCATGGGCTGCCCACAGGCAGCCTCTCTTCAAGAACTGCTCCAGTTATGGGTCCATACCACGGGGTCCATCCCTCAGGAGCAAACTGCTCCAACCTGGATCCCCCATGGGTAGCAGCTCCTGCCAGGTCACCTGCTCCTGCGTGGTCTCCTCTCCACAGGCTACATACAGGTCCAGCCCATAATCTGCTCTGGCAGGGGTCTTCCACAGGCCACAGTCTCCATTGGTGCAGGTCCACCTGCTCCACCGTGGTCTCCTCCACAGGCTGCAGTATGGAATCCTGCTCCACCGTGGTACTCCATGGGCTGCAGGAGCACAGCCTGCTTCACCATGGTCCTCACCACAGGCTGCAGGGGACTTCTGCACCTGCGCCTGGTGCACCTCTCCCCCTCCTTCACTGACTTTGGTGCCTGCAAGTCTGTTCTCACTCCTCTTACTCTCCCAGTTGCTGTGTGGCACAGCACTTTTTTTCCCCTGTCTTAAATATGCTCTCACAGAGGCGCAAAACAACAGCACTTATTGGCTCAGCTCTCGTCAGCAGTGGGGCCCTTACCAAACATGGGGCAGCTTCTAGATCCTTCTCAAAGAAGCCACCCTTATGGCCCCCTGCTACCAAGACCTTGCCACGTAAACCCACTACACATACATGAATACTGTAATGTCATAGTTTGCTCAGTGTTTGAATCCAGGCTGCCAGAATGGGTTCAAAATACATCCATTGGTCCTAATAAGCAATGCAAACATTCAACACACAGTACAATGCTGACACTGGTGAACCTGTGTAGTGTTTCATTTCATTCAATCTTCCTTTATCTGTGCTTCAGCTGCCAGATTGTCACGTCACCATATTTCTGCTCTTTATTTCAGCTATTTTAGGAAGAGGAACCATATTATGGAAGAGGAACCATAACACTGGAATGACATATTTAATGTTACGGTGTCTTGTTTCAACAGATTGTGAATCACTTTGGAGGCACACTCAGTTGCATTTATCAGTTTGTTTTTCTGACAATTTCTATAGACAGCTTGTCAACAGATGTTGAATCAATGCAGAACTTTCTTCTATCAAGACAGAGGTTCGGAGAAAGAGGATTTTGTTTGCATCACATTTAGGGGATGTATAGTGACCAAAGCATAATATTCAGATTTATCTTCTCTGACTTTAAGTAATTATATAAAAGACAATAAAATTGCTCTATGACATTTTTTAAAACTGCATGATACCTAAGAGCAATCAGTTGTAGCTGAAAAATACAGATTCTACAGTGAAGACAGAGACTATTTGTTAAAGTTCTACCAGTAAAATAAAAATAAAAAAGATTAAAAAAAAAAAAATAAAACAAACCATAGAATACATCCTTTAAGATCTTTACAAAGGCATTAAAATCAAACAGTTAAGAAATTCCCAATTAATTTTGTGTGAACACCACAATACCCATAACTGAAACACCAAAGAGACTGTCTCCCAGTTAGGCACTGTAACAATAAGCTGTTATTCTCTAGGAGGTACCATAATCAATATTTCAGGGAACAAAGATAAACACCCCCCCTTTTCATAGAAGTAGGCAGAATAGAAATTATGATGTTGCATAGCTTTTACTGTTCAAAAGACCTGGAAAAACAGTTCTTTCTTGGAATTTTCTCATGAAAATGAGGAAGGCTTTCAGAGCAATGTCCTTCTGTCACAAACCTCATTTCATTAGAAAACCAGCCTTCTGATGCTTGATAAGGACCTCATTCATTCATTCATTCATTTGTTGTCTGTGATTCAGTAGTAGAGTAGCAATCATCAGATCTCATTTTTGGAGTGAGAGAACTATTTTTTGGTGAAACTGTGACCTCCTGGTTTTCAGATGGTCTGTCCAGGAAGACTGCATAGGATAACTTAGGTAGGATGGTACCACAGGAGATCTGTAATCCAACCTCCAGCAAAAGGCTATGGGATCAGACCAGGTTGCTTAGGGCTTTATTTAGTCTTGTGTTGAAAACCTCCAAAGATGGAGACTAGAAAACTGACATATTTGATCTAAATTGTATATGTATCATATAATAACATGAGAATATAGAAAACATCCTGCTCACCAGTGCTAGCACAAGGGGATGAAGAGAGCAGGAGATACTCTTTACCTTCCTGGACACACCTGTGCCTGGAAGACCCCGCCATCCTTTTAAATACAGAATGGATTCCCTTTTTTTCAAAAATAATTTTTCAGGACATTCTGAGGCATTTTCCAGCAGTGCAGCACTTGACATGATAGTAGCTGCCATTTGAAGAACATTTTAGAATTAGGGTAAGATAACGCATTAGTCTTCAGTAAAAAGATTGCAAATACTGTTCTCTTTTGGCCTTCGAGACAGGAGCCCATTAGACTTAAATAACATCCCAGTTAACTCACTGAAGAATTTAAGTCAAGTTATGTGTGGTTTTTTATTGTTATTTTATTTTAAGATACTTCTTAAAAATGAAACTTTTTAACAGCTGAAGAACAGGCAATTTGAATTGCCTAATATTTTTGAGTAAGTACACAACTTGCTTTGCAAGGCTTTGTTAGTTACCCCAGCGTAGCAGTTACTGAGCAAATGAATTTTATTCCAAGCTTCTAGCAGGTTTATTTATTTATTTATTTATTTTCATTTTAAATAAACAAGCAAATGCCCCATAGCAATGCTTGCTAGAGGCAAATTTTAGCCTCCTAACTGAGAAAAGGAGAATGTTGTAGGTGGTGTATTTCTAGCTAATTAGATGAAAATTAAAAAAGCTCAAGGAATTAAAATAGAACTACTTGCTGAATGGTTTATGCCCTCGAGTAAAAGACACCTTCATTATGATAAAATGCTTTTAATCACCAAAGGTTTTTATAATCTGCTCTATATTGATATCCAGCATACACCACTGAAACATGCAGTAGTGGTGTGGCCCATCCTGAAATTCAGTGAGGTAAACGATAGTGGCACTTGGAATGAATTTACCTAAACTAGAAATATCTGAATGTCTAATCATTCCCCTTTGGAAAATGAACAGGCCAAACACACAGTTTTTTTTTGTTTGTTTGTTTTGTTTTGTTTTTTTGTTTGTTTGTATGTTTTTTTGTTTGTTTTTTTTTTCCACATCTGATACCCGAGTCATGCATTTTACATTAAAGTTTTCTTAAAAATAAAAATCCATGAATTCTGACTCTTCAGAATTTGTATACGTGTGTAGGTGGCTGAGCTAGCTTTGCTAAAAACTTTGAAAAACGTCAACTGGAAACCTGAGCTGCATGGAAAGTTAAGTTAGAGCAAGGGATTTCTTGGCAGTTCACAACAATGGCACACATGGTTTCTGTCTCACATCTTATGGGGGAATGGTCCAAACACCCACAGGGGATATGGGGGCTAACATAGTATGCACCAGCCACCCAAAGAGAACTAGCAAATGTGGATAACTCTGACCTGATCCCACATCAAACCTTCCTCTGTGGCTGTTGTTTCTGAGCGCTGTTTTCTATGAAAACATAGAAAACGGTTTATGCCCTCAAGTAAAAGACACCTTTGTTATGATAAAATGCTTTTAATCACCTTCACTATGATAACATGATTATTTTTATAAATACATAGAAAACATGCTTAAAGAATCTACTTGGTTTTACTGTAAGGATGTATTTATTTCAGCAACATGACCTGTAATTTTGGGCAGGTTTCATTTTCAGTTCAGAACCTGTTATCTTTCTTCTGTAACTGCACTGACTACTCATATTACTGTGAGTAGGCATCACCGCCCAGCCAGTGTCCCACTCCCATGAGATGATTATTTTGTTACTTTAACCACTGAGCTGCCGTCTTCAGGAAACACTTATAGAAGAAACACACAGAAACCTGAGTAGAATAGGTTTTCTGAAGCAGTCACTGCCTCTGTAGCAGTCCAGCTGACTCAGACAGCCTGACGCCACCCTTTTGTAATTCTTTTTTGCTATGTGTCAGGCTTTAGAAGGTGCTGATTACATTTATGCAGTTAATAAGCTTCCTAATTCAGTGTCTAATTTCACCTGCATGTTGAATCTTTAATCTTGTAAAGGTTCTTAAATACATAGTTGGGATATGTCCTCTGCACTGGAACAACCTGTAGTGGAACAAATATTATATAAACTAAAAGTACTCCATTTTTATTGAATTGTAAAATGAGACTTAGATTTATCCCAAAGCAGTTAATTTATTCCTTTAACTGAGCAAAAAAAAAATCAAGACATCTGATCTTTTCAGTGTTATATATAACTTTAATCAGTTGATGGGTACAGCCTGTGAGTAGATCAATCTGAAGAAATACGCTTGCAGCATGTACTTATTGAGTGAAATTAAATCTACAACACTCCTAAGGTTAATCTGTATACCCTTATTAGAAGCTTCAATGACCTTCATTACAATTTTCAGAGCGTAATACCTCGGGAAACTAAAATTCAGGAGGCATGTTGATTTTCTCTAAAATCTCACTGCCCTTGAGTGACTAACAGATATAGAATTTAAAAGTGAGAATGCATTTTTTGTTAGGGCAGATGGTCATCATAGCATTGTACACCTGTCAGGTTGCCTAAAAGGGGAAACATTCTCAACTCTTTTGGGAAAAAAAAAAAAAAAAAAAAAAAAAAGGCATATTCTGCTATTAAACCAATTTCCATCCTTCCTCCCCCTCTGTTTATTTGTACCAGGGAACCAGATAAGCCGCTGGTATGGCAGTGCAAGGGACTGCCTTTACTTACCAGAACTTCAAAATGGATCCATGGCTAGCTTTAAAGGTTAAGGAGGAAACATCTTTGCTCTCTGGATTTGCTCTGAGCTGCTAGCCTCTATAACGAACTGTGACTAGGGAGGTCCTTAAGTGAGATAAGAGATAAAATTTACAGTCCTGTGGGTGAGGCAATATGTACTCACACAACTCAGACTAAGCAGGAGCAGGCTGGCTTAGTGTCTGAATTGGAAACCCATAAGGAACAACGCTGTGCACAGGTCTTGGCTGCCTTTGGTTGCTTCAGACCCTGAAGCACTCTTCTGTGAACATGTGTTATCCCCAAGGTCTAAGCTCTGGCTGGGGTAATTACACTCTGCTTAGTTAACCCCCACTGGAAATCAGAGCAGCACACAGCTCTTTATTTCCAGCTCTGAACCACTGTCTTGAGCTAGTTGGTGATGTTCATCTTCACGTCAAAGGTGGTTGTGCTTGGCTGATTGGAGAAGTGATCCCTGTGTACTAGCTGTAACATGAGATGTACTAGCTGTAACATGAGATGGTTTGATAGATTTTAAGATAAAAGATGTGTAAAAATGTGAAGATATATTACTCTTATACCAAGAAAGGGCTTGTGCTGTAAGTGAGCAATGGGTCAGTAATACAGAGAGTATTTGAAAAGCAAATGCTGGAGTAATTCTAGGAACACACAGTCTAGCAATACAGTGAAATGCCTAAACGGGAGAGAGCTGTATAAAAGTGGCTTGAGAATAGCTCTGGAAAATCAGAGCTCCTCTGTGTTTACCCCATTACAAGCAAGAACTAGAGCATGTCCTTGAAAAAACATAAGCAACATGCCTGTTAAAGAGAGACGGTATCATTTGTCTGCACGGCTGGACTATTGTCACAATAAGCTGATAATGTTTGCAAAGCACATATGAAGTGTTAATAAACACTAGTTAAATATTTTTATCTATCACAGTGTCTCCCACAGATGACAAAGTTTTTACTTTGGAATACTACCTGTTCGGTAGCTAACTCCAGCTATGACTTGCCTCTACCTGGCAGCTTAGAGGCGTTTGTTTGCTGGCTTCGGGAGAGCCTACCTCTGGATATGTAACAGCAAACACAACCTGTTAGCAAAGCGCTTAATCTCAGGGACGTTCTGAGGCAGAAACGGCGAGAAGCTCTTCGTTTAATGACACAGGTTTTGCAGACACACAGGCGGGGGAGGGGGCAAGCGGGTGAGCAAACACCGCATTCACTTGCCCCCGCAGAGCTTCACCCCCCAAGGCACCAGTGGGGTTCACCTCTTCGGGCGGGGGCCCCGCCCCAGCCTCCCCATCCCCAAAGTTTTGCGGTGAAAGTTTGTGTCTCCCAGCCGCTACGGGAACGCCTACCCGTCCGCAGCGGCAGGAGCGCAGCGTGCCGAACCGGGCAGGT